>OX336395.1:348022933-348474640 GCA_946902985.2 Meconema thalassinum
ACGTGGGCAGGAAGTAAAGGCTCATGTTGCTTGCTTGCACTCAATCCACGACCTGGCCAGGCCTTGTCAGAGCGACTGCCGATAACACAAGAATGTCTACGTGGGCAGGACGTAAAGGCTCATGTTGCTTGCTTGCACTCAATCCACGACCTGGCCAGGCCTTGTCAGAGCGACTGCTGATAACACAAGAATGTCTACGTGGGCAGGAAGTAAAGGCTCATGTTGCTTGCTTGCACTCAATCCACGACCTGGCCAGGCCTTGTCAGAGCGACTGCTGATAACACAAGAATGTCTACGTGGGCAGGAAGTAAAGGCTCATGTTGCTTGCACTCAATCCACGACCTGGCCAGGCCTTGTCAGAGCGACTGCTGATAACACAAAAATGTCTACGTGGGCAGGAAGTAAAGGCTCATGTTGCTTGCTTTCACTCAATCCACGACCTGGCCAGGCCTTGTCAGAGCGACTGCTGTTAACACAAGAATGTCTACGTGGGCAGGAAGTAAAAGGTCATGTTGCTTGCTTGCACTCAATCCACGACCTGGCCAGGCCTTGTCAGAGCGACTGCTGATAACACAAGAATGTCTAGGTGGGCTGGAAGTAAAGGCTCATGTTGCTGCTTGCACTCAATCCACGACCTGGCCAGGCCTTGTCAGAGCGACTGCTGATAACACGAGAATGTCTACGTGGGCAGGAAGTAAAGGCTCATGTTGCTTGCTTGCACTCAATCCACGACCTGGCCAGGCCTTGTCAGAGCGACTGCTGATAACACGAGAATGTCTACGTGGGCAGGAAGTAAAGGCTCATGTTGCTTGCTTGCACTCAATCCACGACCTGGCCAGGCCTTGTCAGAGCGACTGCTGATAACACAAGAATGTCTACGTGGGCAGGAAGTAAAGGCTCATGCTACTTGCTTGCACTCAATCCACGACCTGGCCAGGCCTTGTCAGAGCGACTGCTGATAACACAAGAATGTCTACGTGGGCAGGAAGTAAAGGCTCATGTTGCTTGCTTGCACTCAATCTACGACCTGGCCAGGCCTTGTCAGAGCGACTGCTGTTAACACAAGAATGTCTACGTGGGCAGGAAGTAAAGGCTCATGTTGCTTGCTTGCACTCAATCCAGGACCTGGCCAGGCCTTGTCAGAGCGACTGCTGATAACAAAAGAATGTCTACTTGGGCAGGAAGTAAAGGCTCATGTTGCTTGCTTGCACTCAATCCACGACCTGGCCAGGCCTTGTCAGAGCGACTGCTGATAACGCAAGAATGTCTACGTGGGCAGGAAGTAAAGGCTCATGTTGCTTGCTTGCACTCAATCCACGACCTGGCCAGGCCTTGTCAGAGCGACTGCTGATAACACAAGAATGTCTACGTGGGCAGGAAGTAAAGGCTCATGTTGCTTGCTTGCACTCAATCTACGACCTGGCCAGGCCTTGTCAGAGCGACTGCTGTTAACACAAGAATGTCTACGTGGGCAGGAAGTAAAGGCTCATGTTGCTTGCTTGCACTCAATCCACGACCTGGCCAGGCCTTGTCAGAGCGACTGCTGATAACACATGAATGTCTACGTGGGCAGGAAGTAAAGGCTCATGTTGCTTGCTTGCACTCAATCCACGACCTGGCCAGGCCTTGTCAGAGCGACTGCTGATAACACAAGAATGTCTAGGTGGGCAGGAAGTAAAGGCTCATGTTGCTGCTTGCACTCAATCCACGACCTGGCCAGGCCTTGTAAGAGCGACTGCTGATAACACGAGAATGTCTACGTGGGCAGGAAGTAAAGGCTCATGTTGCTTGCTTGCACTCAATCCACGACCTGGCCAGGCCTTGTCAGAGCGACTGCTGATAACACGAGAATGTCTACGTGGGCAGGAAGTAAAGGCTCATGTTGCTTGCTTGCACTCAATCCACGACCTGGCCAGGCCTTGTCAGAGCGACTGCTGATAACACAAGAATGTCTACGTGGGCAGGAAGTAAAGGCTCATGCTACTTGCTTGCACTCAATCCACGACCTGGCCAGGCCTTGTCAGAGCGACTGCTGATAACACAAGAATGTCTACGTGGGCAGGAAGTAAAGGCTCATGTTACTTGCTTGCACTCAATCCACGACCTGGCCAGGCCTTGTCAGAGCGACTGCTGATAACACAAGAATGTCTACGTGGGCAGGAAGTAAAGGCTCATGTTGCTTGCTTGCACTCAATCCACGACCTGGCCAGGCCTTGTCAGAGCGACTGCTGATAACACAAGAATGTCTACGTGGGCAGGAAGTAAAGGCTCATGTTGCTTGCTTGCATTCAATCCACGACCTGGCCAGGCCTTGTCAGAGCGACTGCTGATAACACAAGAATGTCTACGTGGGCAGGAAGTAAAGGCTCATGTTGCTTGCTTGCACTCAATCCACGACCTGGCCAGACCTTGTCAGAGCGACTGCTGATAACACAAGAATGTCTACGTGGGCAGGAAGTATAGGCTCATGTTGCTTGCTTGCACTCAATCCACGACCTGGCCAGGCATTGTCAGAGCGACTGCTGATAACACAAGAATGTCTACGTGGGCAGGAAGTAAAGGCTCATGTTGCTTGCTTGCACTCAATCTACGACCTGGCCAGGCCTTGTCAGAGCGACTGCTGTTAACACAAGAATGTCTACGTGGGCAGGAAGTAAAGGCTCATGTTGCTTGCTTGCACTCAATCCAGGAGCTGGCCAGGCCTTGTCAGAGCGACTGCTGATAACAAAAGAATGTCTACTTGGGCAGGAAGTAAAGGCTCATGTTGCTTGCTTGCACTCAATCCACGACCTGGCCAGGCCTTGTCAGAGCGACTGCTGATAACGCAAGAATGTCTACGTGGGCAGGAAGTAAAGGCTCATAATGCTTGCTTGCACTCAATCCACGACCTGGCCAGGCCTTGTCAGAGTGACTGCTGATAACACAAGAATGTCTACGTGGGCAGGAAGTAAAGGCTCATGTTGCTTGCTTGCACTCAATCTACGACCTGGCCAGGCCTTGTCAGAGCGACTGCTGATAACACAAGAATGTCTACGTGGGCAGGAAGTAAAGGCTCATGTTGCTTGCTTGCACTCAATCCACGACCTGGCCAGGCCTTGTCAGATCGACTGCTGATAACACAAGAATGTCTACGTGGGCAGGAAGTAAAGGCTCATGTTGCTTGCTTGCACTCAATCCACGACCTGGCCAGGCATTGTCGGAGCGACTGCTGATAACAAAAGAATGTCTACGTGGGCAGGAAGTAAAGGCTCATGTTGCTTGCTTGCACTCAATCCACGACCTGGCCAGGAATTGTCAGAGCGACTGCTGATAACACAAGAATGTCTACGTGGGCAGGAAGTAAAGGCTCATGTTGCTTGCTTGCACTCAATCCACGACCTGGCCAGGCCTTGTCAGAGCGACTGCTGATAACACAAGAATGTCTACGTGGGCAGGAAGTAAAGGCTCATGTTGCTTGCTTGCACTCAATCCACGACCTGGCCAGGTCTTGTCAGAGCGACTGCTGATAACACAAGAATGTCTACGTGGGCAGGAAGTAAAGGCTCATGTTGCTTGCTTGCACTCAATCCACGACCTGGCCAGGCCTTGTCAGAGCGACTGCTGATAACACAAGAATGTCTACGTGGGCAGGAAGTAAAGGCTCATGTTGCTTGCTTGCACTCAATCCACGACCTGGCCAGGCCTTGTCAGAGCGACTGCTGATAACACAAGAATGTCTACGTGGGCAGGAAGTAAAGGCTCATGTTGCTTGCTTGCACTCAATCCACGACCTGGCCAGGCATTGTCAGAGCGACTGCTGATAACACAAGAATGTCTACGTGGGCAGGAAGTAAAGGCTCATGTTGCTTGCTTGCACTCAATCCACGACCTGGCCAGGCCTTGTCAGAGCGACTGCTGATAACACAAGAATGTCTACGTGGGCAGGAAGTAAAGTCTCATGTTGCTTGCTTGCACTCAATCCACGACCTGGCCAGGCCTTGTCAGAGCGACTGCTGATAACACAAGAATGTCTACGTGGGCAGAAAGTAAAGGCTCATGTTGCTTGCTTGCACTCAATCCACGGCCTGGCCAGGCCTTGTCAGAGCGACTGCTCATAACACAAGAATGTCTACGTGGGCAGGAAGTAAAGGCTCATGTTGCTTGCTTGCACTCAATCCACGACCTGGCCAGGCCTTGTCAGAGCGACTGCTGATGACACAAGAATGTCTACGTTGGCAGGAAGTAAAGGCTCATGTTGCTTGCTTGCACTCAATCCACGACCTGGCCAGGCCTTGTCAGAGCGACTGCTGATAACACAAGAATGTCTACGTGGGCAGGAAGTAAAGGCTCATGTTGCTTGCTTGCACTCAATCCACGACCTGGCCAGGCCTTGTCGGAGCGACTGCTGATAACACAAGAATGTCTACGTGGGCAGGAAGTAAAGGCTCATGTTGCTTGCTTGCACTCAATCCACGACCTGGCCAGGCATTGTCGGAGCGACTGCTGATAACAAAAGAATGTCTACGTGGGCAGGAAGTAAAGGCTCATGTTGCTTGCTTGCCCTCAATCCACGACCTGGCCAGGCCTTGTCAGAGCGACTGCTGATAACACAAGAATGTCTACGTGGGCAGGAAGTAAAGGCTCATGTTGCTTGCTTGCACTCAATCCACGACCTGGCCTGGCCTTGTCAGAGCGACTGCTGATAACACAAGAATGTCTACGTGGACAGGAAGTAAAGGCTCATGTTGCTTGCTTGCACTCAATCCACGACCTGGCCAGGCCTTGTCAGAGCGACTGCTGATAACACAAGAATGTCTACGTGGGCAGGAAGTAAAGGCTCATGTTGCTTGCTTGCACTCAATCCTCGACCTGGCCAGGCCTTGTCCGTGCGACTGCTGATAACACAAGAATGTCTACGTGGGCAGGAAGTAAAGGCTCATGTTGCTTGCTTGCACTCAATCCACGACCTGGCCAGGCCTTGTCAGAGCGACTGCTGATAACACAAGAATGTCTACGTGGGCAGGAAGTAAAGGCTCATGTTGCTTGCTTGCACTCAATCCACGACCTGGCCAGGCCTTGTCAGAGCGACTGCTGATAACACAAGAATGTCTACGTGGGCAGGAAGTAAAGGCTCATGTTGCTTGCTTGCACTCAATCCACGACCTGGCCAGGCCTTGTCAGAGCGACTGCTGATAACACAAGTATGTCTACGTGGGCAGGAAGTAAAGGCTCATGTTGCTTGCTTGCACTCAATCCACGGCCTGGCCAGGCCTTGTCAGAGCGACTGCTCATAACACAAGAATGTCTACGTGGGCAGGAAGTAAAGGCTCATGTTGCTTGCTTGCACTCAATCCACGACCTGGCCAGGCCTTGTCAGAGCGACTGCTGATGACACAAGAATGTCTACGTGGGCAGGAAGTAAAGGCTCATGTTGCTTGCTTGCACTCAATCCACGACCTGGCCAGGCCTTGTCAGAGCGACTGCTGATAACACAAGAATGTCTACGTGGGCAGGAAGTAAAGGCTCATGTTGCTTGCTTGCACTCAATCCACGACCTGGCCAGGCCTTGTCAGAGCGACTGCTGATAACACAAGAATGTCTACGTGGGCAGGAAGTAAAGGCTCATGTTGCTTGCTTGCACTCAATCCACGACCTGGCCAGGCCTTGTCAGAGCGACTGCTGATAACACAAGAATGTCTACGTGGGCAGGAAGTAAAGGCTCATGTTGCTTGCTTGCATTCAATCCACGACCTGGCCAGGCCTTGTCAGAGCGACTGCTGATAACACAAGAATGTCTACGTGGGCAGGAAGTAAAGGCTCATGTTGCTTGCTTGCACTCAATCCACGACCTGGCCAGGCCTTGTCAGAGTGACTGCTGATAACACAAGAATGTTTACGTGGGCAGGAAGTAAAGGCTCATGTTGCTTGCTTGCACTCAATCCACGACCTGGCCAGGCCTCGTCAGAGCGACTGCTGATAACACAAGAATGTCTACGTGGGCAGGAAGTAAAGGCTCATGTTGCTTGCTTGCACTCAATCCACGACCTGGCCAGGCCTTGTCAGAGCGACTGCTGATAACACAAGAATGTCTACGTGGGCAGGAAGTAAAGGCTCATGTTGCTTGCTTGCACTCAATCCACGACCTGGCCAGGTCTTGTCAGAGCGACTGCTGATAACACAAGAATGTCTACGTGGGCAGGAAGTAAAGGCTCATGTTGCTTGCTTGCACTCAATCCAAGACCTGGCCAGGCCTTGTCAGAGCGACTGCTGATAACACAAGAATGTCTACGTGGGCAGGAAGTAAAGGCTCAAGTTGCTTGCTTGCACTCAATCTACGACCTGGCCAGGCCTTGTCAGAGCGACTGCTGATAACACAAGAATGTCTACGTGGGCAGGAAGTAAAGGCTCATGTTGCTTGCTTGCACTCAATCCACGACCTGGCCAGGCCTTGTCAGAGCGACTGCTGATAACACAAGAATGTCTACGTGGGCAGGAAGTAAAGGCTCATGTTGCTTGCTTGCACTCAATCCACGACCTGGCCAGGCCTTGTCAGAGCGACTGCTGATAACACAAGAATGTCTACGTGGGCAGGAAGTAAAGGCTCATGTTGCTTGCTTGCACTCAATCCACGACCTGGCCAGGCCTTGTCAGAGCGACTGCCGATAACACAAGAATGTCTACGTGGGCAGGACGTAAAGGCTCATGTTGCTTGCTTGCACTCAATCCACGACCTGGCCAGGCCTTGTCAGAGCGACTGCTGATAACACAAGAATGTCTACGTGGGCAGGAAGTAAAGGCTCATGTTGCTTGCTTGCACTCAATCCACGACCTGGCCAGGCCTTGTCAGAGCGACTGCTGATAACACAAGAATGTCTACGTGGGCAGGAAGTAAAGGCTCATGTTGCTTGCACTCAATCCACGACCTGGCCAGGCCTTTTTCAGAGCGACTGCTGATAACACAAAAATGTCTACGTGGGCAGGAAGTAAAGGCTCATGTTGCTTGCTTTCACTCAATCCACGACCTGGCCAGGCCTTGTCAGAGCGACTGCTGTTAACACAAGAATGTCTACGTGGGCAGGAAGTAAAGGCTCATGTTGCTTGCTTGCACTCAATCCACGACCTGGCCAGGCCTTGTCAGAGCGACTGCTGATAACACAAGAATGTCTAGGTGGGCTGGAAGTAAAGGCTCATGTTGCTGCTTGCACTCAATCCACGACCTGGCCAGGCCTTGTCAGAGCGACTGCTGATAACACGAGAATGTCTACGTGGGCAGGAAGTAAAGGCTCATGTTGCTTGCTTGCACTCAATCCACGACCTGGCCAGGCCTTGTCAGAGCGACTGCTGATAACACGAGAATGTCTACGTGGGCAGGAAGTAAAGGCTCATGTTGCTTGCTTGCACTCAATCCACGACCTGGCCAGGCCTTGTCAGAGCGACTGCTGATAACACAAGAATGTCTACGTGGGCAGGAAGTAAAGGCTCATGCTACTTGCTTGCACTCAATCCACGACCTGGCCAGGCCTTGTCAGAGCGACTGCTGATAACACAAGAATGTCTACGTGGGCAGGAAGTAAAGGCTCATGTTACTTGCTTGCACTCAATCCACGACCTGGCCAGGCCTTGTCAGAGCGACTGCTGATAACACAAAAATGTCTACGTGGGCAGGAAGTAAAGGCTCATGTTGCTTGCTTGCACTCAATCCACGACCTGGCCAGGCCTTGTCAGAGCGACTGCTGATAACACAAGAATGTCTACGTGGGCAGGAAGTAAAGGCTCATGTTGCTTGCTTGCACTCAATCCACGACCTGGCCAGGCCTTGTCAGAGCGACTGCTGATAACACAAGAATGTCTACGTGGGCAGGAAGTAAAGGCTCATGTTGCTTGCTTGCACTCAATCCACGACCTGGCCAGGCCTTGTCAGAGCGACTGCTGATAACACAAGAATGTCTACGTGGGCAGGAAGTAAAGGCTCATGTTGCTTGCTTGCACTCAATCCACGACTTGGCCAGGCCTTGTCAGAGCGACTGCTGATAACACAAGAATGTCTACGTGGGCAGGAAGTAAAGGCTCATGTTGCTTGCTTGCACTCAATCCACGACCTGGCCAGGCCTTGTCAGAGCGACTGCTGATAACACATGAATGTCTACGTGGGCAGGAAGTAAAGGCTCATGTTGCTTGCTTGCACTCAATCCACGACCTGGCCAGGCCTTGTCAGAGCGACTGCTGATAACACGAGAATGTCTACGTGGGCAGGAAGTAAAGGCTCATGTTGCTTGCTTGCACTCAATCCACGACCTGGCCAGGCCTTGTCAGAGCGACTGCTGATAACACAAGAATGTCTACGTGGGCAGGAAGTAAAGGCTCATGTTGCTTGCTTGCACTTAATCCACGACCTGGCCAGGCCTTGTCAGAGCGACTGCTGATAACACAACAATGTCTACGTGGGCAGGAAGTAAAAGCTCATGTTGCCTGCTTGCACTTAATCCACGACCTGGCCAGGCATTCTCAGAGCGATTGCTGATAACACAACAATGTCTACGTGGGCAGGAAATAAAGGCTCATGTTGCTTGCTTGCACTCAATCCACGACCTGGCCAGGCCTTGTCAGATCGACTGCTGATAACACAAGAATGTCTACGTGGGCAGGAAGTAAAGGCTCATGTTGCTTGCTTGCACTCAATCCACGACCTGGCCAGGCCTTGTCAGAGCGACTGCTGACAACACGAGGATGTCTACGTGGGCAGGAAGTAAAGGCTCATGTTGCTTGCTTGCACTCAATCCACGACCTGGCCAGGCCTTGTCAGAGCGACTGCTGATAACACGAGAATGTCTACGTGGGCAGGAAGTAAAGGCTCATGTTGCTTGCTTGCACTCAATCCACGACCTGGCCAGGCCTTGCCAGAGCGACTGCTGATAACACAAGAATGTCTACGTGGGCAGGAAATAAAGGCTCATGTTACTTGCTTGCACTCAATCCACGACCTGGCCAGGCCTTGTCAGAGCGACTGCTGATAACACAAGAATGTCTACGTGGGCAGGAAGAAAAGGCTCATGTTACTTGCTTGCACTCAATCCACGACCTGGCCAGGCCTTGTCAGAGCGACTGCTGATAACACAAGAATGTCTACGTGGGCAGGAAGTAAAGGCTCATGTTGCTTGCTTGCACTCAATCCACGACCTGGCCAGGCATTGTCAGAGCGACTGCTGATAACAAAAGAATGTCTACGTGGGCAGGAAGTAAAGGCTCATGTTGCTTGCTTGCACTCAATCCACGACTTGGCCAGGCCTCGTCAGAGCGACTGCTGATAACACAAGAATGTCTACGTGGGCAGGAAGTAAAGGCTCATGTTTCTTGCTTGCACTCAATCCACGACCTGGCCAGGCCTTGTCAGAGCGACTGCTGATAACACAAGAATGTCTACGTGGGCAGGAAGTAAAGGCTCATGTTGCTTGCTTGCACTCAATCCACGACCTGGCCAGGCCTTGTCAGAGCGACTGTTGATAACACAAGAATGTCTACGTGGGCAGGAAGTAAAGGCTCATGTTGCTTGCTTGCACTCAATCCACGACCTGGCCAGGCCTTGTCAGAGCGACTGCTGATAACACAAGAATGTCTACGTGGGCAGGAAGTAAAGGCTCATTTTGCTTGCTTGCACTCAATCCACGACCTGGCCAGGCCTTGTCAGAGCGACTGCTGATAACACAATAATGTCTACGTGGGTAGGAAGTAAAGGCTCATGTTGCTTGCTTGCACTCAATCCAAGACCTGGCCAGGCCTTGTCAGAGCGACTGCTGATAACACAAGAATGTCTACGTGGGCAGGAAGTAAAGGCTCACGTTGCTTGCTTGCACTCAATCTACGACCTGGCCAGGCCTTGTCAGAGCGACTGCTGATAACACAAGAATGTCTACGTGGGCAGGAAGTAAAGGCTCATGTTGCTTGCTTGCACTCAATCCACGACCTGGCCAGGCCTTGTCAGAGCGACTGCTGATAACACAAGAATGTCTACGTGGGCAGGAAGTAAAGGCTCATGTTGCTTGCTTGCACTCAATCCACGACCTGGCCAGGCCTTGTCAGAGCGACTGCTGATAACACAAGAATGTCTACGTGGGCAGGAAGTAAAGGCTCATGTTGCTTGCTTGCACTCAATCCACGACCTGGCCAGGCCTTGTCAGAGCGACTGCCGATAACACAAGAATGTCTACGTGGGCAGGACGTAAAGGCTCATGTTGCTTGCTTGCACTCAATCCCCGACCTGGCCAGGCCTTGTCAGAGCGACTGCTGATAACACAAGAATGTCTACGTGGGCAGGAAGTAAAGGCTCATGTTGCTTGCTTGCACTCAATCCACGACCTGGCCAGGCCTTGTCAGAGCGACTGCTGATAACACAAGAATGTCTACGTGGGCAGGAAGTAAAGGCTCATGTTGCTTGCACTCAATCCACGACCTGGCCAGGCCTTTTTCAGAGCGACTGCTGATAACACAAAAATGTCTACGTGGGCAGGAAGTAAAGGCTCATGTTGCTTGCTTTCACTCAATCCACGACCTGGCCAGGCCTTGTCAGAGCGACTGCTGTTAACACAAGAATGTCTACGTGGGCAGGAAGTAAAGGCTCATGTTGCTTGCTTGCACTCAATCCACGACCTGGCCAGGCCTTGTCAGAGCGACTGCTGATAACACAAGAATGTCTAGGTGGGCTGGAAGTAAAGGCTCATGTTGCTGCTTGCACTCAATCCACGACCTGGCCAGGCCTTGTCAGAGCGACTGCTGATAACACGAGAATGTCTACGTGGGCAGGAAGTAAAGGCTCATGTTGCTTGCTTGCACTCAATCCACGACCTGGCCAGGCCTTGTCAGAGCGACTGCTGATAACACGAGAATGTCTACGTGGGCAGGAAGTAAAGGCTCATGTTGCTTGCTTGCACTCAATCCACGACCTGGCCAGGCCTTGTCAGAGCGACTGCTGATAACACAAGAATGTCTACGTGGGCAGGAAGTAAAGGCTCATGCTACTTGCTTGCACTCAATCCACGACCTGGCCAGGCCTTGTCAGAGCGACTGCTGATAACACAAGAATGTCTACGTGGGCAGGAAGTAAAGGCTCATGTTACTTGCTTGCACTCAATCCACGACCTGGCCAGGCCTTGTCAGAGCGACTGCTGATAACACAAAAATGTCTACGTGGGCAGGAAGTAAAGGCTCATGTTGCTTGCTTGCACTCAATCCACGACCTGGCCAGGCCTTGTCAGAGCGACTGCTGATAACACAAGAATGTCTACGTGGGCAGGAAGTAAAGGCTCATGTTGCTTGCTTGCACTCAATCCACGACCTGGCCAGGCCTTGTCAGAGCGACTGCTGATAACACAAGAATGTCTACGTGGGCAGGAAGTAAAGGCTCATGTTGCTTGCTTGCACTCAATCCACGACCTGGCCAGGCCTTGTCAGAGCGACTGCTGATAACACAAGAATGTCTACGTGGGCAGGAAGTAAAGGCTCATGTTGCTTGCTTGCACTCAATCCACGACTTGGCCAGGCCTTGTCAGAGCGACTGCTGATAACACAAGAATGTCTACGTGGGCAGGAAGTAAAGGCTCATGTTGCTTGCTTGCACTCAATCCACGACCTGGCCAGGCCTTGTCAGAGCGACTGCTGATAACACATGAATGTCTACGTGGGCAGGAAGTAAAGGCTCATGTTGCTTGCTTGCACTCAATCCACGACCTGGCCAGGCCTTGTCAGAGCGACTGCTGATAACACGAGAATGTCTACGTGGGCAGGAAGTAAAGGCTCATGTTGCTTGCTTGCACTCAATCCACGACCTGGCCAGGCCTTGTCAGAGCGACTGCTGATAACACAAGAATGTCTACGTGGGCAGGAAGTAAAGGCTCATGTTGCTTGCTTGCACTTAATCCACGACCTGGCCAGGCCTTGTCAGAGCGACTGCTGATAACACAAAAATGTCTACGTGGGCAGGAAGTAAAAGCTCATGTTGCCTGCTTGCACTTAATCCACGACCTGGCCAGGCATTCTCAGAGCGATTGCTGATAACACAAGAATGTCTACGTGGGCAGGAAATAAAGGCTCATGTTGCTTGCTTGCACTCAATCCACGACCTGGCCAGGCCTTGTCAGATCGACTGCTGATAACACAAGAATGTCTACGTGGGCAGGAAGTAAAGGCTCATGTTGCTTGCTTGCACTCAATCCACGACCTGGCCAGGCCTTGTCAGAGCGACTGCTGACAACACGAGGATGTCTACGTGGGCAGGAAGTAAAGGCTCATGTTGCTTGCTTGCACTCAATCCACGACCTGGCCAGGCCTTGTCAGAGCGACTGCTGATAACACGAGAATGTCTACGTGGGCAGGAAGTAAAGGCTCATGTTGCTTGCTTGCACTCAATCCACGACCTGGCCAGGCCTTGCCAGAGCGACTGCTGATAACACAAGAATGTCTACGTGGGCAGGAAATAAAGGCTCATGTTACTTGCTTGCACTCAATCCACGACCTGGCCAGGCCTTGTCAGAGCGACTGCTGATAACACAAGAATGTCTACGTGGGCAGGAAGAAAAGGCTCATGTTACTTGCTTGCACTCAATCCACGACCTGGCCAGGCCTTGTCAGAGCGACTGCTGATAACACAAGAATGTCTACGTGGGCAGGAAGTAAAGGCTCATGTTGCTTGCTTGCACTCAATCCACGACCTGGCCAGGCATTGTCAGAGCGACTGCTGATAACAAAAGAATGTCTACGTGGGCAGGAAGTAAAGGCTCATGTTGCTTGCTTGCACTCAATCCACGACTTGGCCAGGCCTCGTCAGAGCGACTGCTGATAACACAAGAATGTCTACGTGGGCAGGAAGTAAAGGCTCATGTTTCTTGCTTGCACTCAATCCACGACCTGGCCAGGCCTTGTCAGAGCGACTGCTGATAACACAAGAATGTCTACGTGGGCAGGAAGTAAAGGCTCATGTTGCTTGCTTGCACTCAATCCACGACCTGGCCAGGCCTTGTCAGAGCGACTGTTGATAACACAAGAATGTCTACGTGGGCAGGAAGTAAAGGCTCATGTTGCTTGCTTGCACTCAATCCACGACCTGGCCAGGCCTTGTCAGAGCGACTGCTGATAACACAAGAATGTCTACGTGGGCAGGAAGTAAAGGCTCATTTTGCTTGCTTGCACTCAATCCACGACCTGGCCAGGCCTTGTCAGAGCGACTGCTGATAACACAATAATGTCTACGTGGGTAGGAAGTAAAGGCTCATGTTGCTTGCTTGCACTCAATCCACGACCTGGCCAGGCCTTGTCAGAGCGACTGCTGATAACACAAGAATGTCTACTTGGGCAGGAAGTAAAGGCTCATGTTGCTTGCTTGCACTCAATCCACGACCTGGCCAGGCCTTGTCAGAGCGACTGCTGATAACACAAGAATGTCTACGTGGGCAGGAAGTAAAGGCTCATGTTGCTTGCTTGCACTCAATCCACGACCTGGCCAGGCCTTGTCAGAGCGACTGCTGATAACACAAGAATGTCTACGTGGGCAGGAAGTAAAGGCTCATGTTGCTTGCTTGCACTCAATCCACGACCTGGCCAGGCCTTGTCAGAGCGACTGCTGATAACACAAGAATGTCTACGTGGGCAGGAAATAAAGGCTCATGTTGCTTGCTTGCACTCAATCCACGACCTGGCCAGGAATTGTCAGAGCGACTGCTGATAACACAAGAATGTCTACGTGGGCAGGAAGTAAAGGCTCATGTTGCTTGCTTGCACTCAATCCACGACCTGGCCAGGCCTTGTCAGAGCGACTGCTGATAACACAAGAATGTCTACGTGGGCAGGAAGTAAAGGCTCATGTTGCTTGCTTGCACTCAATCCACGACCTGGCCAGGTCTTGTCAGAGCGACTGCTGATAACACAAGAATGTCTACGTGGGCAGGAAGTAAAGGCTCATGTTGCTTGCTTGCACTCAATCCACGACCTGGCCAGGCCTTGTCAGAGCGACTGCTGATAACACAAGAATGTCTACGTGGGCAGGAAGTAAAGGCTCATGTTGCTTGCTTGCACTCAATCCACGACCTGGCCAGGCCTTGTCAGAGCGACTGCTGATAACACAAGAATGTCTACGTGGGCAGGAAGTAAAGGCTCATGTTGCTTGCTTGCACTCAATCCACGACCTGACCAGGCCTTGTCAGAGCGACTGCCGATAACACAAGAATGTCTACGTGGGCAGGAAGTAAAGGCTCATGTTGCTTGCTTGCACTCAATCCACGACCTCGCCAGGCCTTGTCAGAGCGACTGCTGATAACACAAGAATGTCTACGTGGGCAGGAAGTAAAGGCTCATGTTGCTTGCTTGCACTCAATCCACGACCTGGCCAGGCCTTGTCAGAGCGACTGCTGATAACACAAGAATGTCTACGTGGGCAGGAAGTAAAGGCTCATGTTGCTTGCTTGCACTCAATCCACGACCTGGCCAGGCCTTGTCAGAGCGACTGCTGATAACACAAGAATGTCTACGTGGGCAGGAAGTAAAGTCTCATGTTGCTTGCTTGCACTCAATCCACGACCTGGCCAGGCCATGTCAGAGCGACTGCTGATAACACAAGAATGTCTACGTGGGCAGGAAGTAAAGGCTCATGTTGCTTGCTTGCACTCAATCCACGGCCTGGCGAGGCCTTGTCAGAGCTACTGCTCATAACACAAGAATGTCTACGTGGGCAGGAAGTAAAGGCTCATGTTGCTTGCTTGCACTCAATCCACGACCTGGCCAGGCCTTGTCAGAGCGACTGCTGATGACACAAGAATGTCTACGTTGGCAGGAAGTAAAGGCTCATGTTGCTTGCTTGCACTCAATCCACGACCTGGCCAGGCCTTGTCAGAGCGACTGTTGATAACACAAGAATGTCTACGTGGGCAGGAAGTAAAGGCTCATGTTGCTTGCTTGCACTCAATCCACGACCTGGCCAGGCCTTCTCAGAGCGACTGCTGATAACACAAGAATGTCTACGTGGGCAGGAAGTAAAGGCTCATGTTGCTTGCTTGCACTCAATCCACGACCTGGCCAGGCCTTGTCAGAGCGACTGCTGATAACACAAGAATGTCTACGTGGGCAGGAAGTAAAGGCTCATGTTGCTTGCTTGCACTCAATCCACGACCTGGCCAGGTCTTGTCAGAACGACTGCTGATAACACAAGAATGTCTACGTGGGCAGGAAGTAAAGGCTCATGTTGCTTGCTTGCACTCAATCCACGACCTGGCCAGGCCTTGTCAGAGCGACTGATGATAACACAAGAATGTCTACGTGGGCAGGAAATAAAGGCTCATGTTGCTTGCTTGCACTCAATCCACGACCTGGCCAGGCCTTGTCAGAGCGACTGCTGATAACACAAGAATGTCTACGTGGGCAGGAAGTAAAGGCTCATGTTGCTTGCTTGCACTCAATCCACGACCTGGCCAGGCCTTGTCAGAGCGACTGCTGATAACACAAGAATGTCTACGTGGGCAGGAAGTAAAGGCTCATGTTGCTTGCTTGCACTCAATCCACGACCTGGCCAGGCCTTGTCCGAGCGACTGCTGATAACCCAAGAATGTCTACGTGGGCAGGAAGTAAAGGCTCATGTTGCTTGCTTGCACTCAATCCACGACCTGGCCAGGCCTTGTCAGAGCGACTGCTGATAACACAAGAATGTCTACGTGGGCAGGAAGTAATGGCTCATGTTGCTTGCTTGCACTCAATCCACGACCTGGCCAGGCCTTGTCAGAGTGACCGCTGATAACACAAGAATGTCTACGTGGGCAGGAAGTAAAGGCTCATGTTGCTTGCTTGCACTCAATCCACGACCTGGCCAGGCCTTGTCAGAGCGACTGCTGATAACACAAGAATGTCTACGTGGGCAGGAAGTAAAGGCTCATGTTGCTTGCTTGCACTCAATCCACGGCCTGGCCAGGCCTTGTCAGAGCGACTGCTCATAACACAAGAATGTCTACGTGGGCAGGAAGTAAAGGCTCATGTTGCTTGCTTGCACTTAATCCACGACCTGGCCTGGCCTTGTCAGAGCGACTGCTGATGACACAAGAATGTCTACGTGGGCAGGAAGTAAAGGCTCATGTTGCTTGCTTGCACTCAATCCACGACCTGGCCAGGCCTTGTCAGAGCGACTGCTGATAACACAAGAATGTCTACGTGGGCAGGAAGTAAAGGCTCATGTTGCTTGCTTGCACTCAATCCACGACCTGGCCAGGCCTTGTCAGAGCGACTGCTGATAACACAAGAATGTCTACGTGGGCAGGAAGTAAAGGCTCATGTTGCTTGCTTGCATTGAATCCACGACCTGGCCAGGCCTTGTCAGAGCGACTGCTGATAACACAAGAATGTCTACGTGGGCAGGAAGTAAAGGCTCATGTCGCTTGCTTGCACTCAATCCACGACCTGGCCAGGCCTTGTCAGAGCGACTGCTGATAACACAAGAATGTCTACGTGGGCAGGAAGTATAGGCTCATGTTGCTTGCTTGCACTCTATCCACGGCCTGGCCAGGCCTTGTCAGAGCGACTGCTGATAACACAAGAATGTCTACGTGGGCAGGAAGTAAAGGCTCATGTTGCTTGCTTGCACTCAATCCACGACCTGGCCAGGTCTTGTCAGAGCGACTGCTGATAACACAAGAATGTCTACGTGGGCAGGAAGTAAAGGCTCATGTTGCTTGCTTGCACTCAATCCACGACCTGGCCAGGCATTGTCGGAGCGACTGCTGATAACAAAAGAATGTCTACGTGGGCAGGAAGTAAAGGCTCATGTTGCTTGCTTGCACTCAATCCACGACCTGGCCAGGCCTCGTCAGAGCGACTGCTGATAACACAAGCATGTCTGCGTGGGCAGGAAGTAAAGGCTCATGTTTCTTGCTTGCACTCAATCCACGACCTGGCCAGGCCTTGTCAGAGCGACTGCTGATAACACAAGAATGTCTACGTGGGCAGGAAGTAAAGGTTCATGTTGCTTGCTTGCACTCAATCCACGACCTGGCCAGGCCTTGTCAGAGCGACTGTTGATAACACAAGAATGTCTACGTGGACAGGAAGTAAAGGCTCATGTTGCTTGCTTGCACTCAATCCACGACCTGGCCAGGCCTTCTCAGAGCGACTGCTGATAACACAAGAATGTCTACGTGGGCAGGAAGTAAAGGCTCATGTTGCTTGCTTGCACTCAATCCACGACCTGGCCAGGCCTTGTCAGAGCGACTGCTGATAACACAAGAATGTCTACGTGGGCAGGAAGTAAAGGCTCATGTTGCTTGCTTGCACTCAATCCACGACCTGGCCAGGTCTTGTCAGAGCGACTGCTGATAACACAAGAATGTCTACGTGGGCAGGAAGTAAAGGCTCATGTTGCTTGCTTGCACTCAATCCACGACCTGGCCAGGCCTTGTCAGAGCGACTGCTGATAACACAAGAATGTCTACGTGGGCAGGAAATAAAGGCTCATGTTGCTTGCTTGCACTCAATCCACGACCTGGCCAGGCCTTGTCAGAGCGACTGCTGATAACACAAGAATGTCTACGTGGGCAGGAAGTAAAGGCTCATGTTGCTTGCTTGCACTCAATCCACGACCTGGCCAGGCCTTGTCAGAGCGACTGCTGATAACACAAGAATGTCTACGTGGGCAGGAAGTAAAGGCTCATGTTGCTTGCTTGCACTCAATCCAAGACCTGGCCAGGCCTTGTCCGAGCGACTGCTGATAACACAAGAATGTCTACGTGGGCAGGAAGTAAAGGCTCATGTTGCTTGCTTGCACTCAATCCACGACCTGGCCAGGCCTTGTCAGAGCGACTGCTGATAACACAAGAATGTCTACGTGGGCAGGAAGTAATGGCTCATGTTGCTTGCTTGCACTCAATCCACGACCTGGCCAGGCCTTGTCAGAGTGACCGCTGATAACACAAGAATGTCTACGTGGGCAGGAAGTAAAGGCTCATGTTGCTTGCTTGCACTCAATCCACGACCTGGCCAGGCCTTGTCAGAGCGACTGCTGATAACACAAGAATGTCTACGTGGGCAGGAAGTAAAGGCTCATGTTGCTTGATTGCACTCAATCCACGGCCTGGCCAGGCCTTGTCAGAGCGACTGCTCATAACACAAGAATGTCTACGTGGGCAGGAAGTAAAGGCTCATGTTGCTTGCTTGCACTCAATCCACGACCTGGCCTGGCCTTGTCAGAGCGACTGCTGATAACACAAGAATGTCTACGTGGGCAGGAAGTAAAGGCTCATGTTGCTTGCTTGCACTCAATCCACGACCTGGCCAGGCCTTGTCAGAGCGACTGCTGATAACACAAGAATGTCTACGTGGGCAGGAAGTAAAGGCTCATGTTGCTTGCTTGCACTCAATCCTCGACCTGGCCAGGCCTTGTCCGTGCGACTGCTGATAACACAAAAATGTCTACGTGGGCAGGAAGTAAAGGCTCATGTTGCTTGCTTGCACTCAATCCACGACCTGGCCAGGCCTTGTCAGAGCGACTGCTGATAACACAAGAATGTCTACGTGGGCAGGAAGTAAAGGCTCATGTTGCTTGCTTGCACTCAATCCACGACCTGGCCAGGCCTTGTCAGAGCGACTGCTGATAACACAAGAATGTCTACGTGGGCAGGAAGTAAAGGCTCATGTTGCTTGCTTGCACTCAATCCACGACCTGGCCAGGCCTTGTCAGAGCGACTGCTGATAACACAAGTATGTCTACGTGGGCAGGAAGTAAAGGCTCATGTTGCTTGCTTGCACTCAATCCACGGCCTGGCCAGGCCTTGTCAGAGCGACTGCTCATAACACAAGAATGTCTACGTGGGCAGGAAGTAAAGGCTCATGTTGCTTGCTTGCACTCAATCCACGACCTGGCCAGGCCTTGTCAGAGCGACTGCTGATGACACAAGAATGTCTACGTGGGCAGGAAGTAAAGGCTCATGTTGCTTGCTTGCACTCAATCCACGACCTGGCCAGGCCTTGTCAGAGCGACTGCTGATAACACAAGAATGTCTACGTGGGCAGGAAGTAAAGGCTCATGTTGCTTGCTTGCACTCAATCCACGACCTGGCCAGGCTTTGTCAGAGCGACTGCTGATAACACAAGAATGTCTACGTGGGCAGGAAGTAAAGGCTCATGTTGCTTGCTTGCACTCAATCCACGACCTGGCCAGGCCTTGTCAGAGCGACTGCTAATAACACAAGAATGTCTACGTGGGCAGGAAGTAAAGGCTCATGTTGCTTGCTTGCATTCAATCCACGACCTGGCCAGGCCTTGTCAGAGCGACTGCTGATAACACAAGAATGTCTACGTGGGCAGGAAGTAAAGGCTCATGTTGCTTGCTTGCACTCAATCCACGACCTGGCCAGGCCTTGTCAGAGCGACTGCTGATAACACAAGAATGTTTACGTGGGCAGGAAGTAAAGGCTCATGTTGCTTGCTTGCACTCAATCCACGACCTGGCCAGGCCTCGTCAGAGCGACTGCTGATAACACAAGAATGTCTACGTGGGCAGGAAGTAAAGGCTCATGTTGCTTGCTTGCACTCAATCCACGACCTGGCCAGGCCTTGTCAGAGCGACTGCTGATAACACAAGAATGTCTACGTGGGCAGGAAGTAAAGGCTCATGTTGCTTGCTTGCACTCAATCCACGACCTGGCCAGGCCTTGTCAGAGCGACTGCTGATAACACAAGAATGTCTACGTGGGCAGGAAGTAAAGGCTCATGTTGCTTGCTTGCACTCAATCCAAGACCTGGCCAGGCCTTGTCAGAGCGACTGCTGATAACACAAGAATGTCTACGTGGGCAGGAAGTAAAGGCTCAAGTTGCTTGCTTGCACTCAATCTACGACCTGGCCAGGCCTTGTCAGAGCGACTGCTGATAACACAAGAATGTCTACGTGGGCAGGAAGTAAAGGCTCATGTTGCTTGCTTGCACTCAATCACGACCTGGCCAGGCCTTGTCAGAGCGACTGCTGATAAACACAAGAATGTCTACGTGGGCAGAAGTAAAGGCTCATGTTGCTTGCTTGCACTCAATCCACGACCTGGCCAGGCCTTGTCAGAGCGACTGCTGATAACACAAGAATGTCTACGTGGGCAGGAAGTAAAGGCTCATGTTGCTTGCTTGCACTCAATCCACGACCTGGCCAGGCCTTGTCAGAGCGACTGCCGATAACACAAGAATGTCTACGTGGGCAGGACGTAAAGGCTCATGTTGCTTGCTTGCACTCAATCCACGACCTGGCCAGGCCTTGTCAGAGCGACTGCTGATAACACAAGAATGTCTACGTGGGCAGGAAGTAAAGGCTCATGTTGCTTGCTTGCACTCAATCCACGACCTGGCCAGGCCTTGTCAGAGCGACTGCTGATAACACAAGAATGTCTACGTGGGCAGGAAGTAAAGGCTCATGTTGCTTGCACTCAATCCACGACCTGGCCAGGCCTTGTCAGAGCGACTGCTGATAACACAAAAAATGTCTACGTGGGCAGGAAGTAAAGGCTCATGTTGCTTGCTTTCACTCAATCCACGACCTGGCCAGGCCTTGTCAGAGCGACTGCTGTTAACACAAGAATGTCTACGTGGGCAGGAAGTAAAGGCTCATGTTGCTTGCTTGCACGCAATCCACGACCTGGCCAGGCCTTGTCAGAGCGACTGCTGATAACACAAGAATGTCTAGGTGGGCTGGAAGTAAAGGCTCATGTTGCTGCTTGCACTCAATCCACGACCTGGCCAGGCCTTGTCAGAGCGACTGCTGATAACACGAGAATGTCTACGTGGGCAGGGCAGGAAGTAAAGGCTCATGTTGCTTGCTTGCACTCAATCCACGACCTGGCCAGGCCTTGTCAGAGCGACTGCTGATAACACGAGAATGTCTACGTGGGCAGGAAGTAAAGGCTCATGTTGCTTGCTTGCACTCAATCCACGACCTGGCCAGGCCTTGTCAGAGCGACTGCTGATAACACAAGAATGTCTACGTGGGCAGGAAGTAAAGGCTCATGCTACTTGCTTGCACTCAATCCACGACCTGGCCAGGCCTTGTCAGAGCGACTGCTGATAACACAAGAATGTCTACGTGGGCAGGAAGTAAAGGCTCATGTTACTTGCTTGCACTCAATCCACGACCTGGCCAGGCCTTGTCAGAGCGACTGCTGATAACACAAAAATGTCTACGTGGGCAGGAAGTAAAGGCTCATGTTGCTTGCTTGCACTCAATCCACGACCTGGCCAGGCCTTGTCAGAGCGACTGCTGATAACACAAGAATGTCTACGTGGGCAGGAAGTAAAGGCTCATGTTGCTTGCTTGCACTCAATCCACGACCTGGCCAGGCCTTGTCAGAGCGACTGCTGATAACACAAGAATGTCTACGTGGGCAGGAAGTAAAGGCTCATGTTGCTTGCTTGCACTCAATCCACGACCTGGCCAGGCCTTGTCAGAGCGACTGCTGATAACAAAGAATGTCTACGTGGGCAGGAAGTAAAGGCTCATGTTGCTTGCTTGCACTCAATCCACGACTTGGCCAGGCCTTGTCAGAGTGACTGCTGATAACACAAGAATGTCTACGTGGGCAGGAAGTAAAGGCTCATGTTGCTTGCTTGCACTCAATCCACGACCTGGCCAGGCCTTGTCAGAGCGACTGCTGATAACACATGAATGTCTACGTGGGCAGGAAGTAAAGGCTCATGTTGCTTGCTTGCACTCAATCCACGACCTGGCCAGGCCTTGTCAGAGCGACTGCTGATAACACGAGAATGTCTACGTGGGCAGGAAGTAAAGGCTCATGTTGCTTGCTTGCACTCAATCCACGACCTGGCCAGGCCTTGTCAGAGCGACTGCTGATAACACAAGAATTTCTACGTGGGCAGGAAGTAAAGGCTCATGTTGCTTGCTTGCACTTAATCCACGACCTGGCCAGGCCTTGTCAGAGCGACTGCTGATAACACAAAAATGTCTACGTGGGCAGGAAGTAAAAGCTCATGTTGCCTGCTTGCACTTAATCCACGACCTGGCCAGGCCTTGTCAGAGCGATTGCTGATAACACAAGAATGTCTACGTGGGCAGGAAATAAAGGCTCATGTTGCTTGCTTGCACTCAATCCACGACCTGGCCAGGCCTTGTCAGATCGACTGCTGATAACACAAGAATGTCTACGTGGGCAGGAAGTAAAGGCTCATGTTGCTTGCTTGCACTCAATCCACGACCTGGCCAGGCCTTGTCAGAGCGACTGCTGACAACACGAGGATGTCTACGTGGGCAGGAAGTAAAGGCTCATGTTGCTTGCTTGCACTCAATCCACGACCTGGCCAGGCCTTGTCAGAGCGACTGCTGATAACACGAGAATGTCTACGTGGGCAGGAAGTAAAGGCTCATGTTGCTTGCTTGCACTCAATCCACGACCTGGCCAGGCCTTGCCAGAGCGACTGCTGATAACACAAGAATGTCTACGTGGGCAGGAAATAAAGGCTCATGTTACTTGCTTGCACTCAATCCACGACCTGGCCAGGCCTTGTCAGAGCGACTGCTGATAACACAAGAATGTCTACGTGGGCAGGAAGAAAAGGCTCATGTTACTTGCTTGCACTCAATCCACGACCTGGCCAGGCCTTGTCAGAGCGACTGCTGATAACACAAGAATGTCTACGTGGGCAGGAAGTAAAGGCTCATGTTGCTTGCTTGCACTCAATCCACGACCTGGCCAGGCATTGTCAGAGCGACTGCTGATAACAAAAGAATGTCTACGTGGGCAGGAAGTAAAGGCTCATGTTGCTTGCTTGCACTCAATCCACGACTTGGCCAGGCCTCGTCAGAGCGACTGCTGATAACACAAGAATGTCTACGTGGGCAGGAAGTAAAGGCTCATGTTTCTTGCTTGCACTCAATCCACGACCTGGCCAGGCCTTGTCAGAGCGACTGCTGATAACACAAGAATGTCTACGTGGGCAGGAAGTAAAGGCTCATGTTGCTTGCTTGCACTCAATCCACGACCTGGCCAGGCCTTGTCAGAGCGACTGTTGATAACACAAGAATGTCTACGTGGGCAGGAAGTAAAGGCTCATGTTGCTTGCTTGCACTCAATCCACGACCTGGCCAGGCCTTGTCAGAGCGACTGCTGATAACACAAGAATGTCTACGTGGGCAGGAAGTAAAGGCTCATGTTGCTTGCTTGCACTCAATCCACGACCTGGCCAGGCCTTGTCAGAGCGACTGCTGATAACACAAGAATGTCTACGTGGGCAGGAAGTAAAGGCTCATGTTGCTTGCTTGCACTCAATCCACGACCTGGCCAGGTCTTGTCAGAGCGACTGCTGATAACACAAGAATGTCTACGTGGGCAGGAAGTAAAGGCTCATGTTGCTTGCTTGCACTCAATCCACGACCTGGCCAGGCCTTGTCAGAGCAACTGCTGATAACACAAGAATGTCTACGTGGGCAGGAAGTAAAGGCTCATGTTGCTTGCTTGCACTCAATCCACGACCTGGCCAGGCCTTGTCAGAGCGACTGCTGATAACACAAGAATGTCTACGTGGGCAGGAAGTAAAGGCTCATATTGCTTGCTTGCACTCAATCCACGACCTGACCAGGCCTTGTCAGAGCGACTGCCGATAACACAAGAATGTCTACGTGGGCAGGAAGTAAAGGCTCATGTTGCTTGCTTGCACTCAATCCACGACCTCGCCAGGCCTTGTCAGAGCGACTGCTGATAACACAAGAATGTCTACGTGGGCAGGAAGTAAAGGCTCATGTTGCTTGCTTGCACTCAATCCACGACCTGGCCAGGCCTTGTCAGAGCGACTGCTGATAACACAAGAATGTCTACGTGGGCAGGAAATAAAGGCTCATGTTGCTTGCTTGCACTCAATCCACGACCTGGCCAGGCCTTGTCAGAGCGACTGCTGATAACACAAGAATGTCTACGTGGGCAGGAAGTAAAGTCTCATGTTGCTTGCTTGCACTCAATCCACGACCTGGCCAGGCCATGTCAGAGCGACTGCTGATAACACAAGAATGTCTACGTGGGCAGGAAGTAAAGGCTCATGTTGCTTGCTTGCACTCAATCCACGGCCTGGCGAGGCCTTGTCAGAGCTACTGCTCATAACACAAGAATGTCTACGTGGGCAGGAAGTAAAGGCTCATGTTGCTTGCTTGCACTCAATCCACGACCTGGCCAGGCCTTGTCAGAGCGACTGCTGATGACACAAGAATGTCTACGTTGGCAGGAAGTAAAGGCTCATGTTGCTTGCTTGCACTCAATCCACGACCTGGCCAGGCCTTGTCAGAGCGACTGCTGATAACACAAGAATGTCTACGTGGGCAGGAAGTAAAGGCTCATGTTGCTTGCTTGCACTCAATCCACGACCTGGCCAGGCCTTGTCAGAGCGACTGCTGATAACACAAGAATGTCTACGTGGGCAGGAAGTAAAGGCTCATGTTGCTTGCTTGCACTCAATCCACGACCTGGCCAGGCATTGTCGGAGCGACTGCTGATAACAAAAGAATGTCTACGTGGGCAGGAAGTAAAGGCTCATGTTGCTTGCTTGCACTCAATCCACGACCTGGCCAGGCCGCGTCAGAGCGACTGCTGATAACACAAGAATGTCTGCGTGGGCAGGAAGTAAAGGCTCATGTTTCTTGCTTGCACTCAATCCACGACCTGGCCAGGCCTTGTCAGAGCGACTGCTGATAACACAAGAATGTCTACGTGGGCAGGAAGTAAAGGTTCATGTTGCTTGCTTGCACTCAATCCACGACCTGGCCAGGCCTTGTCAGAGCGACTGTTGATAACACAAGAATGTCTACGTGGGCAGGAAGTAAAGGCTCATGTTGCTTGCTTGCACTCAATCCACGACCTGGCCAGGCCTTCTCAGAGCGACTGCTGATAACACAAGAATGTCTACGTGGGCAGGAAGTAAAGGCTCATGTTGCTTGCTTGCACTCAATCCACGACCTGGCCAGGCCTTGTCAGAGCGACTGCTGATAACACAAGAATGTCTACGTGGGCAGGAAGTAAAGGCTCATGTTGCTTTCTTGCACTCAATCCACGACCTGGCCAGGTCTTGTCAGAGCGACTGCTGATAACACAAGAATGTCTACGTGGGCAGGAAGTAAAGGCTCATGTTGCTTGCTTGCACTCAATCCACGACCTGGCCAGGCCTTGTCAGAGCGACTGCTGATAACACAAGAATGTCTACGTGGGCAGGAAATAAAGGCTCATGTTGCTTGCTTGCACTCAATCCACGACCTCGCCAGGCCTTGTCAGAGCGACTGCTGATAACACAAGAATGTCTACGTGGGCAGGAAGTAAAGGCTCATGTTGCTTGCTTGCACTCAATCCACGACCTGGCCAGGCCTTGTCAGAGCGACTGCTGATAACACAAGAATGTCTACGTGGGCAGGAAGTAACGGCTCATGTTGCTTGCTTGCACTCAATCCACGACCTGGCCAGGCCTTGTCCGAGCGACTGCTGATAACACAAGAATGTCTACGTGGGCAGGAAGTAAAGGCTCATGTTGCTTGCTTGCACTCAATCCACGACCTGGCCAGGCCTTGTCAGAGCGACTGCTGATAACACAAGAATGTCTACGTGGGCAGGAAGTAAAGGCTCATGTTGCTTGCTTGCACTCAATCCACGACCTGGCCAGGCTTTGTCAGAGTGACCGCTGATAACACAAGAATGTCTACGTGGGCAGGAAGTAAAGGCTCATGTTGCTTGCTTGCACTCAATCCACGACCTGGCCAGGCCTTGTCAGAGCGACTGCTGATAACACAAGAATGTCTACGTGGGCAGGAAGTAAAGGCTCATGTTGCTTGCTTGCACTCAATCCACGGCCTGGCCAGGCCTTGTCAGAGCGACTGCTCATAACACAAGAATGTCTACGTGGGCAGGAAGTAAAGGCTCATGTTGCTTGCTTGCACTCAATCCACGACCTGGCATGGCCTTGTCAGAGCGACTGCTGATGACACAAGAATGCATACGTGGGCAGGAAGTAAAGGCTCATGTTGCTTGCTTGCACTCAATCCACGACCTGGCCAGGCCTTGTCAGAGCGACTGCTGATAACACAAGAATGTCTACGTGGGCAGGAAGTAAAGGCTCATGTTGCTTGCTTACACTCAATCCACGACCTGGCCAGGCCTTGTCAGAGCGACTGCTGATAACACAAGAATGTCTACGTGGGCAGGAAGTAAAGGCTCATGTTGCTTGCTTGCATTGAATCCACGACCTGGCCAGGCCTTGTCAGAGCGACTGCTGATAACACAAGAATGTCTACGTGGGCAGGAAGTAATGGCTCATGTTGCTTGCTTGCACTCAATCCACGACCTGGCCAGGCCTTGTCAGAGCGACTGCTGATAACACAAGAATGTCTACGTGGGCAGGAAGTATAGGCTCATGTTGCTTGCTTGCACTCTATCCACGGCCTGGCCAGGCCTTGTCAGAGCGACTGCTGATAACACAAGAATGTCTACGTGGGCAGGAAGTAAAGGCTCATGTTGCTTGCTTGCACTCAATCCACGACCTGGCCAGGCCTTGTCAGAGCGACTGCTGTTAACACAAGAATGTCTACGTGGGCAGGAAGTAAAGGCTCATGTTGCTTGCTTGCACTCAATCCAGGACCTGGCCAGGCCTTGTCAGAGCGACTGCTGATAACAAAAGAATGTCTACTTGGGCAGGAAGTAAAGGCTCATGTTGCTTGCTTGCACTCAATCCACGACCTGGCCAGGCCTTGTCAGAGCGACTGCTGATAACGCAAGAATGTCTACGTGGGCAGGAAGTAAAGGCTCATGTTGCTTGCTTGCACTCAATCCACGACCTGGCCAGGCCTTGTCAGAGCGACTGCTGATAACACAAGAATGTCTACGTGGGCAGGAAGTAAAGGCTCATGTTGCTTGCTTGCACTCAATCTACGACCTGGCCAGGCCTTGTCAGAGCGACTGCTGATAACACAAGAATGTCTACGTGGGCAGGAAGTAAAGGCTCATGTTGCTTGCTTGCACTCAATCCACGACCTGGCCAGGCCTTGTCAGAGCGACTGCTGATAACACAAGAATGTCTACGTGGGCAGGAAGTAAAGGCTCATGTTGCTTGCTTGCACTCAATCCACGACCTGGCCAGGCCTTGTCAGAGCGACTGCTGATAACACAAGAATGTCTACGTGGGCAGGAAGTAAAGGCTCATGTTGCTTGCTTGCACTCAATCCACGACCTGGCCAGGCCTTGTCAGAGCGACTGCTGATAACACAAGAATGTCTACGTGGGCAGGAAGTAAAGGCTCATGTTGCTTGCTTGCACTCAATCCACGACCTGGCCAGGCCTTGTCCGAGCGACTGCTGATAACACAAGAATGTCTACGTGGGCAGGAAGTAAAGGCTCATGTTGCTTGCTTGCACTCAATCCACGACCTGGCCAGGCCTTGTCAGAGCGACTGCTGATAACACAAGAATGTCTACGTGGGCAGGAAGTAATGGCTCATGTTGCTTGCTTGCACTCAATCCACGACCTGGCCAGGCCTTGTCAGAGTGACCGCTGATAACACAAGAATGTCTACGTGGGCAGGAAGTAAAGGCTCATGTTGCTTGCTTGCACTCAATCCACGACCTGGCCAGGCCTTGTCAGAGCGACTGCTGATAACACAAAAATGTCTACGTGGGCAGGAAGTAAAGGCTCATGTTGCTTGCTTGCACTCAATCCACGGCCTGGCCAGGCCTTGTCAGAGCGACTGCTCATAACACAAGAATGTCTACGTGGGCAGGAAGTAAAGGCTCATGTTGCTTGCTTGCACTCAATCCACGACCTGGCCTGGCCTTGTCAGAGCGACTGCTGATGACACAAGAATGTCTACGTGGGCAGGAAGTAAAGGCTCATGTTGCTTGCTTGCACTCAATCCACGACCTGGCCAGGCCTTGTCAGAGCGACTGCTGATAACACAAGAATGTCTACGTGGGCAGGATGTAAAGGCTCATGTTGCTTGCTTGCACTCAATCCACGACCTGGCCAGGCCTTGTCAGAGCGACTGCTGATAACACAAGAATGTCTACGTGGGCAGGAAGTAAAGGCTCATGTTGCTTGCTTGCATTGAATCCACGACCTGGCCAGGCCTTGTCAGAGCGACTGCTGATAACACAAGAATGTCTACGTGGGCAGGAAGTAAAGGCTCATGTTGCTTGCTTGCACTCAATCCACGACCTGGCCAGGCCTTGTCAGAGCGACTGCTGATAACACAAGAATGTCTACGTGGGCAGGAAGTATAGGCTCATGTTGCTTGCTTGCACTCTATCCACGGCCTGGCCAGGCCTTGTCAGAGCGACTGCTGATAACACAAGAATGTCTACGTGGGCAGGAAGTAAAGGCTCATGTTGCTTGCTTGCACTCAATCCACGACCTGGCCAGGCCTTGTCAGAGCGACTGCTGTTAACACAAGAATGTCTACGTGGGAAGGAAGTAAAGGCTCATGTTGCTTGCTTGCACTCAATCCAGGACCTGGCCAGGCCTTGTCAGAGCGTCTGCTGATAACAAAAGAATGTCTACTTGGGCAGGAAGTAAAGGCTCATGTTGCTTGCTTGCACTCAATCCACGACCTGGCCAGGCCTTGTCAGAGCGACTGCTGATAACGCAAGAATGTCTACGTGGGCAGGAAGTAAAGGCTCATGTTGCTTGCTTGCACTCAATCCACGACCTGGCCAGGCCTTGTCAGAGCGACTGCTGATAACACAAGAATGTCTACGTGGGCAGGAAGTAAAGGCTCATGTTGCTTGCTTGCACTCAATCTACGACCGGGCCAGGCCTTGTCAGAGCGACTGCTGATAACACAAGAATGTCTACGTGGGCAGGAAGTAAAGGCTCATGTTGCTTGCTTGCACTCAATCCACGACCTGGCCAGGCCTTGTCAGAGCGACTGCTGATAACACAAGAATGTCTACGTGGGCAGGAAGTAAAGGCTCATGTTGCTTGCTTGCACTCAATCCACGACCTGGCCAGGCCTTGTCAGAGCGACTGCTGATAACACAAGAATGTCTACGTGGGCAGGAAGTAAAGGCTCATGTTGCTTGCTTGCACTCAATCCACGACCTGGCCAGGCCTTGTCAGAGCGACTGCTGATAACACAAGAATGTCTACGTGGGCAGGACGTAAAGGCTCATGTTGCTTGCTTGCACTCAATCCACGACCTGGCCAGGCCTTGTCAGAGCGACTGCTGATAACACAAGAATGTCTACGTGGGCAGGAAGTAAAGGCTCATGTTGCTTGCTTGCACTCAATCCACGACCTGGCCAGGCCTTGTCAGAGCGACTGCTGATAACACAAGAATGTCTACGTGGGCAGGAAGTAAAGGCTCACGTTGCTTGCACTCAATCCACGACCTGGCCAGGCCTTGTCAGAGCGACTGCTGATAACACAAAAATGTCTACGTGGGCAGGAAGTAAAGGCTCATGTTGCTTGCTTTCACTCAATCCACGACCTGGCCAGGCCTTGTCAGAGCGACTGCTGTTAACACAAGAATGTCTACGTGGGCAGGAAGTAAAGGCTCATGTTGCTTGCTTGCACTCAATCCACGACCTGGCCAGGCCTTGTCAGAGCGACTGCTGATAACACAAGAATGTCTAGGTGGGCAGGAAGTAAAGGCTCATGTTGCTGCTTGCACTCAATCCACGACCTGGCCAGGCCTTGTCAGAGCGACTGCTGATAACACGAGAATGTCTACGTGGGCAGGGAGTAAAGGCTCATGTTGCTTGCTTGCACTCAATCCACGACCTGGCCAGGCCTTGTCAGAGCGACTGCTGATAACACGAGAATGTCTACGTGGGCAGGAAGTAAAGGCTCATGTTGCTTGCTTGCACTCAATCCACGACCTGGCCAGGCCTTGTCAGAGCGACTGCTGATAACACAAGAATGTCTACGTGGGCAGGAAGTAAAGGCTCATGCTACTTGCTTGCACTCAATCCACGACCTGGCCAGGCCTTGTCAGAGCGACTGCTGATAACACAAGAATGTCTACGTGGGCAGGAAGTAAAGGCTCATGTTACTTGCTTGCACTCAATCCACGACCTGGCCAGGCCTTGTCATAGCGACTGCTGATAACACGTGGGCAGGAAGTAAAGGCTCATGTTGCTTGCTTGCACTCGATCCACGACCTGGCCAGGCCTTGTCAGAGCGACTGCTGATAACACAACAATGTCTACGTGGGCAGGAAGTAAAGTCTCATGTTGCTTGCTTGCACTCAATCCACGACCTGGCCAGGCCATGTCAGAGCGACTGCTGATAACACAAGAATGTCTACGTGGGCAGGAAGTAAAGGCTCATGTTGCTTGCTTGCACTCAATCCACGGCCTGGCGAGGCCTTGTCAGAGCTACTGCTCATAACACAAGAATGTCTACGTGGGCAGGAAGTAAAGGCTCATGTTGCTTGCTTGCACTCAATCCACGACCTGGCCAGGCCTTGTCAGAGCGACTGCTGATGACACAAGAATGTCTACGTTGGCAGGAAGTAAAGGCTCATGTTGCTTGCTTGCACTCAATCCACGACCTGGCCAGGCCTTGTCAGAGCGACTGCTGATAACACAAGAATGTCTACGTGGGCAGGAAGTAAAGGCTCATGTTGCTTGCTTGCACTCAATCCACGACCTGGCCAGGCCTTGTCAGAGCGACTGCTGATAACACAAGAATGTCTACGTGGGCAGGAAGTAAAGGCTCATGTTGCTTGCTTGCACTCAATCCACGACCTGGCCAGGCATTGTCGGAGCGACTGCTGATAACAAAAGAATGTCTACGTGGGCAGGAAGTAAAGGCTCATGTTGCTTGCTTGCACTCAATCCACGACCTGGCCAGGCCTCGTCAGAGCGACTGCTGATAACACAAGAATGTCTGCGTGGGCAGGAAGTAAAGGCTCATGTTTCTTGCTTGCACTCAATCCACGACCTGGCCAGGCCTTGTCAGAGCGACTGCTGATAACACAAGAATGTCTACGTGGGCAGGAAGTAAAGGTTCATGTTGCTTGCTTGCACTCAATCCACGACCTGGCCAGGCCTTGTCAGAGCGACTGTTGATAACACAAGAATGTCTACGTGGGCAGGAAGTAAAGGCTCATGTTGCTTGCTTGCACTCAATCCACGACCTGGCCAGGCCTTCTCAGAGCGACTGCTGATAACACAAGAATGTCTACGTGGGCAGGAAGTAAAGGCTCATGTTGCTTGCTTGCACTCAATCCACGACCTGGCCAGGCCTTGTCAGAGCGACTGCTGATAACACAAGAATGTCTACGTGGGCAGGAAGTAAAGGCTCATGTTGCTTGCTTGCACTCAATCCACGACCTGGCCAGGTCTTGTCAGAGCGACTGCTGATAACACAAGAATGTCTACGTGGGCAGGAAGTAAAGGCTCATGTTGCTTGCTTGCACTCAATCCACGACCTGGCCAGGCCTTGTCAGAGCGACTGCTGATAACACAAGAATGTCTACGTGGGCAGGAAATAAAGGCTCATGTTGCTTGCTTGCACTCAATCCACGACCTCGCCAGGCCTTGTCAGAGCGACTGCTGATAACACAAGAATGTCTACGTGGGCAGGAAGTAAAGGCTCATGTTGCTTGCTTGCACTCAATCCACGACCTGGCCAGGCCTTGTCAGAGCGACTGCTGATAACACAAGAATGTCTACGTGGGCAGGAAGTAACGGCTCATGTTGCTTGCTTGCACTCAATCCACGACCTGGCCAGGCCTTGTCCGAGCGACTGCTGATAACACAAGAATGTCTACGTGGGCAGGAAGTAAAGGCTCATGTTGCTTGCTTGCACTCAATCCACGACCTGGCCAGGCCTTGTCAGAGCGACTGCTGATAACACAAGAATGTCTACGTGGGCAGGAAGTAATGGCTCATGTTGCTTGCTTGCACTCAATCCACGACCTGGCCAGGCCTTGTCAGAGTGACCGCTGATAACACAAGAATGTCTACGTGGGCAGGAAGTAAAGGCTCATGTTGCTTGCTTGCACTCAATCCACGACCTGGCCAGGCCTTGTCAGAGCGACTGCTGATAACACAAGAATGTCTACGTGGGCAGGAAGTAAAGGCTCATGTTGCTTGCTTGCACTCAATCCACGGCCTGGCCAGGCCTTGTCAGAGCGACTGCTCATAACACAAGAATGTCTACGTGGGCAGGAAGTAAAGGCTCATGTTGCTTGCTTGCACTCAATCCACGACCTGGCCTGGCCTTGTCAGAGCGACTGCTGATGACACAAGAATGTCTACGTGGGCAGGAAGTAAAGGCTCATGTTGCTTGCTTGCACTCAATCCACGACCTGGCCAGGCCTTGTCAGAGCGACTGCTGATAACACAAGAATGTCTACGTGGGCAGGAAGTAAAGGCTCATGTTGCTTGCTTGCACTCAATCCACGACCTGGCCAGGCCTTGTCAGAGCGACTGCTGATAACACAAGAATGTCTACGTGGGCAGGAAGTAAAGGCTCATGTTGCTTGCTTGCATTGAATCCACGACCTGGCCAGGCCTTGTCAGAGCGACTGCTGATAACACAAGAATGTCTACGTGGGCAGGAAGTAAAGGCTCATGTTGCTTGCTTGCACTCAATCCACGACCTGGCCAGGCCTTGTCAGAGCGACTGCTGATAACACAAGAATGTCTACTTGGGCAGGAAGTATAGGCTCATGTTGCTTGCTTGCACTCTATCCACGGCCTGGCCAGGCCTTGTCAGAGCGACTGCTGATAACACAAGAATGTCTACGTGGGCAGGAAGTAAAGGCTCATGTTGCTTGCTTGCACTCAATCCACGACCTGGCCAGGCCTTGTCAGAGCGACTGCTGTTAACACAAGAATGTCTACGTGGGCAGGAAGTAAAGGCTCATGTTGCTTGCTTGCACTCAATCCAGGACCTGGCCAGGCCTTGTCAGAGCGACTGCTGATAACAAAAGAATGTCTACTTGGGCAGGAAGTAAAGGCTCATGTTGCTTGCTTGCACTCAATCCACGACCTGGCCAGGCCTTGTCAGAGCGACTGCTGATAACACAAGAATGTCTACGTGGGCAGGAAGTAAAGGCTCATGTTGCTTGCTTGCACTCAATCTACGACCTGGCCAGGCCTTGTCAGAGCGACTGCTGATAACACAAGAATGTCTACGTGGGCAGGAAGTAAAGGCTCATGTTGCTTGCTTGCACTCAATCCACGACCTGGCCAGGCCTTGTCAGAGCGACTGCTGATAACACAAGAATGTCTACGTGGGCAGGAAGTAAAGGCTCATGTTGCTTGCTTGCACTCAATCCACGACCTGGCCAGGCCTTGTCAGAGCGACTGCTGATAACACAAGAATGTCTACGTGGGCAGGAAGTAAAGGCTCATGTTGCTTGCTTGCACTCAATCCACGACCTGGCCAGGCCTTGTCAGAGCGACTGCTGATAACACAAGAATGTCTACGTGGGCAGGAACTAAAGGCTCATGTTGCTTGCTTGCACTCAATCCACGACCTGGCCAGGCCTTGTCCGAGCGACTGCTGATAACACAAGAATGTCTACGTGGGCAGGAAGTAAAGGCTCATGTTGCTTGCTTGCACTCAATCCACGACCTGGCCAGGCCTTGTCAGAGCGACTGCTGATAACACAAGAATGTCTACGTGGGCAGGAAGTAATGGCTCATGTTGCTTGCTTGCACTCAATCCACGACCTGGCCAGGCCTTGTCAGAGTGACCGCTGATAACACAAGAATGTCTACGTGGGCAGGAAGTAAAGGCTCATGTTGCTTGCTTGCACTCAATCCACGACCTGGCCAGGCCTTGTCAGAGCGACTGCTGATAACACAAAAATGTCTACGTGGGCAGGAAGTAAAGGCTCATGTTGCTTGCTTGCACTCAATCCACGGCCTGGCCAGGCCTTGTCAGAGCGACTGCTCATAACACAAGAATGTCTACGTGGGCAGGAAGTAAAGGCTCATGTTGCTTGCTTGCACTCAATCCACGACCTGGCCTGGCCTTGTCAGAGCGACTGCTGATGACACAAGAATGTCTACGTGGGCAGGAAGTAAAGGCTCATGTTGCTTGCTTGCACTCAATCCACGACCTGGCCAGGCCTTGTCAGAGCGACTGCTGATAACACAAGAATGTCTACGTGGGCAGGAAGTAAAGGCTCATGTTGCTTGCTTGCACTCAATCCACGACCTGGCCAGGCCTTGTCAGAGCGACTGCTGATAACACAAGAATGTCTACGTGGGCAGGAAGTAAAGGCTCATGTTGCTTGCTTGCATTGAATCCACGACCTGGCCAGGCCTTGTCAGAGCGACTGCTGATAACACAAGAATGTCTACGTGGGCAGGAAGTAAAGGCTCATGTTGCTTGCTTGCACTCAATCCACGACCTGGCCAGGCCTTGTCAGAGCGACTGCTGATAACACAAGAATGTCTACGTGGGCAGGAAGTATAGGCTCATGTTGCTTGCTTGCACTCTATCCACGGCCTGGCCAGGCCTTGTCAGAGCGACTGCTGATAACACAAGAATGTCTACGTGGGCAGGAAGTAAAGGCTCATGTTGCTTGCTTGCACTCAATCCACGACCTGGCCAGGCCTTGTCCGAGCGACTGCTGATAACACAAGAATGTCTACGTGGGCAGGAAGTAAAGGCTCATGTTGCTTGCTTGCACTCAATCCACGACCTGGCCAGGCCTTGTCAGAGCGACTGCTGATAACACAAGAATGTCTACGTGGGCAGGAAGTAAAGGCTCATGTTGCTTGCTTGCACTCAATCCACGACCTGGCCAGGCCTTGTCAGAGCGACTGCTGATAACAAAGAATGTCTACGTGGGCAGGAAGTAAAGGCTCATGTTGCTTGCTTGCACTCAATCCACGACTTGGCCAGGCCTTGTCAGAGTGACTGCTGATAACACAAGAATGTCTACGTGGGCAGGAAGTAAAGGCTCATGTTGCTTGCTTGCACTCAATCCACGACCTGGCCAGGCCTTGTCAGAGCGACTGCTGATAACACATGAATGTCTACGTGGGCAGGAAGTAAAGGCTCATGTTGCTTGCTTGCACTCAATCCACGACCTGGCCAGGCCTTGTCAGAGCGACTGCTGATAACACGAGAATGTCTACGTGGGCAGGAAGTAAAGGCTCATGTTGCTTGCTTGCACTCAATCCACGACCTGGCCAGGCCTTGTCAGAGCGACTGCTGATAACACAAGAATTTCTACGTGGGCAGGAAGTAAAGGCTCATGTTGCTTGCTTGCACTTAATCCACGACCTGGCCAGGCCTTGTCAGAGCGACTGCTGATAACACAAAAATGTCTACGTGGGCAGGAAGTAAAAGCTCATGTTGCCTGCTTGCACTTAATCCACGACCTGGCCAGGCCTTGTCAGAGCGATTGCTGATAACACAAGAATGTCTACGTGGGCAGGAAATAAAGGCTCATGTTGCTTGCTTGCACTCAATCCACGACCTGGCCAGGCCTTGTCAGATCGACTGCTGATAACACAAGAATGTCTACGTGGGCAGGAAGTAAAGGCTCATGTTGCTTGCTTGCACTCAATCCACGACCTGGCCAGGCCTTGTCAGAGCGACTGCTGACAACACGAGGATGTCTACGTGGGCAGGAAGTAAAGGCTCATGTTGCTTGCTTGCACTCAATCCACGACCTGGCCAGGCCTTGTCAGAGCGACTGCTGATAACACGAGAATGTCTACGTGGGCAGGAAGTAAAGGCTCATGTTGCTTGCTTGCACTCAATCCACGACCTGGCCAGGCCTTGCCAGAGCGACTGCTGATAACACAAGAATGTCTACGTGGGCAGGAAATAAAGGCTCATGTTACTTGCTTGCACTCAATCCACGACCTGGCCAGGCCTTGTCAGAGCGACTGCTGATAACACAAGAATGTCTACGTGGGCAGGAAGAAAAGGCTCATGTTACTTGCTTGCACTCAATCCACGACCTGGCCAGGCCTTGTCAGAGCGACTGCTGATAACACAAGAATGTCTACGTGGGCAGGAAGTAAAGGCTCATGTTGCTTGCTTGCACTCAATCCACGACCTGGCCAGGCATTGTCAGAGCGACTGCTGATAACAAAAGAATGTCTACGTGGGCAGGAAGTAAAGGCTCATGTTGCTTGCTTGCACTCAATCCACGACTTGGCCAGGCCTCGTCAGAGCGACTGCTGATAACACAAGAATGTCTACGTGGGCAGGAAGTAAAGGCTCATGTTTCTTGCTTGCACTCAATCCACGACCTGGCCAGGCCTTGTCAGAGCGACTGCTGATAACACAAGAATGTCTACGTGGGCAGGAAGTAAAGGCTCATGTTGCTTGCTTGCACTCAATCCACGACCTGGCCAGGCCTTGTCAGAGCGACTGTTGATAACACAAGAATGTCTACGTGGGCAGGAAGTAAAGGCTCATGTTGCTTGCTTGCACTCAATCCACGACCTGGCCAGGCCTTGTCAGAGCGACTGCTGATAACACAAGAATGTCTACGTGGGCAGGAAGTAAAGGCTCATGTTGCTTGCTTGCACTCAATCCACGACCTGGCCAGGCCTTGTCAGAGCGACTGCTGATAACACAAGAATGTCTACGTGGGCAGGAAGTAAAGGCTCATGTTGCTTGCTTGCACTCAATCCACGACCTGGCCAGGTCTTGTCAGAGCGACTGCTGATAACACAAGAATGTCTACGTGGGCAGGAAGTAAAGGCTCATGTTGCTTGCTTGCACTCAATCCACGACCTGGCCAGGCCTTGTCAGAGCAACTGCTGATAACACAAGAATGTCTACGTGGGCAGGAAGTAAAGGCTCATGTTGCTTGCTTGCACTCAATCCACGACCTGGCCAGGCCTTGTCAGAGCGACTGCTGATAACACAAGAATGTCTACGTGGGCAGGAAGTAAAGGCTCATATTGCTTGCTTGCACTCAATCCACGACCTGACCAGGCCTTGTCAGAGCGACTGCCGATAACACAAGAATGTCTACGTGGGCAGGAAGTAAAGGCTCATGTTGCTTGCTTGCACTCAATCCACGACCTCGCCAGGCCTTGTCAGAGCGACTGCTGATAACACAAGAATGTCTACGTGGGCAGGAAGTAAAGGCTCATGTTGCTTGCTTGCACTCAATCCACGACCTGGCCAGGCCTTGTCAGAGCGACTGCTGATAACACAAGAATGTCTACGTGGGCAGGAAATAAAGGCTCATGTTGCTTGCTTGCACTCAATCCACGACCTGGCCAGGCCTTGTCAGAGCGACTGCTGATAACACAAGAATGTCTACGTGGGCAGGAAGTAAAGTCTCATGTTGCTTGCTTGCACTCAATCCACGACCTGGCCAGGCCATGTCAGAGCGACTGCTGATAACACAAGAATGTCTACGTGGGCAGGAAGTAAAGGCTCATGTTGCTTGCTTGCACTCAATCCACGGCCTGGCGAGGCCTTGTCAGAGCTACTGCTCATAACACAAGAATGTCTACGTGGGCAGGAAGTAAAGGCTCATGTTGCTTGCTTGCACTCAATCCACGACCTGGCCAGGCCTTGTCAGAGCGACTGCTGATGACACAAGAATGTCTACGTTGGCAGGAAGTAAAGGCTCATGTTGCTTGCTTGCACTCAATCCACGACCTGGCCAGGCCTTGTCAGAGCGACTGCTGATAACACAAGAATGTCTACGTGGGCAGGAAGTAAAGGCTCATGTTGCTTGCTTGCACTCAATCCACGACCTGGCCAGGCCTTGTCAGAGCGACTGCTGATAACACAAGAATGTCTACGTGGGCAGGAAGTAAAGGCTCATGTTGCTTGCTTGCACTCAATCCACGACCTGGCCAGGCATTGTCGGAGCGACTGCTGATAACAAAAGAATGTCTACGTGGGCAGGAAGTAAAGGCTCATGTTGCTTGCTTGCACTCAATCCACGACCTGGCCAGGCCGCGTCAGAGCGACTGCTGATAACACAAGAATGTCTGCGTGGGCAGGAAGTAAAGGCTCATGTTTCTTGCTTGCACTCAATCCACGACCTGGCCAGGCCTTGTCAGAGCGACTGCTGATAACACAAGAATGTCTACGTGGGCAGGAAGTAAAGGTTCATGTTGCTTGCTTGCACTCAATCCACGACCTGGCCAGGCCTTGTCAGAGCGACTGTTGATAACACAAGAATGTCTACGTGGGCAGGAAGTAAAGGCTCATGTTGCTTGCTTGCACTCAATCCACGACCTGGCCAGGCCTTCTCAGAGCGACTGCTGATAACACAAGAATGTCTACGTGGGCAGGAAGTAAAGGCTCATGTTGCTTGCTTGCACTCAATCCACGACCTGGCCAGGCCTTGTCAGAGCGACTGCTGATAACACAAGAATGTCTACGTGGGCAGGAAGTAAAGGCTCATGTTGCTTTCTTGCACTCAATCCACGACCTGGCCAGGTCTTGTCAGAGCGACTGCTGATAACACAAGAATGTCTACGTGGGCAGGAAGTAAAGGCTCATGTTGCTTGCTTGCACTCAATCCACGACCTGGCCAGGCCTTGTCAGAGCGACTGCTGATAACACAAGAATGTCTACGTGGGCAGGAAATAAAGGCTCATGTTGCTTGCTTGCACTCAATCCACGACCTCGCCAGGCCTTGTCAGAGCGACTGCTGATAACACAAGAATGTCTACGTGGGCAGGAAGTAAAGGCTCATGTTGCTTGCTTGCACTCAATCCACGACCTGGCCAGGCCTTGTCAGAGCGACTGCTGATAACACAAGAATGTCTACGTGGGCAGGAAGTAACGGCTCATGTTGCTTGCTTGCACTCAATCCACGACCTGGCCAGGCCTTGTCCGAGCGACTGCTGATAACACAAGAATGTCTACGTGGGCAGGAAGTAAAGGCTCATGTTGCTTGCTTGCACTCAATCCACGACCTGGCCAGGCCTTGTCAGAGCGACTGCTGATAACACAAGAATGTCTACGTGGGCAGGAAGTAAAGGCTCATGTTGCTTGCTTGCACTCAATCCACGACCTGGCCAGGCTTTGTCAGAGTGACCGCTGATAACACAAGAATGTCTACGTGGGCAGGAAGTAAAGGCTCATGTTGCTTGCTTGCACTCAATCCACGACCTGGCCAGGCCTTGTCAGAGCGACTGCTGATAACACAAGAATGTCTACGTGGGCAGGAAGTAAAGGCTCATGTTGCTTGCTTGCACTCAATCCACGGCCTGGCCAGGCCTTGTCAGAGCGACTGCTCATAACACAAGAATGTCTACGTGGGCAGGAAGTAAAGGCTCATGTTGCTTGCTTGCACTCAATCCACGACCTGGCATGGCCTTGTCAGAGCGACTGCTGATGACACAAGAATGCATACGTGGGCAGGAAGTAAAGGCTCATGTTGCTTGCTTGCACTCAATCCACGACCTGGCCAGGCCTTGTCAGAGCGACTGCTGATAACACAAGAATGTCTACGTGGGCAGGAAGTAAAGGCTCATGTTGCTTGCTTACACTCAATCCACGACCTGGCCAGGCCTTGTCAGAGCGACTGCTGATAACACAAGAATGTCTACGTGGGCAGGAAGTAAAGGCTCATGTTGCTTGCTTGCATTGAATCCACGACCTGGCCAGGCCTTGTCAGAGCGACTGCTGATAACACAAGAATGTCTACGTGGGCAGGAAGTAATGGCTCATGTTGCTTGCTTGCACTCAATCCACGACCTGGCCAGGCCTTGTCAGAGCGACTGCTGATAACACAAGAATGTCTACGTGGGCAGGAAATATAGGCTCATGTTGCTTGCTTGCACTCTATCCACGGCCTGGCCAGGCCTTGTCAGAGCGACTGCTGATAACACAAGAATGTCTACGTGGGCAGGAAGTAAAGGCTCATGTTGCTTGCTTGCACTCAATCCACGACCTGGCCAGGCCTTGTCAGAGCGACTGCTGTTAACACAAGAATGTCTACGTGGGCAGGAAGTAAAGGCTCATGTTGCTTGCTTGCACTCAATCCAGGACCTGGCCAGGCCTTGTCAGAGCGACTGCTGATAACAAAAGAATGTCTACTTGGGCAGGAAGTAAAGGCTCATGTTGCTTGCTTGCACTCAATCCACGACCTGGCCAGGCCTTGTCAGAGCGACTGCTGATAACGCAAGAATGTCTACGTGGGCAGGAAGTAAAGGCTCATGTTGCTTGCTTGCACTCAATCCACGAGCTGGCCAGGCCTTGTCAGAGCGACTGCTGATAACACAAGAATGTCTACGTGGGCAGGAAGTAAAGGCTCATGTTGCTTGCTTGCACTCAATCCACGACCTGGCCAGGCCTTGTCAGAGCGACTGCTGATAACACAAGAATGTCTACGTGGGCAGGAAGTAAAGGCTCATGTTGCTTGCTTGCACTCAATCCACGACCTGGCCAGGCCTTGTCCGAGCGACTGCTGATAACACAAGAATGTCTACGTGGGCAGGAAGTAAAGGCTCATGTTGCTTGCTTGCACTCAATCCACGACCTGGCCAGGCCTTGTCAGAGCGACTGCTGATAACACAAGAATGTCTACGTGGGCAGGAAGTAATGGCTCATGTTGCTTGCTTGCACTCAATCCACGACCTGGCCAGGCCTTGTCAGAGTGACCGCTGATAACACAAGAATGTCTACGTGGGCAGGAAGTAAAGGCTCATGTTGCTTGCTTGCACTCAATCCACGACCTGGCCAGGCCTTGTCAGAGCGACTGCTGATAACACAAAAATGTCTACGTGGGCAGGAAGTAAAGGCTCATGTTGCTTGCTTGCACTCAATCCACGGCCTGGCCAGGCCTTGTCAGAGCGACTGCTCATAACACAAGAATGTCTACGTGGGCAGGAAGTAAAGGCTCATGTTGCTTGCTTGCACTCAATCCACGACCTGGCCTGGCCTTGTCAGAGCGACTGCTGATGACACAAGAATGTCTACGTGGGCAGGAAGTAAAGGCTCATGTTGCTTGCTTGCACTCAATCCACGACCTGGCCAGGCCTTGTCAGAGCGACTGCTGATAACACAAGAATGTCTACGTGGGCAGGATGTAAAGGCTCATGTTGCTTGCTTGCACTCAATCCACGACCTGGCCAGGCCTTGTCAGAGCGACTGCTGATAACACAAGAATGTCTACGTGGGCAGGAAGTAAAGGCTCATGTTGCTTGCTTGCATTGAATCCACGACCTGGCCAGGCCTTGTCAGAGCGACTGCTGATAACACAAGAATGTCTACGTGGGCAGGAAGTAAAGGCTCATGTTGCTTGCTTGCACTCAATCCACGACCTGGCCAGGCCTTGTCAGAGCGACTGCTGATAACACAAGAATGTCTACGTGGGCAGGAAGTATAGGCTCATGTTGCTTGCTTGCACTCTATCCACGGCCTGGCCAGGCCTTGTCAGAGCGACTGCTGATAACACAAGAATGTCTAAGTGGGCAGGAAGTAAAGGCTCATGTTGCTTGCTTGCACTCAATCCACGACCTGGCCAGGCCTTGTCAGAGCGACTGCTGTTAACACAAGAATGTCTACGTGGGAAGGAAGTAAAGGCTCATGTTGCTTGCTTGCACTCAATCCAGGACCTGGCCAGGCCTTGTCAGAGCGTCTGCTGATAACAAAAGAATGTCTACTTGGGCAGGAAGTAAAGGCTCATGTTGCTTGCTTGCACTCAATCCACGACCTGGCCAGGCCTTGTCAGAGCGACTGCTGATAACGCAAGAATGTCTACGTGGGCAGGAAGTAAAGGCTCATGTTGCTTGCTTGCACTCAATCCACGACCTGGCCAGGCCTTGTCAGAGCGACTGCTGATAACACAAGAATGTCTACGTGGGCAGGAAGTAAAGGCTCATGTTGCTTGCTTGCACTCAATCTACGACCGGGCCAGGCCTTGTCAGAGCGACTGCTGATAACACAAGAATGTCTACGTGGGCAGGAAGTAAAGGCTCATGTTGCTTGCTTGCACTCAATCCACGACCTGGCCAGGCCTTGTCAGAGCGACTGCTGATAACACAAGAATGTCTACGTGGGCAGGAAGTAAAGGCTCATGTTGCTTGCTTGCACTCAATCCACGACCTGGCCAGGCCTTGTCAGAGCGACTGCTGATAACACAAGAATGTCTACGTGGGCAGGAAGTAAAGGCTCATGTTGCTTGCTTGCACTCAATCCACGACCTGGCCAGGCCTTGTCAGAGCGACTGCTGATAACACAAGAATGTCTACGTGGGCAGGACGTAAAGGCTCATGTTGCTTGCTTGCACTCAATCCACGACCTGGCCAGGCCTTGTCAGAGCGACTGCTGATAACACAAGAATGTCTACGTGGGCAGGAAGTAAAGGCTCATGTTGCTTGCTTGCACTCAATCCACGACCTGGCCAGGCCTTGTCAGAGCGACTGCTGATAACACAAGAATGTCTACGTGGGCAGGAAGTAAAGGCTCACGTTGCTTGCACTCAATCCACGACCTGGCCAGGCCTTGTCAGAGCGACTGCTGATAACACAAAAATGTCTACGTGGGCAGGAAGTAAAGGCTCATGTTGCTTGCTTTCACTCAATCCACGACCTGGCCAGGCCTTGTCAGAGCGACTGCTGTTAACACAAGAATGTCTACGTGGGCAGGAAGTAAAGGCTCATGTTGCTTGCTTGCACTCAATCCACGACCTGGCCAGGCCTTGTCAGAGCGACTGCTGATAACACAAGAATGTCTAGGTGGGCAGGAAGTAAAGGCTCATGTTGCTGCTTGCACTCAATCCACGACCTGGCCAGGCCTTGTCAGAGCGACTGCTGATAACACGAGAATGTCTACGTGGGCAGGGAGTAAAGGCTCATGTTGCTTGCTTGCACTCAATCCACGACCTGGCCAGGCCTTGTCAGAGCGACTGCTGATAACACGAGAATGTCTACGTGGGCAGGAAGTAAAGGCTCATGTTGCTTGCTTGCACTCAATCCACGACCTGGCCAGGCCTTGTCAGAGCGACTGCTGATAACACAAGAATGTCTACGTGGGCAGGAAGTAAAGGCTCATGCTACTTGCTTGCACTCAATCCACGACCTGGCCAGGCCTTGTCAGAGCGACTGCTGATAACACAAGAATGTCTACGTGGGCAGGAAGTAAAGGCTCATGTTACTTGCTTGCACTCAATCCACGACCTGGCCAGGCCTTGTCATAGCGACTGCTGATAACACGTGGGCAGGAAGTAAAGGCTCATGTTGCTTGCTTGCACTCGATCCACGACCTGGCCAGGCCTTGTCAGAGCGACTGCTGATAACACAACAATGTCTACGTGGGCAGGAAGTAAAGTCTCATGTTGCTTGCTTGCACTCAATCCACGACCTGGCCAGGCCATGTCAGAGCGACTGCTGATAACACAAGAATGTCTACGTGGGCAGGAAGTAAAGGCTCATGTTGCTTGCTTGCACTCAATCCACGGCCTGGCGAGGCCTTGTCAGAGCTACTGCTCATAACACAAGAATGTCTACGTGGGCAGGAAGTAAAGGCTCATGTTGCTTGCTTGCACTCAATCCACGACCTGGCCAGGCCTTGTCAGAGCGACTGCTGATGACACAAGAATGTCTACGTTGGCAGGAAGTAAAGGCTCATGTTGCTTGCTTGCACTCAATCCACGACCTGGCCAGGCCTTGTCAGAGCGACTGCTGATAACACAAGAATGTCTACGTGGGCAGGAAGTAAAGGCTCATGTTGCTTGCTTGCACTCAATCCACGACCTGGCCAGGCCTTGTCAGAGCGACTGCTGATAACACAAGAATGTCTACGTGGGCAGGAAGTAAAGGCTCATGTTGCTTGCTTGCACTCAATCCACGACCTGGCCAGGCATTGTCGGAGCGACTGCTGATAACAAAAGAATGTCTACGTGGGCAGGAAGTAAAGGCTCATGTTGCTTGCTTGCACTCAATCCACGACCTGGCCAGGCCTCGTCAGAGCGACTGCTGATAACACAAGAATGTCTGCGTGGGCAGGAAGTAAAGGCTCATGTTTCTTGCTTGCACTCAATCCACGACCTGGCCAGGCCTTGTCAGAGCGACTGCTGATAACACAAGAATGTCTACGTGGGCAGGAAGTAAAGGTTCATGTTGCTTGCTTGCACTCAATCCACGACCTGGCCAGGCCTTGTCAGAGCGACTGTTGATAACACAAGAATGTCTACGTGGGCAGGAAGTAAAGGCTCATGTTGCTTGCTTGCACTCAATCCACGACCTGGCCAGGCCTTCTCAGAGCGACTGCTGATAACACAAGAATGTCTACGTGGGCAGGAAGTAAAGGCTCATGTTGCTTGCTTGCACTCAATCCACGACCTGGCCAGGCCTTGTCAGAGCGACTGCTGATAACACAAGAATGTCTACGTGGGCAGGAAGTAAAGGCTCATGTTGCTTGCTTGCACTCAATCCACGACCTGGCCAGGTCTTGTCAGAGCGACTGCTGATAACACAAGAATGTCTACGTGGGCAGGAAGTAAAGGCTCATGTTGCTTGCTTGCACTCAATCCACGACCTGGCCAGGCCTTGTCAGAGCGACTGCTGATAACACAAGAATGTCTACGTGGGCAGGAAATAAAGGCTCATGTTGCTTGCTTGCACTCAATCCACGACCTCGCCAGGCCTTGTCAGAGCGACTGCTGATAACACAAGAATGTCTACGTGGGCAGGAAGTAAAGGCTCATGTTGCTTGCTTGCACTCAATCCACGACCTGGCCAGGCCTTGTCAGAGCGACTGCTGATAACACAAGAATGTCTACGTGGGCAGGAAGTAACGGCTCATGTTGCTTGCTTGCACTCAATCCACGACCTGGCCAGGCCTTGTCCGAGCGACTGCTGATAACACAAGAATGTCTACGTGGGCAGGAAGTAAAGGCTCATGTTGCTTGCTTGCACTCAATCCACGACCTGGCCAGGCCTTGTCAGAGCGACTGCTGATAACACAAGAATGTCTACGTGGGCAGGAAGTAATGGCTCATGTTGCTTGCTTGCACTCAATCCACGACCTGGCCAGGCCTTGTCAGAGTGACCGCTGATAACACAAGAATGTCTACGTGGGCAGGAAGTAAAGGCTCATGTTGCTTGCTTGCACTCAATCCACGACCTGGCCAGGCCTTGTCAGAGCGACTGCTGATAACACAAGAATGTCTACGTGGGCAGGAAGTAAAGGCTCATGTTGCTTGCTTGCACTCAATCCACGGCCTGGCCAGGCCTTGTCAGAGCGACTGCTCATAACACAAGAATGTCTACGTGGGCAGGAAGTAAAGGCTCATGTTGCTTGCTTGCACTCAATCCACGACCTGGCCTGGCCTTGTCAGAGCGACTGCTGATGACACAAGAATGTCTACGTGGGCAGGAAGTAAAGGCTCATGTTGCTTGCTTGCACTCAATCCACGACCTGGCCAGGCCTTGTCAGAGCGACTGCTGATAACACAAGAATGTCTACGTGGGCAGGAAGTAAAGGCTCATGTTGCTTGCTTGCACTCAATCCACGACCTGGCCAGGCCTTGTCAGAGCGACTGCTGATAACACAAGAATGTCTACGTGGGCAGGAAGTAAAGGCTCATGTTGCTTGCTTGCATTGAATCCACGACCTGGCCAGGCCTTGTCAGAGCGACTGCTGATAACACAAGAATGTCTACGTGGGCAGGAAGTAAAGGCTCATGTTGCTTGCTTGCACTCAATCCACGACCTGGCCAGGCCTTGTCAGAGCGACTGCTGATAACACAAGAATGTCTACGTGGGCAGGAAGTATAGGCTCATGTTGCTTGCTTGCACTCTATCCACGGCCTGGCCAGGCCTTGTCAGAGCGACTGCTGATAACACAAGAATGTCTACGTGGGCAGGAAGTAAAGGCTCATGTTGCTTGCTTGCACTCAATCCACGACCTGGCCAGGCCTTGTCAGAGCGACTGCTGTTAACACAAGAATGTCTACGTGGGCAGGAAGTAAAGGCTCATGTTGCTTGCTTGCACTCAATCCAGGACCTGGCCAGGCCTTGTCAGAGCGACTGCTGATAACAAAAGAATGTCTACTTGGGCAGGAAGTAAAGGCTCATGTTGCTTGCTTGCACTCAATCCACGACCTGGCCAGGCCTTGTCAGAGCGACTGCTGATAACACAAGAATGTCTACGTGGGCAGGAAGTAAAGGCTCATGTTGCTTGCTTGCACTCAATCTACGACCTGGCCAGGCCTTGTCAGAGCGACTGCTGATAACACAAGAATGTCTACGTGGGCAGGAAGTAAAGGCTCATGTTGCTTGCTTGCACTCAATCCACGACCTGGCCAGGCCTTGTCAGAGCGACTGCTGATAACACAAGAATGTCTACGTGGGCAGGAAGTAAAGGCTCATGTTGCTTGCTTGCACTCAATCCACGACCTGGCCAGGCCTTGTCAGAGCGACTGCTGATAACACAAGAATGTCTACGTGGGCAGGAAGTAAAGGCTCATGTTGCTTGCTTGCACTCAATCCACGACCTGGCCAGGCCTTGTCAGAGCGACTGCTGATAACACAAGAATGTCTACGTGGGCAGGAAGTAAAGGCTCATGTTGCTTGCTTGCACTCAATCCACGACCTGGCCAGGCCTTGTCCGAGCGACTGCTGATAACACAAGAATGTCTACGTGGGCAGGAAGTAAAGGCTCATGTTGCTTGCTTGCACTCAATCCACGACCTGGCCAGGCCTTGTCAGAGCGACTGCTGATAACACAAGAATGTCTACGTGGGCAGGAAGTAATGGCTCATGTTGCTTGCTTGCACTCAATCCACGACCTGGCCAGGCCTTGTCAGAGTGACCGCTGATAACACAAGAATGTCTACGTGGGCAGGAAGTAAAGGCTCATGTTGCTTGCTTGCACTCAATCCACGACCTGGCCAGGCCTTGTCAGAGCGACTGCTGATAACACAAAAATGTCTACGTGGGCAGGAAGTAAAGGCTCATGTTGCTTGCTTGCACTCAATCCACGGCCTGGCCAGGCCTTGTCAGAGCGACTGCTCATAACACAAGAATGTCTACGTGGGCAGGAAGTAAAGGCTCATGTTGCTTGCTTGCACTCAATCCACGACCTGGCCTGGCCTTGTCAGAGCGACTGCTGATGACACAAGAATGTCTACGTGGGCAGGAAGTAAAGGCTCATGTTGCTTGCTTGCACTCAATCCACGACCTGGCCAGGCCTTGTCAGAGCGACTGCTGATAACACAAGAATGTCTACGTGGGCAGGAAGTAAAGGCTCATGTTGCTTGCTTGCACTCAATCCACGACCTGGCCAGGCCTTGTCAGAGCGACTGCTGATAACACAAGAATGTCTACGTGGGCAGGAAGTAAAGGCTCATGTTGCTTGCTTGCATTGAATCCACGACCTGGCCAGGCCTTGTCAGAGCGACTGCTGATAACACAAGAATGTCTACGTGGGCAGGAAGTAAAGGCTCATGTTGCTTGCTTGCACTCAATCCACGACCTGGCCAGGCCTTGTCAGAGCGACTGCTGATAACACAAGAATGTCTACGTGGGCAGGAAGTATAGGCTCATGTTGCTTGCTTGCACTCTATCCACGGCCTGGCCAGGCCTTGTCAGAGCGACTGCTGATAACACAAGAATGTCTACGTGGGCAGGAAGTAAAGGCTCATGTTGCTTGCTTGCACTCAATCCACGACCTGGCCAGGCCTTGTCAGAGCGACTGCTGATAACACAAGAATGTCTACGTGGGCAGGAACTAAAGGCTCATGTTGCTTGCTTGCACTCAATCCAGGACCTGGCCAGGCCTTGTCAGAGCGACTGCTGATAACAAAAGAATGTCTACTTGGGCAGGAAGTAAAGGCTCATGTTGCTTGCTTGCACTCAATCCACGACCTGGCCAGGCCTTGTCAGAGCGACTGCTGATAACGCAAGAATGTCTACGTGGGCAGGAAGTAAAGGCTCATGTTGCTTGCTTGCACTCAATCCACGACCTGGCCAGGCCTTGTCAGAGCGACTGCTGATAACACAAGAATGTCTACGTGGGCAGGAAGTAAAGGCTCATGTTGCTTGCTTGCACTCAATCTACGACCTGGCCAGGCCTTTTCAGAGCGACTGCTGATAACACAAGAATGTCTACGTGGGCAGGAAGTAAAGGCTCATGTTGCTTGCTTGCACTCAATCCACGACCTGGCCAGACCTTGTCAGAGCGACTGCTGATAACACAAGAATGTCTACGTGGGCAGGAAGTAAAGGCTCATGTTGCTTGCTTGCACTCAATCCACGACCTGGCCAGGCCTTGTCAGAGCGACTGCTGATAACACAAGAATGTCTACGTGGGCAGGAAGTAAAGGCTCATGTTGCTTGCTTGCACTCAATCCACGACCTGGCCAGGCCTTGTCAGAGCGACTGCTGATAACACAAGAATGTCTACGTGGGCAGGACGTAAAGGCTCATGTTGCTTGCTTGCACTCAATCCACGACCTGGCCAGGCCTTGTCAGAGCGACTGCTGATAACACAAGAATGTCTACGTGGGCAGGAAGTAAAGGCTCATGTTGCTTGCTTGCACTCAATCCACGACCTGGCCAGGCCTTGTCAGAGCGACTGTTGATAACACAAGAATGTCTACGTGGGCAGGAAGTAAAGGCTCACGTTGCTTGCACTCAATCCACGACCTGGCCAGGCCTTGTCAGAGCGACTGCTGATAACACAAAAATGTCTACGTGGGCAGGAAGTAAAGGCTCATGTTGCTTGCTTTCACTCAATCCACGACCTGGCCAGGCCTTGTCAGAGCGACTGCTGTTAACACAAGAATGTCTACGTGGGCAGGAAGTAAAGGCTCATGTTGCTTGCTTGCACTCAATCCACGACCTGGCCAGGCCTTGTCAGAGCGACTGCTGATAACACAAGAATGTCTAGGTGGGCAGGAAGTAAAGGCTCATGTTGCTGCTTGCACTCAATCCACGACCTGGCCAGGCCTTGTCAGAGCGACTGCTGATAACACGAGAATGTCTACGTGGGCAGGAAGTAAAGGCTCATGTTGCTTGCTTGCACTCAATCCACGACCTGGCCAGGCCTTGTCAGAGCGACTGCTGATAACACGAGAATGTCTACGTGGGCAGGAAGTAAAGGCTCATGTTGCTTGCTTGCACTCAATCCACGACCTGGCCAGGCCTTGTCAGAGCGACTGCTGATAACACAAGAATGTCTACGTGGGCAGGAAGTAAAGGCTCATGCTACTTGCTTGCACTCAATCCACGACCTGGCCAGGCCTTGTCAGAGCGACTGCTGATAACACAAGAATGTCTACGTGGGCAGGAAGTAAAGGCTCATGTTACTTGCTTGCACTCAATCCACGACCTGGCCAGGCCTTGTCAGAGCGACTGCTGATAACACAAGAATGTCTACGTGGGCAGGAAGTAAAGGCTCATGTTGCTTGCTTGCACTCAATCCACGACCTGGCCAGGCCTTGTCAGAGCGACTGCTGATAACACAAGAATGTCTACGTGGGCAAGAAGTAAAGGCTCAAGTTGCTTGCTTGCACTCAATCCACGACCTGGCCAGGCCTTGTCAGAGCGACTGCTGATAACACAAAAATGTCTACGTGGGCAGGAAGTAAAGGCTCATGTTGCTTGCTTGCACTCAATCCACGACCTGGCCAGGCCTTGTCAGAGCGACTGCTGATAACACAAGAATGTCTACGTGGGCAGGAAGTAAAGGCTCATGTTGCTTGCTTGCACTCAATCCACGACCTGGCCAGGCCTTGTCAGAGCGACTGCTGATAACACAAGAATGTCTACGTGGGCAGGAAATAAAGGCTCATGTTGCTTGCTTGCACTCAATCCACGACCTGGCCAGGCCTTGTCAGAGCGACTGCTGATAACACAAGAATGTCTACGTGGGCAGGAAGTAAAGGCTCATGTTACTTGCTTGCACTCAATCCACGACCTGGCCAGGCCTTGTCAGAGCGACTGCTGATAACACAAGAATGTCTACGTGGGCAGGAATTAAAGGCTCATGTTGCTTGCTTGCACTCAATCCACGACCTGGCCAGGCCTTGTCAGAGCGACTGCTGATAACACAAGAATGTCTACGTGGGCAGGAAATAAAGGCTCATGTTGCTTGCTTGCACTCAATCCACGACCTGGCCAGGCCTTGTCAGAGCGACTGCTGATAACACAAAAATGTCTACGTGGGCAGGAAGTAAAGGCTCATGTTGCTTGCTTGCACTCAATCCACGACCTGGCCAGGCCTTGTCAGAGCGACTGCTGATAACACAAGAATGTCTACGTGGGCAGGAAGTAAAGGCTCATGTTGCTTGCTTGCACTCAATCCACGACCTGGCCAGGCCTTGTCAGAGCGACTGCTGATAACACAAGAATGTCTACGTGGGCAGGAAGTAAAGGCTCATGTTGCTTGCTTGCACTCAATCCACGACCTGGCCAGGCCTTGTCAGAGCGACTGCTGATAACACAAGAATGTCTACGTGGGCAGGAAGTAAAGGCTCATGTTGCTTGCTTGCACTCAATCCACGACCTGGCCAGGCCTTGTCAGAGTGACTGCTGATAACACAAGACTGTGTACGTGGGCAGGAAGTAAAGGCTCATGTTGCTTGCTTGCACTCAATCCACGACCTGGCCAGGCCTAGTCAGAGCGACTGCTGATAACACAAGAATGTCTACGAGGGCAGGAAGTAAAGGCTCATGTTGCTTGCTTGCACTCAATCCACGACCTGGCCAGGCCTTGTCAGAGCGACTGCTGATAACACAAGAATGTCTACGTGGGCAGGAAGTAAAGGCTCATGTTGCTTGCTTGCACTCAATCCACGGCCTGGCCAGGCCTTGTCAGAGCGACTGCTGATAACACAAGAATGACTACGTGGGCAGGAAGTAAAGGCTCATGTTGCTTGCTTGCACTCAATCCACGACCTGGCCAGGCCTTGTCAGAGCGACTGCTGATAACACAAGAATGTCTACGTGTTCAGGAAGTAAAGGCTCATGTTGCTTGCTTGCACTCAATCCACGACCTGGCCAGGCCTTGTCAGAGCGACTGCTGATAACACAAAAATGTCTACGTGGGCAGGAATAAAGGCTCATGTTGCTTGCTTGCACTCAAGCCACGACCTGGCCAGGCCTTGTCAGAGCGACTGCTGATAACACAAGAATGTCTACGTGGGCAGGAAGTAAAGGCTCATGTTGCTTGCTTGCACTCAATCCACGACCTGGCCAGGTCTTGTCAGAGCGACTGCTGATAACACAAGAATGTCTACGTGGGCAGGAAGTAAAGGCTCATGTTGCTTGCTTGCACTCAATCCACGACCTGGCCAGGCCTTGTCAGAGCGACTGCTGATAACACAAGAATATCTACGTGGGCAGGAAGTAAAGGCTCATGTTGCTTGCTTGCACTCAATCCACGACTTGGCCAGGCCTTGTCAGAGCGACTGCTGATAACACAAGAATGTCTACGTGGGCAGGAAGTAAAGGCTCATGTTGCTTGCTTGCACTCAATCCACGACCTGGCCAGGCCTTGTCAGAGCGACCGCTGATAACACAAGAATGTCTACGTGGGCAGGAAGTAAAGGCTCATGTTGCTTGCTTGCACTCAATCCACGACCTGGCCAGGCCTTGTCAGAGCGACTGCTGATAACACAAGAATGTCTACGTGGGCAGGAAGTAAAGGCTCATGTTGCTTGCTTGCACTCAATCCACGACCTGGCCAGGCCTTGTCAGAGCGACTGCTGATAACACAAGAATGTCTACGTGGGCAGGAAGTAAAGGCTCATGTTGCTTGCTTGCACTCAATCCACGACCTGGCCAGGCCTTGTCAGAGCGACTGCTGATAACACAAGAATGTCTACGTGGGCAGGAAGTAAAGGCTCATGTTGCTTGCTTGCACTCAATCCACGACCTGGCCAGGCCTTGTCAGAGCGACTGCTGATAACACAAGAATGTCTACGTGGGCAGGAAGTAAAGGCTCATGTTGCTTGCTTGCACTCAATCCACGACCTGGCCAGGCCTTGTCTGAGCGACTGCTGATAACACAAGAATGTCTACGTGGGCAGGACGTAAAGGCTCATGTTGCTTGCTTGCACTCAATCCACGGCCTGGCCAGGCCTTGTCAGAGCGACTGCTGATAACACAAGAATGTCTACGTGGGCAGGACGTATAGGCTCATGTTGCTTGCTTGCACTCAATCCACGACCTGGCCAGGCCTTGTCAGAGCGACTGCTGATAACACAAGAATGTCTACGTGGGCAGGAAGTAAAGGCTCATGTTACTTGCTTGCACTCAATCCACGACCTGGCCAGGCCTTGTCATAGCGACTGCTGATAACACGTGGGCAGGAAGTAAAGGCTCATGTTGCTTGCTTGCACTCAATCCACGACCTGGCCAGGCCTTGTCAGAGCGACTGCTGATAACACAAGAATGTCTACGTGGGCAGGAAGTAAAGGCTCATGTTGCTTGCTTGCACTCAATCCACGACCTGGCCAGGCCTTGTCTGAGCGACTGCTGATAACACAAGAATGTCTACGTGGGCAGGACGTAAAGGCTCATGTTGCTTGCTTGCACTCAATCCACGGCCTGGCCAGGCCTTGTCAGAGCGACTGCTGATAACACAAGAATGTCTACGTGGGCAGGACGTATAGGCTCATGTTGCTTGCTTGCACTCAATCCACGACCTGGCCAGGCCTTGTCAGAGCGACTGCTGATAACACAAGAATGTCTACGTGGGCAGGAAGTAAAGGCTCATGTTACTTGCTTGCACTCAATCCACGACCTGGCCAGGCCTTGTCATAGCGACTGCTGATAACACGTGGGCAGGAAGTAAAGGCTCATGTTGCTTGCTTGCACTCGATCCACGACCTGGCCAGGCCTTGTCAGAGCGACTGCTGATAACACAACAATGTCTACGTGGGCAGGAAGTAAATGCTCATGTTACTTGCTTGCACTCAATCCACGACCTGGCCAGGCCTTGTCAGAGCGACTGCTGATAACACAAGAATGTCTACGTGGGCAGGAAGTAAAGGCTCATGTTACTTGGCTGGTAGAGGATAGTAGGTCTGTCGTTTAAACAGACCTGGTAGAGGCTAGCAGGTCTGGCGTTCAAACAGAGAGACCGCCATTTTGGTTCATAGACAGCCGTACTACCGATGTATAAGAGACAGCCATTTTGGTTCCTTATTAAAAACATGAAACTAGTATAAGATACGCGAATCTTATTGAGTTTGAGGAATGTGGGCAGGCGTGGGAACACGTGCGAGACAGACAACAGTTCAAGGTCGAAACACTGAGAAAATGCAACTCTTTCTGTTGCTAAGCTAACTGATAAGGATTGCGTTATAGTGCGGGACAAACCATTGGAAGCCTGAAGGTCAACCGGCTCTCCGCTCCGCTCTCCATCCCGCGCCCGGCGGTGTTGCCATGCTATTGCATCGTAACTTCAGCCGCGTGCTGGATGCGATAACGTACAGGACAACAGCGCACCGACTACGCGTGACCTTCAGGCTTCCAATGATTTGTTCCGCACTATAGTGATACACTTGCCATTTTAGCAAACGGACGTGTACAGTAGAGCAGTGGAATAAAATCCTTTTATTGTTTGGTAAGTACCTACTAATGATTATTTTAATAATGTAATGCTAATGAACCTTAAATTTGTAGTTATTGATAAGGTAATTAATGATTTTTTAAATTTATCTGCTTGCAGATAACCGGTATACTTATCATGTCTGAGAAATAAGGAAACAGCAAGAAGCCAGTACTAGTCAAGGTGAGATTTTGTTTTAAAACTAACTTGTTTAATTTTGTATGTTTGATATTTTATTTTATATTATGAAATGCATGTATTAACCTGAATTTAGGTATTTATAGCGATTTATGTTATTTATTTTAGAAACTTGGAAATAAAAGCCTTACCGCCGTAGCAGTCGCTGGAAACCCGAGACGCACTAGAGCGAAACCATTTCCAAAGGGTGAATTATTTAAAACTCAAGTAAGCCTAACATAAAATGCGATTCCATTTTACCACTACTGAAAACCCCTAGACAAAGAAAATCATTACCTGTATATGACTGGAACGATGATTGCTTTCTTGATTAATGGCTAAGTATTGGCAAACGGTACAAGACCATTTCGGTTGTTGACTGGGAAAAGTACAAGGCCATGTTGGATTTTCTAAAAACAAAAAATTAAATTCAATTTATGGGCGGTTCCCTATGGACTCAACGAATATCTACAGGTTTGAAAAAGATAAGCTGAACAAAATGACATGACATTCATTTTTGTTTATATATATTGGTTAAAGGGGAATGTAAATGACTGCAGCTTTATAAAAAAGAAAATAAGTACATTGGTTACTGTTAGTGCCGACATACAGTTTATTATAATTTTTTGATGGTGTTTTTTTCATTTAATGTCAATTAACGTAAAAGTTTTATTTACAAGTATTGATTGATTGATTGATTGATTGAGTGATGGGTTGTTTTGTTTGTTTTTAGGTGTGGTCATGGGCCATTAACATAGTGAACAGACAGTGAACAAGCATACATTGTGCTTTAAAATACTCTGTGCTCTTGTGTAACCTTAATAACTTGCAATAACAAAAGTTTTATTATAACACATGGATTTAGTACCAAATACAACAAGTGATCAAGTCGGTTTACCACGTGGGTTAAATTTAAAATCAGAACATGATCGTTGGTTAACATTTGAATCCTGGCCTGTAGGCTTTTTGTCGGCGCATAAACTTGCTAGAGCTGGATTCTATTACTTGAACCGAGAAGATGTTGTGCGCTGTGTGTTTTGTTGTATTGATCTTTAACACTGGGAAGAAGGGGATGATCCCTTTAGAGACCATTTGCGATGGTCTCCTCATTGTCCTTACATGCTTGGAAAACAAGTGGGTAACATACCAGTGCAACCATTTTAACGAACCACAAGGCCATTCAGCTACTTACGTTGCTGAATCTCAAATAAATAATAATAATAATGTATTACCAGCCAACAACGGTAGTGTCGATATATGTGGTCCATATGCCATAGACAGTGTTGAATTGGCATGTGCTCTTGAAAAATTGGGAGTTTGCAAGACTAAAGCACTAGCACACACAGAGTACAGGTCTGTTGAAAAACGTTTGGCCATTAATATTAAAACACCTTACAAAACAGCTAACTGAAGCTGGATTTTTTTTATACTGGTGAAGGGGATAAAACAATATTTTTTATTGTGGATTTGCTTTAAAGGATTGGCAAATGACTGATGACCCTTTTGTGGAACACGCTCGTTGTTTACCTAACTGTAGATACACGGCGTTGCTTAAAGGTCAGCAATTTGTGAACACTATTCGTAAAGAAAACATGATTGCAGTACAAGTCATAAAAGTGCCTTTAGAGCTAGAACACGCGGAGCAAATACATGTGGCTGAAAAAAAAGATGTGTCTCACGAACAGATACAAAAGTGTGACCAACAATTATTGATAACAAATTTTAATCAAGAAGAACTAGGTGTTGTATTTTTACCTTGCGGACACTTGATAGCCTGTGTCAAGTGTGCATTAGAACTCAACACTTGTGCTATATGCAGAAAAGTAGTATCTGCTACAGTTAGGGCATTTCTTGCATAAATAGAATAATTTATTAGCAATGCATAGTGCAAAATAGCTATATGCACAATATTATTACAAGCTGTTTTCTTTTGTTTATAGACTACTACAATGAATGTTTTGAATGCTGTAGGACAAGCATGTGGCTTAGAAACAAAGAAGATCAGGGAATTGCCAACGCATATTCGATTCCGCATTATCAAGATTCGGAAATTGAAAACAGCATATGGTGATCGTGTACTTTGTGTATGTTAAAACTTTGAGACATTTCTGCCTACACGGTTTAATGATAATTATGTCGGAGAGTGTTTTTGATGAAGTCAATAATGCTGTACAACCTGTACACTTAATTTATGAAGGTTTTAAAAACAATAGGTGCATGGTTCGATTTAATTAAATAAAAAACAAATATTAAATAATAATAATAATAATAATGGAAAATATAAGTGATGACAATGGACTGAAAAAAATATGTGTATAGAATAATAATGTTTTAGTTTTTAGTATTGTCTTAAAAATATTATTATGAAACCAAAAAGAATGTATATAAAGTTTGTAAATAAATGCAAAATGATGTTACAATGCTGTTTTATTTTATACAAAGTTAGAAAATTTAATATTCAGAGTATACATGATTAAGACAATAGATGCACACTGGATAAAAGTCTTTCTCTCTTTACAATAGTCTGTTACAGTTTTAAACACAAGGCTCGTTGTAGATCTTTTTATAGCAATGTTCATTCACTGTTGTTTTCGAAAACTGGGAAAGCCTCAATGGTTGTATAGGCATAAAAACCTTATTGTTGTTACTATTTAGTCATTTTGATGCTCTTGCATATCAGGAGCAGATGACCTAGTTGTTCCACTCTTTAAAACGACAACAACACCACTACCTCTTGCATAGTTTGTGATGTTGATGGCTCTTGCGACGAGGAAGATGGATTAAAAATAACTTTTAGAACAGGCGTTAAACGTTGCTCATTAAACAATCCACTATTTTGAGTAGCAATATGGTTTTCTTAATTTTTTGTCGATGGCAACTGAGTTTCATGCAGTACACTACATTGATGATCACTGACACTTAAAACCTCACTATTTTTACTTTTTAAGTCACCACGACAATGTTTGGAACGTTGTTTTGAACAACGCCAAATAACAGTTCCATTTTTATTGGTTCGTTTCACAATATATGAGTATTCTTTATAGTATGCGTAGGGCTTACCATACCTAGTCACTGATACTTCCATGTCAACTGTCAAGCATAGACAAAGCTCTAGTAAAGTCAACTTGGTAATAAGAATAATAGTTTAATGTGAGAGCAAATATGGATCCAAAGAGTTTAGGTAAAAGTGGAAGCAAATAAGGAAATATAAGGTCCAAGTGTGGGGTAAATGTGGTTGCAAAGTGGTAGACCCATTACACAATAGTTTCAGCACGACGAAGCTCTTGTTCAATTTCTTTGATTTCCCAATCGTGACCGGTATGCCCAGCTTGTTGTAAAGCATGCAGGTGTCGAAGCCGTTGAATTAGCTTACTGGGTTTGTTCCAGTATACAAATTTAACAAATGAATTTTTAGGTGTAAACAAAGCATTACCATTATCATTATCATCATTATCATAATTATCATCATCATGATCATCATTATCATTATCATCATGACCATCATCACTATTACTATATAGTCCATTTTGATCCTCTTGCAATACCACTTTATTTATAGTCTGTTTCGAAGTTGATAGTGTTGAATGTTTCTTGGACGTTGACAACTGTCCTAACATGACTTTTTGAGGACATGATAAGTCCTTTTGAACAAACACTGCATTATCTTTAGCCGCAATATCGTTTTCTTGAACTTGCTTTATAGCATTCTGAAAATTGTTTGTAAACAGCAACCGGGGTTCGTTTAAAGCACTACATTGTTGAACACTCACATTTAAAACCTTTCCATTTTTAGCCTATTTTCAATTTTGAAAAAATAGGCTTATGAGATCACCTTTTGTCCGTGTGTGTGTGCGTGTGTGTGTGTGTGTGTGTGTGATTCGTGTGTGTGTCCCCCCCTAATAAAATCGAAACGGCTGGAGCGATTTCAATGAAACTAGGGAAGATCATAGCACTATTCCCGGCGACCTCGACCGTGCCCTTCAAATTTTGTTACTTCTCTCCAATCCAACATGGCGGCTGTGCGAAATATTTCACTAGCATTCAATATCTCCGAAACTATTACCGATATCGCCCTGAAATTGTGTACGGTGATAAAGGGCACTACTAGAAGTTCACCTATGAGACTTTCAAAAACCTGGTGACTACAAAACCAACATGGCGGCCAAGCGAAGTTGAGACATTTAAATAGACTTTTCTCGCAATTTAACTATCTAAATGTAATGAAACTTGGTACAGCAAATGTTTATACACATTGTAATGCACTGGAGTCTAATTTAGTTCAATTGTTTACACAACCTCAAAATGGCGGCTGTGCGAAATATTTCACTGACATTCTATATCTCCGAAACTATTACAGACATCACCCTGCAATTTTGTACGGTGATAAAGGGTACTGATACAGGTATACCTATGTATATTTCATAAACCTGTAAAGTACGAAACGAACATGGCGACAAAGCGAATGTAAAATATTTTAATAGACTTTTCTCGTGATTTAACTCTCTGAGCGCAGTGAAATGTGGTACAGTAATTGATTTTGCAGATTGTAATGCACTGCCATCTAATTTAATTCAATTGCTTACATAACCTCAAGATGGCGGCTGTGCGAAATTTTAAAATTAAGTTTTAATTTCTTGTGTCGTAATCATGCGATCGAAGTGAAAGTTTGAATAATGAACCTAGGCAATAATTGTCCTTGAATGGTACATAACTCTATGGCCTATACACATAACTCTCCTAAATGGTGAGCTCCCGAAATATTTAGACGGTTCTCAATATCTATGAATCTTTTACAGCAACCAAACTGATTTTTTATGTTCATAGAGACTATGAACATATGTTCACCTATAGGACTTTCAGGAACCTAGTGAGCACAAATCCAACATGGCGGCGACGCGAAGTATAAATATTTAAATGGACGTTTCTCGCGAATTAACTATCCGAGTGCCGTGAAACGTTGCACGTTAAATGCTTATACAAATGTTGATCCACTGGCATCTAATTTATTTCAATGGTTTGCATTATCACAAGATGGCTGCTGTGCGTAATTTTAGAATCTCGTTTTTACTTCTTGTTGTCTAATCATGCGATTGAAGTTTGAATACCACACGTACACAATAATCTTAATGTGAAAATGAAAATCCACAGCCTGCTTCCAGTCTCCGCCCGGGTCAGGAATGGAATGAATGAAGCCCCCATCTAGCGGCGAGGATATGAACTGTGCCGGCTGCCGAGGCCTGACGCACTCCTCTGGGGCAATGATTAAATGAATGACAGATGAAATGAAATGATAGTGGAGAGTGTTGCTGGAATGAAATGTTGACAGGGAAAACCGGAGTACCCGGAGAAAAACCTGTCTGCCTCCGTTTTGTCCAGCACAGATCTCACATGGAGTGACCGGGATTTGAACCACGGACCCAGCGGTGAGAGGCCGGCGTGCTGCCTCCTAAGCCACGGAGGCTCTAATCTTAATGTAATAGTACAAAAATAAAAATCCAACCTGGCGACCATCTGAAATATTTAGACGGTTCTCAATATCTACGAATCTGTTACAGCAATTAAACTGAAATTTTGTATGTTGATTGTGGCAGTTAACATAAGTAGGATATATGAAAATAGGCTGTATAGTTCTTCACGGAACTACTTGTTACTTTTCAGATTGCCTCGACATTTTGTTGACCTCCCTTTTGAGCATCGCCAGAATATTTTTCCATTCACATGCTGGCGATTATAGTTATAAGAGTAGCCTTGATAGAGTGCACGTTGCTTACCTTTGTTGGTTGTAGTAAGTTCCATAGTAGTAACTGACCTGTCAGAGCGATGTTCACACTAGAAAGGTTACAACTGTTTTGCTGATGGAGTGACCTACCATAAGCTTATATATTGGCTTTTGTGTTGGCATTTTGTGTTGGCTTTTTGTGTTGGCTTTTGTGTTGGCTTTTTGTGGTGGCTTTTGCATTGGCTTTTTATGTTGGCTTTTTGTATTAGCTTTGTATTGGTATTAGCTTTTGTATTAGCTCTCTCATATTTGCTCTTACTTGTAGGCTTATTTGGTCTTGGAAAGTATATGAGCCCCATTTTTATGACAGCATAATGCTTACCACAATGTTTGGAAGCAAACACAACAACAACACACTACAATTCTAAAAAATCCAAAGTATTATAATGTTAATGATTGACTAAGGGTGTAATAATGGCAGCTAACCTAACCTAACCTAACGTTGCATAACCTAAACTAACTTTACCTAACCTCACTTCATTCAATCTAACCTAACCTAACCTTATCCAACCTAACTTTATCTAACCTAACTTTACCTAACCTAACTTTATGTAACCTAACTTTATCCAACTTTATGTAACCGAACCTAAACTAACATAACCTAGCCTGAGTGAGTGCTCGTACCCACCGTTAGATAGCATGCTAGTAGTTCAGTTAATGCTCATATCCACCGCTAGGTAGAATGCTAGTAGTTCAGTTAGTGATTATATCCACCGCTAGGTAGCGGAAACATACATTGCGTGTTGCATGTGACTAACTCACAAAATTTGACGCCAGTAAAAAGTGCTTGTATAAGCTCTGTATATAAATTCAATATACAAATAACTACTAAGTGTTCAGAACTAACATGTATAGCCTTCTGTAGGGTATATAGGGGATTCTTAGCACCAAAAAAAAGAATGTCTAACCCACCAGTGTACAGCCTTGTCATATGCAGTAAGCAGGTGTAAAGAGTGTGAAACGACTTTTCTTTGAGGCTAAACAAAATCCTAAACACGTGACACGTTTTCAAATATTCACCTCCATCCGTCATAGGATATATCACAAAAAAAACAACCGTCATAACCCGCCCCACTGTCCCGCCAAAATAGCAATTCATTTCTTCCAGGCATGGTCACTGTGCTCGACAACAGGTTCGGTGAGACGCATAACAGCAGTACCGTCTCTCTCAACGACCACTCCTAATTAAAATTTAAACAGGTAAAAAAATATTTTTTTTCAACATATAGTATGGCATATAGTTTGACAAAAATCAAAAAAATCAATTCAAAAACAGGGCGTCAACCCAAGTGCTATAACCCCTCATACAAGTCCGTAGCCTTCTTAGTTCTCAAAATATTAACAAAAGTGCACTTAGGCCTTTTTGACAAAAATCAAAACTATATTAAAAACGGGGCGTCATCCCAAATTCAACGACCCCTCATACAAGTCCGTAGCCTTTTTAGTTCTAAAGATATTAACAAGAAGTTCCGTGACGAACTAAAAAGCCTACTTTTCTTAAAAATTTATATTCATGCCAATCTATATAGTGAACCCATCTGCAATTGGTTCAAGCGTCGAATCCATATTTTATATGCAAGAGAAGAGAGGAAATAATGCAGTCTTTAGATTGTATTGGAAAGATTTTAAGGAAGTGGGCTGTTATAATGTGGTGCAAGAACGGGTGACCACTAGTCATGCGGGCATGAGATCACGCTTGACGCATCGATAAGAAGCTGGCGCATGATTATTAATAGAACGAGAAAAACTTTCCACGACGAGTGAGGGAGATAGCTTCGGAAATAGACCTTACTCAGCTAAAAAATGGCAACCTTGCAATGACGCAAGAAGAGAAATAATTAAAATTAAGCCTTTTGCAGTCATTTAATTAATGAAATGAACACATCATAGTTGATCATTCTGGAATAGAGATTTTTGTGTGGGGAAAAAGTTTATAATATTTGCACAGGAAGGAACTGCAGACGCGGCATTACGTCGATAGTTAATCCCCGAGCCCAGAGATGGGAGAGAGGGAAACATAAACCTCACCACCCACATATCTGAGGAGCCAAATTATTTAATATCTTGGAATTGTGTGATCCATTTTCATGATCAAAGAAACCATTTTACGTTTAAAACAAGAGCTTTCAAGATATATATTTTTCAAAATTATACGACAATTACTTCAGAAGTTAGTGCTGGAGAAGAAGCGGATTTGAACTTTTTGCCGCAGATTTGGATATAAATCCTGGACGTGCCAGGAAGAGCATGCAGTTTCCGACAGCCCGAGGGGGGCGTCGCTGTGTCACAAGTATCATTCAGTTTTCGATGTGTGCGCAGGGGCACAACACGCTGAATCACAGTGTTCAGATCATCAGTACGAGTAAATCTACGCAGTCGTTACGCCAAAGTGGGCCCGAAAAAGGGCTAAAGAACATTATTAAGTATAATTATTCAGTTTGGTGTCCCTCCGAGGAGGACACGCTGTTTCGCAAAGTAACATGCAGTTTCCGACAGCCCGAGGGGGGCGTCCGGCTGTATCAAGAAGTATTATTCAGTTTACCAGAGACGCCAGAGAGCGTGGTACTGTTTCAAAGTACATGCAGTATTAGTCAGCCCAGAGGGGCGTGACGTTGGAGCATCAACAATCACTCAGTCTTACGAACCCTAGGAGGGGTCGTGCTGTTTCAACCAACAACAAGACAATCTACAAGTAAACTCCTAGTGCAGGAGTGCTGCATCAAAGTACATTCAGTTTATAAAAGACGCCGAAGAGCGTGATACCGTTTCGCAAAGTACTAAACGTCATTTTTAGTGAGCGCTGAGACGCTGCACGCAGGAACAATTATTGTTAAATGCAGTCTTTACCAGACCGTGAGAGGTCGTGTTACGCTGTATTACAGACGAGCACCCCGTATGGGAGTGGCCGTGCAGTATCGTCATTAGTATCGCCGTGTGAAGACACATCGGAATCCTGTTATAGGAATAATATCATCAAGCTTCAGACTTTATAAAGTTCACCAGTTCAGTCAATGTTTAGGCTGTGGACTTAAGAAATAACCGGCGATAGGTACTAGAATATAATAGTTCAGTTAGAGAACCGACGCATCATGAGATTTCGAAGTACCCAGGGACGTTAAGTAACCAGATCAGCGTAGAACGAAATAGTAACGCCTAGTGTTCCTAAACAGAGGGGGCTAGAGCAAAGTACGGTAAAAATTAGGAATAGAAGTTCCAGGCTTTGTCTAGGAGGACAAATGAACAGTCAGACATTGGGGAGTACTCCAATAAGCCACGAATCAAAGTAACAGAAAGTAATACAAGGAAATTACTAGGTCACCGATATACAAGTTCGAGCGATCATAATAGTAATACATCAGGGACAGACTTTCATTAGACGAACAAGTTAGCGTCTAGCAAGATACGACATCGTGCAGTAAATTTAAAGAAGCCGATAGTCAAACCCAGAATTAGAAGATCAGCCGTTCCAGTGAGGTTAGTTCGATCGAGACTTTCAATCATCTCTTCAGAGTAGGAAGCCGACGTGCATATAGTGCAACCCTTGGAAACGGGAAAAGAAAAGAAATCACGTGTGTAAGGCGAATAATTAACGCCAGAGTGATAAAACTTTTATGTAATGTAAATATAGTGAAATTTTTGAGTGTAAAATATTTTTAGTGAAATTGTACTGTGTTTAAGTGAAAACGAATACAAAATGGTATTCCTTATATTCAAAGTGATTAGGGTATATATTTTATGTGTTGTTAAGAAAGTGTTATTGAGTGTAAATATAACCATGGATATGGCTTAAGAAGAAAGTGGTGGGTGAAAATGTTCCAACGTTGGAGAATTCGGTCTCTGACCGTACAGTCATGTGAGTAACGATTTCATTATTATGTGTTTTGGGAAGATTTGCGTATAATCCTCATGAGTGGAAGTAGGGATGTTTGATAACATGTGAAATAAAGATTGCGCGATCTGAAAAATTAATTTGATGGAAATATAATAAATATGTGAAATGTTAATGAATCCCTTGTGGAAAATATTCAGTAGAAAATCAGTATAATGGTAAAGGATATAAATATGGTAAAGCAAGCATAATAATAAGAATAATATTAATTATATAAATGAATATTGTGATGAATTTTTATATTGAAAAGTGGTAGCTTCAAAGCTCCTTTAGATGAATTAATACATGTTGTGAATACATGTTCTTTATGGTATAAATGATTATTGATGGAGGCTGAGTAATATATATTTTGAGACGTAGATCAAACGTTGATTTGAATTTATTTGGTTCTTTGAAAGGCAACTTGGCTAATTCATGTATGAGCGCCATGTCGCGCATTGAAGTAATTTGTCACGCTAAGAATGCGTTGAAATGCTCGGTAAAAGTAATTATGAGGGACAGTTAGTTGCGGTAATGAGCTGTTGTAAGTCCTCAAAAGTTGTGATAGTGATCACGAGGCATTGCATGTTGTATGCTGAAAAGGGTGCAATTTATGTTGTATTATGAGCGCTGGTATTGGGCTAGGCCTTCCTTAAGTCGCTAATGTTGTAAGTCCTCACAGGTTGGGATATTGCTCCCGAGGCATTTTAAAGGATCGAACTCAGAGTCGTCCGTGTTGAAGCCCCTTAATATTGGTTGTTTTATTGAATTTTCTTACCCGCTAATGAGGACACTTCATAATTATACTATACCGAAGCTAATAGAATGAGGTCTGTAGAACCTAAATAGTTGTTTTGTGGTTATTTTTTATCGTAAGCCTTGTCATTCAGAGAAATGCATTTGAAACAGCTGTGTGTAAAAGCTGAGTAACCATTCCCTTGGGAAAGCGAGACTGTGGGCTCTTCTCTCCATGCAATAAATCAAGCCAAGTAGTTAAGACAGACCCTTACCCTCTTGTATTGAGGTAGGTTGGGGAACGGGATGTCTGAGTCACAACACACGGAAGTGTTTATGATTGTTTTAACGACCCGGTATTTGAACTGAGGTCCCTATACGTTCATTATTATCGCTTGCAGAGGTCAGATCGTTGCTTTCTTAAAATATAATTGTCTGTGAAGACAAAATGATAAATCCCTAACTTTGTAATTTAATGATTTAGTGAATCACGAGTTTTTATGAGAACATTAAGGTTCTGGGAGTAATCTTAACTTGACTTGCTCAGTAGTTTTCTATAGCTCGGGAGTACGCAAATTTTTCCAATCCCGGTAGTGAGTTGGTAGCTTGAGAGAGAGTGATGGTAACAGATGAACACTGTGAGAGCCCAAAATTAATTAATGATTAGCCATACTTTGATATTATGATAAAAACCAGATATACTCATGTAAATATTATTTGATGTGTATTTAATTGCTAACACAGTGTATGTAAACTTTACCGAGCCATTTTGGAGCTCGTTATTTTGAAGAATTTGAATTGACCCCATAAGGGAGTGAAACTTATTTGAAGTTTTGTTGGTTTTTGGAAAACCAGTAATCATTATTTTTTAATTGTTTAATTTGAATTCTTTGTTCAACTTTGGACAAGTGTGAAGTGTAGTGTCAGTATTTTCATTTCTTTAATTTTTGTAGCGCCATATTTTGGATAATTAAATGTTTTGAGAGTAGGATTGGATTTTGTTTATTTTTGGAAGTGTATCCTATGCTTAATCCAAAGTGTGTAAGTCACAGAGTGGGAGAACAAACCATGAACCCCGATACTCCCGATTGAGCATTGCCGGCAAACTGTGATTTGCATATTTCATTGTTAAAATGGGCACAATAGACCTATCTAGAAAAATAGCGAAATTAAGTTGGTAATATCAAAATTTCTAATGAGTTCGAAATGTACCTGTAGCCTAATAGAGCACTACAGTTGGCAGCCCTGGTGACTGAATATATTGTTACTTCCATCTCTTAAGATACAGAATACAATATTTGGTTGAAGTCCAATGGATAGCATGGACGTTACATGCAGTTAGACATTGGATCTATCAGCGCGCGTAAAATCATGTTGGCAACAATGTCATACATGCGTTGGTCAGAAATAATCTGAAATATTATGATCTCTTGTTGTGTCAATTTTGGATGAAATCCATTTGTTAGTATACAAGTTACATGTATTTTAAAATTGGACCTACCAACAGGCATAGAGTCAGACTGACGTATATTAGTTTTTCATAATTAATCTAGAATGTTAGGTACTATACTTGTGCAAAGTTTAAAGCTGCTAGCTTGCAAACTTTCTGATATATTAATATTTGCGTAAAAAAATAGAGACAGCATTTATTAACAGTTGACAGCCCTGGTTGCTCTTATGAATATGCATAGTCATAATTATCTATTATGGTACACGTAGCACATAGGAAATTTCCTTGAAATCCAATTGATATTATAGAAGTTATATATATTTAAAAATTGGTCCTATCAGCAGTCTTAGAATCATGTTGGTAGCACTGATGTACATAAGTTACTCCAAATTAATCTAGAATGCCAGGTACTATACGTGTGCATAGTTTAAAGCTGTCGGCTTGCCTACTCTCTGATATATTGGTATTTGGATGAAAGAATAGAGAGAACATTTATTGACAGTTGGCAGCCCTGGTGGCTCTTACGAATACGCTCAGTCATATCTGTTTATGTACACATATTACATACAAAATTTGGTTGAAATCCAATTAATAGTATAGGAGTTATATGCATTTAAATTTGGACCTATCAGCAGGCTTAGAATCATTTTGGCAACACTGTCATGCATGGCCTCCTGGAAATTAAACTGAAATATTATTATCTATACGTGTGCCAATTTTGAAATAGCTCCCATTCTAAGTTACCTGAATTATACATCTCTGGCTAACAGACGAAAAATTGCAATTCTTGTTTTTGTCTTCAAAGTATTCAATAACCTTTTTTATAGTCCGTATTTAATATCACAGTTTAATTTACGTGTCCCACCTCCATTAACTCGACGTAAGTTTATTACATTTTACTGCCCAAGAACTAGAACTGAACAGCATAAACATTCCCCAATAATAAGTGCTATTCAATTATACAATGAACATTCAATAGCAAACAACCTCGACTTATTCAGTTACACATATAGTTCCTTTGTTTCTGCCTGCTGTGCGATCACATGAACTCGTACATTCCACCTACCAATTACCTGCACAGTATTATTATATTTTCGTATTTAGTTGTAGAATTAATTTGCATTACAATCTCAGCATTATGTCTGTCAATTATATTATAATTTGATAGAATTGTGTAACCAAATGTACATGTGTTTCTTTTTATTAGGCATATGCCTGTTAGAAGCACAATAAATCCAAATAAATAAATAATAATAATAATAATACCTTCCAAGATATCCAACATGGAGCTCAATTTTCAATTGTGATTCTTCAGCAGTTGGTAGCACTGACATCATTTTCAAATATGGTAGTGAGATATTCAGGTATAGATCTTAACTCCTACCAAATTTTGTTTGGATTGCTGCAGCCGTTTAGGAGTTGATAGGGGGGGGGGGGACACACACACACACAGCCAGCCAGACCGACAGAAGGACAGACAGACAGACAGACAGACAGACAGACAGACAGAAGGACAGACAGACACACATTTGCCCGACCTCATAAGTCTACTTTTTCCTCATTTTTGCAAAATGTGAAAAGTAGGCTAAAAAGCACATTACCTATTAATTTTCAATCTTTTGGTTAAATTTAAAAAAAAAACTCATCCATAAACAATTATTTAAAAAGCCCGCCCTCTTACAAAATCCGCAAGTGCACATGCGTAAAAAACATAAACAAAAATGTTGATTCATAGCGGCATCCAGCAGTACGCATGCGCTTTATGAGCAACAACCTTAAATTTCATATTAGCAGTGCACCTCACACTTCTCGCATTTGGAAAGCGACTTTTACTAAAGAAAATACAATTTCACCCCCTAGTAGGGGTAGATTTTATTTTAGGGTGGAAATATGTTGTCCATTGGAAAGAGGGCGTCAGCCCGAGTAAATTGATACCTCATATGTCCAAAATCGATCCATGGGTTCGCGAGATATCCACTAATTTAACATGGACGCTCCGCGACGCCAGGCGTCGAGGGTATTTGAACTGTCACTGCTCCCCTACTAGTGGATAGTTCTTTAACATGCCATAAATCTATGACATGGGACCGCCGGCTTTACTTCCCCTCCAAAGGAAGGCATACTGAGGGATTTTTAACGCTCTTAAGAAATCCGACGACTTCTACCGGGTTTGAACCCGCGATCTTGGGCATAGAAGCTCAGCATGCCACCGAAGCCGCTGCTGCAAGTGAGAAGGGTCTGGGTTTCCCTGTACTGGCGGGCCAACTGACATGGCGCGGCGGTCGCCTTCCACAGTGTTGATCACACGTCTGGTGTCCGAAGAGGGCGGATAAGTCCTCCTTCCCTAAACGAGCCTGTCTCAGGCATACGGCGGAACACTGTGGTGGTAGGTCTCCCTGCCCGCAGCCATGTCGGCAAGCTCTCGAGGCGAATACAACTTTACCAGGTGGGTCAGCACGAGAAGTGACCGACTGCCGGGATCCGCATCCACACCCTGTTATCCGCATCCGTCCCGCATCCACACGGCTGTTATCCGCATCCGCCCCGCAACCACACGGCTGTTATCCGCATTCGCCCCGCAACCACACGGCTGTTATCCGCATCCAAACGGCTGTTATCCGCATTCGCCCCGCATCCACACGGCTGTTATCCGCATCCGCCCCGCATCCACACGGCTGTTATCCGCATCCGCCCCGCAACCACACGGCTGTTATCCGCATTCGCCCCGCAACCACACGGCTGTTATCCGCATCCAAACGGCTGTTATCCGCATTCGCCCCGCATCCACACGGCTGTTATCCGCATCCGCCCCGCATCCACACGGCTGTTATCCGCATCCGCCCCGCATCCACACGGCTGTTATCCGCATTCGCCCCGCATCCACACGGCTGTTATCCGCATCCACACGGCTGTTATCCGCATCTGCCCCGCATCCACACGGCTGTTATCCGCATTCGCCCCGCATCCACACGGCTGTTATCCGCATCCGCCCCGCATGTTTGTTACCCAAATCCGCTGACATTACAATATTTTTAGCCTACTTTTCACAATTTGCAAAAATGAGGAAAAAGTAGATTTATGAGATCGGGCAAATGTGTGTCTGTCTGTCTGTCCGTCTGTCTGTCTGTCTGTCCTGTCTGTCTGTGTGTGTCCCCCCCCTTATCAACTTCTAAACGGCTGCAGCAATCGAAACAAAATTTGAAAATGATGCCAGTGCTACCAACTGCTGAAACATCGCAATTGAAAATTGTGCTCCATGTTGGATATCTTGGAAGGTATGAATGGGACCTATTTCAAAATTGGCACACGTATAGATAATAATATTGCAGTTTAATTTCCAGTTGGCCATGCATGGCAGTGTTGCCAAAATGATTATAAGCCTGCTGATAGGTCCAAATTTTAAATGCATATAACTTCTACACTATCAATTGGATTTCAACCAAATTTCGTATGTGCTATGTGTACATAAACAGATATGACTGAGCGTATTCTTATGATCCACCAGGGCTGCCAGCTGTTATTAAATGCTCTCATTTTTTAAATCCAAATACCCATATATCAGAAAGTATGCAATCCGACACCTTTAAACTATGCACACGTATAGTACTTGACATTCTATATTAATTAGGAGTAACTTATGTACGTCAGTGCTACCAACATGATTTTAAGCCTGCTGAGAGGTCCAAATTTAAATACATGTAACTTCTATACTATCATTTGGATTTCTACCAAATTTCGTGTGTGCTATGTGTACCATAACAGATATGACTGTGCTGATTCTTAAGACTAACCAGGGCTGCCAACTGTTATTAAATACTGTCTCTTTTTTATTACCCTAATATCAATATATCAGAAAGTATGCATGCCAATAGCTCTAAACTTTGCACAGGTATAGTACCTGGCATTCTAGATTAATTTGGAGTAACTAATATAGGCCTACGCCAGTGCTGCCAACATGAGTCTAAACCTGCTGATAGGTCCAATTTTAAAATGCATGTAACTTATATACTAACTAATGGATATTGTAACGATTCTATCGTCACACTTGATGGAAAAGTTCACGATTTGTATGGTCTCAACTTCTCTGCCCTCACGTCGGTTCAGTTAGTTCTGGAAGTCGCCACTAGATGGTAGCAGCTCACGGTTCTGCTATGATGTTGTTCTTTGATGGACAAGGGGAAGGTGGAGCGGAAGATGTCGAAATCAAATGAATGTCTTTTGTCTTGACTTGAGGTAATAGAGACCGTTGTTGCGAAAGGAGATTATTATGAACATGGTCTGAAAAGAAGTTGGACGAGTTCTGTTGTAGTAATCGGAGCTGGATTACTTCTACCGAAACGATATTTATTATTTACCGGATGTTGTTGTGACTTGAGAGATATCAACAAATGGCCTACGCAAATAATTATTTTAAGAAGCTTATGGAATTGTCGGTTTAAAATTAATTATCTCAGAATATGCCAACTTGTAGACAGGGCCATGATCATGGGAGTTGTATGAAGATTTAAAACTACGCATTGGAAAGGACACCTCCTTTGGAGATACTTACATGAAGTAAGATTTGTATCGATATTTAAACGTTACTGGTTGACGCTGTATGACCTTCAAGATATATGATCGTGATTATTATTTAAAGGTCACGTATGATATGAGAAGAAGTATTGTAAGTATTTATGAAGGAATAAGGTGCGATAATTTCTAAAAGAAGTAAGTAAATCTTTATATGTTGGCATGGCATGATTTGTGTAATGGCTTTTAACCTTGTTGTCAGATGACTTCTCATACTAGGCGTCCTTCAAGTTTGTGGTTTGGGTAAATGTTTTAACGTTTGGGTCGGTTATTTTATTGTCATTTATTCACTGTAGGATATTCGGAAGAATCTGTTTTAAGATATTTATTTATTATTTAATCGTGGGAATTGCTTGTTACCCGATCTTAGTATTCGGCTGTTCGCTCGTGTTTTGTTTTAATTGTAATGGCCTTTGACAATCAGCTGGAAAAGAAAAAGAGAAAGGGGTGTAGCCATGTTAGTTGGGAAAAAGATTGGAAGGAACGTCGAACCTGAGAGCTGATATTTGGAGGGTCCAATAAATAAAATCCCTAAGTCCGTTTTTTGACAAATGGAGATAATGCATGTATCTGGACCAAAATTTCCCGCTCTTTTCAAATCTCCAATCAGTTTCAATGATAAATAACTCTAAGTCTATGTAACTTGCGTATATATAATTCGTACTTTCTAGTAATTAAATTTAAGAAATCCCTAAGTCCAAAGAAATCACTAAGTCCACTCAATGCAGGAAAATAAATCACTAAGTCCACTCAATGCAGCAAAATAAAATCCCTAAGTCCGCTCAAGGCACCAAAAGAAATCCCTAAGTCCACCAAATCCATTGAAATAAATCCAATATTTCCCTCTTCCCATCCTAGATATTGTTTGAGTTATTAACGCGTTTCAGACTGGTTTATGACGGTTGCGCGCAAAAACAAAATGTTTGTCTGTCTGTCTGTTTGTCTGTATGTGTACAACTTTGCTCACGCATCACTCGAGAACGGCTGAGTGTATCAACGTAAAATTTGGTACAGATGTCCATCAGAGGCACGAAAGTAATCATTGATGTAACTCTTCTTCATACCTCTCATAAAAGAGGGCCTAACCTCTTAAAATGCATGCTGAAATGGGCGTAGAAAACAAAGCTCATTTTCGACGTCTCAATGTGAGAAACAAAACTCGGGAGCCCGACGGGCCCCGAAAACCACATTTTAAGACTCCAGTCTGATGAAATGGGTGATGTGGATGAGTACGGCTGACATTTGAAGCCCAAAAATTAACAGGAAAACATTATACAAACCAAAAAATCACTATGTCCATGAGTGTATTTTGCATTTTATAAACTACATTTCACTACTAATAAGAGCTTTTAGTTATTTTAAATAATAGTTAATATGTATATTTCCATGTAACAGAAAATTGGATTACAGAAGTGAAAAATATAGGTTTTGTGTAAGTATGAAACTTTGTATTTCATTTCCTGAAAAGTTGAAAAAACGGACTTAGGGATTTTATTTATTGGACCCTCCATTTGGACTTAATTATTATTTACATGGGTTATTTGTCTTTTAGACATTATGTTTATGATTAAAGCATATCAAACTTTCATGACGATAATAAGGGTCCTCTTACTGTTTTTGAGTACGTCGAATGATTTTCTTAATTGAAACTGATGTTATCTGGTCTATTAGCCTAACCGGGGAATATGACGATGCTGCGACTGTAGAAAATTTAACTAAACCCTCATGTTTTTTTTTTTTGGAAGCCACATCTGTAAGTGTGATACTTTATTGATGCATGTTATCCTGTTTGAATATTGGCTAGTATTTTGATTTTACTTGTTAATAGACGTTAGATGTGTAAAAAGGTAATTCGTGTTTCATTTCCTAGTCATAGATATAGTTATCCGCTCCACGTAGACAGCCTTTGGGTGTTTAATCATGGGTCTAGCCGCTGCGCCACAAGGTCTTAAGCGTAAGTAATGTTTTTATAAGAGTTTGGACGTAACAGATATCATACAAAATTGACACAACAATATATCTATCATATTATTACAGATTATTTCTGACCAATACATGTATGTCATTGTTGCCAACAGTCACCGGGGCTGCCAACTGTAGTTCTCTATTAGGCTACATTTTGCCAGGTATACAGTATTTCGAACTAATTAGAAATTTCAATATTACCAACTTAATTTCGTCATTATTCTAGGTAGATCTATATAGATTAATCATGTGCATTAATCTTAGATTTTAAGAAAAGTAGGCTCTTTAGTTCGTCACGGAACTTCTTGTTTTTTAATTTATTAGACTAAGCGTGAAAGCAACACATTTAGACACTTGAGGAGAAATTCGTTCCCCTAGGCTACGTGTGAATCGCAAGGCCATCTTGACTGAGTTTTGTCCCTCTGAGAAACAGCGGGTGGTTAATTATAGTCCTCGGATATAAGCACGCAGGCAAGTGCACGTGTAAAGGAGTGTAGGCCTACTGTATTCTCACTTCTCTAGTATTCTCATACAATCCACGCGAGAGCAAATAGGGAAATAACAACAAACGTGAAAGATTCAGCTCTTAGGAAAAAGTAAAATTATTGAAAAAATTCCAGTTCAACATTGTATTCTAAAAACTATCCGCAAATTTACTCCAAACATTATCCGCTATCCGCACAGTCATGCAAACTATATCCGCATGGCGAAAGATTTTGCGGATATGCGCGTTGGCGCAGAGCTTTACCAATGACTATACTCTGTACTCTGCCATGTGATCTGGGAACGAGGTTCCCAACTGCTCACGCCTGGGCAAATGAGTTACATTTGTTCATTCGGCTCGTTATGATGTTATTTAATAATTATTCCAATGATGGGCTACAAGGGGAGCGTGATGGCGTAGTGGCTTAGCTGCTCGTCTTTCACCCGGACGGCCGGGGATCGAATCCCGGTGACAGCTGGGCGAAATTTTCACCTGAAAAATCACGTGGCGTCAGGAAGGGCATCCGGTCTTAAATCCCCGGCCAAAACCAAAATGAGCCGGGTTGGCTCCGGCGACCCCAATTAATTGGGATAAGCCGTAGAGGATGAGGATGATGATTCCAATGATGGGCTACAGATTTTTAGCTTACTTTTCACATTTTGCAAAAATCGATCCGGGAAAATGTGTGTCTGTCTGTGTGTGTGTGTGTGTGTGTGTGTGCCCCCGTATCAACTCCTAAACGGCTGCAGCAATCGAAACCAAATTTGGTATGAGTAAAGATCTATACCTGAACATCTCAATGTCACACTTGAAAATGATATCAGTGCTACCAACTGCTGAAAAATCGCAATTGAAATTTGAGCTCCATGTTGGATATCTTGGAAGGTATGATTGGGAGCTATTTCAAAATTGGCACACGTATAGATAATAATATTTTAGTTTAATATCCAGGAGGCCATATATGACAGTGTTGTCAAAATGATTCTAAGCCTGCTGATAAGTTCAATTTTTAAATGCATATAAGTTCTAAACTATCAATTGCAATTCAACCAAATTTTGTATGTGCTATGTGCACATAAACAGATATGACTGAGCGTATTCTTAAGATCCACCAGGTCTGCCAACTGTAAATAAATGCTCTCAATTTCTTTTATCCAAATACCAAAATATCAGAAAGTATGCAAGACGAGAGCTTTAAACTATGCACACGTATAGTACCTGGCATTCTATATTAATTTGGAGTAACGTATATACGTCAGTGCTACCAACATGATTCTAAGCCTGCTGAGAGGTCCAACTTTAAATACATGTAATTTCTATTCTATCATATGGATTTCAGCCAAATTTCGCATGTGCTTATGTGTACCATAACAGATAAGACTATGCGTATTCTTAAGAGCAACCAGGGCTGCCAACTGTTAATAAATGCTGTCTGTATTTTGTTACCATAATATCAATATATCAGAAAGTATGTAAGCCAATAGCTCTAAACTTTGCACACGTATTGTGCCCAACTCTAGGAATGGGTATTCCAAGATTCAGACACCTAGATATCAAGGGAAAGGCTACAGCCGCTTTTGAAAGTTGAGATATTTGAATATCGCGCTACATTGCTTCGAGAAGGAATTGGAAAGAATATACCGATACTAGCATGTCAAGTGACGTAGCGAGTAATAGCAGAGGTCGAGGCTATTTATTGATTAAATAGTTAATCATGGAGTAGAGACATGAGACTGGGATCAGATTACTGGCACGGTCAAATGAAAGAGAATGCAATTAGTATCAAGTAAATCGGACCAGGGATACCAGAGATATGAGGATTTCCAGATATCAGCTGACGCAGCGTGACCCTGACAGTTTTGAATAAAAGCCGGCTGGCGCAGGCATCATAGCTCACTTCAACACAAGCACTTGCCTAGCAAGGTGCTACTACGCTGAGCCAAGGCACATGGTTGCCGGATCTACGCAGAAGTTATTTTCAAAGTTGTGATAGTCACAAAAGTGCTGCGCTACGAGGTGGAACTTAGTAAGTTTCCGGCGAGGAGAATCACTAGGTGATTGATTATTTTCTACAGACACTGGTAGAAATATTTTTATTTCTACATGGACATATGCTAGACTTTGTCTAGAATTAGTACTTTGTCACAGTCCAGTAATAACCTAATACTTGGATATTTAAATCCATTTCAGTCAGTTTTCATATGTGTAACTTAATAACCACTTCGATCTATCAGTACATTGAAGACCAGTCTATCACGGTGTTGTTCATTAGTCTACGCAGGGAAACTACATGTTGCTTCGCGCATGGTAGATGGTGTGAAGCCATGCCCAGGGAACGATCTTCAGAACAGCCGTTGATTGGTTAGATTGTCAGTGTCTTCTTGTATTGAAAAGATTACCGTGAGTTATGTTACAACTGACATATCTACGAATAGATCACTTAGATCTGACACCATTTAAGCAAACTGTTATGGAGTTAACAGAAGCCAGTATTAAAATGGATCAACAGTTACTTCAAACGTCAATAGATACTACCACTATGTCTTGTTAGACGGATTGTGGGTATATAATGGCGGCCGATACAAGGATTATACGTGCTTGTCCGATAGGGCATGTTTATGGATAAATCTGGTACAGACCAGGTTCACTACGCTTCAAGACCATCAAGAAATGTAAGCCACATTTGAATTATATTATGCCTAGCTAATTGGAACAAACTATTTTTCTGCAGATGACCAACACATTTATTTTTTTCTTCGTATTTAAATCTTGCAATGATTTACGCAAGACTTGTTAGAGTTATTTTGAGTATTTTCAGCACTCAGAACAGTTTAGGATCGATGACCGAGCATTTCGAGCATTTATTTGAATATTTCATATTTTAGGGATATCACGGAAAACCGTCAATGTAAAGGTTGAGTTAAATTATTTTTGTTAAGGAATGGATATTTTTTCCATATTCGAAGGTTCGAACATGTGGATTCTCACATAATGAGATGATAATTAAACATATTTAAAATAATATAACTAATAATAATAATAATAATCCACTAATAATAATAATAATAATTTTTATAATTTTTCTAAATAATTCTTGGATATTATATTTTCTAATAATCATATGTATTGAGAGAGAGCCTATGAAGTAGTTTAATCATTCCTAGTTTGGAACAGGAGATTTTCCGAAGGAGAGTGGTTAGCGCAAGCCCGCATTCAACCAACATTTCAGTTCTGGTTGAACAGTTGATATTTGCAATGAGTAAAGTATATTTTTCAGATAACACGGAGAGGCATGAAACGGGAAGCAAATGATATTTGTATCAAATAGGATATTTTTGTATTTATATAAAATCATGACGTAAATACACTCGAAAGTGAAATAAAGATTTTCATAAGTATGGTAAATTCACGGGTTGAACTGAATGGTAAAATAAAATAAACTTGTAAGTTTATTAATCTTCCAGTGTTGATAACAAGCAGAGGCTTGATTTATTGTATAAATTTTGGGAAGAAAATTTATGTGTGGAGTAGTTGAAATGCCATTCCCAGGTGCGCATGTTTAAGTCGCAGGAATGAAGAGGTTTTTTCGAGCATCAATCAAATAGCAGGTTCGATGGCTCAGGTTTATAGAAGGAGTATTGGAACTACACATTTCGTCGTATGAATGACCCGAAGGTTATTTCTTGAAACCATCAGTTCTTATTTCAACCTTGTTTACGAATTCCATTTAGACTTTGATTTTGCTAGAACCCGGATTTGTCATGATAGTAGTTTATTCTTCTTCAGAGGAATACCTTTGCCGTTGTTGTTGTAATATTGTGTTCTTACACAAATAATAGAATGGGCCACTGCCAATTAAAAATAATTCTTTAACCACGAATAATTTGAAGGATATTTTCAATCCTAGTGCCATGAACTAAATGAATTTATTATGAAACTACAATTCTAATTTCCGCATTCTGTCGAAGAATTGAAAGTTGTGAAAGTTGCTAAAAATGGCCATGAATATAAATATTTTTTATAATAATGATTCCAAGTGGAAAATTGAATAGTTGAATGGTTCAACAATTTATTGATCAAGTTGATGATTCAGAAATCATATATTTTGTTAGGAACTTGGAAGTTCATAATCGAGTCACTTCTCGATTGTTTAATGTCAGAAGAACGATTAATTTTTGTTGTGCTTAGCACAGTTCTTCAATGCTATGCTCATGGTCAAATACTTTTCAGATGTTATTAATATGTGTAAATAATTTGTGTTGATTCAATGATAATAATATTTTTCGACAATATATATTTTTGAAACTGGAAAAATAAGTGAAAGTTAAAATTCTATGAACATTTTTTCTACGAGTGTTAATATTATGTAAAAATTCAAACAGTGAACTACGATATTTCCAGTAGAGACAATTAAATTTGAACTGGATTTAATCATAAATAATTTTGGAACACAGTCTACAGGACTAACAATCAGACTTGTGTTTCCAAAAAAATAATTGTCAAATGTGTTTGGAAAATTTCTGTATATTGTGTAAATAGGAGTGTGGGTCGCCACACGTGAGTGATGCTGCTTTGAGCATTTTTGCAGTCAATTTTAAATTCAAAATTAAATGAGATAATTTTACTTGATGTGTTACGCCCAATTGAATCTCCTTCTATCCTTATTGTTGCATTGAGCCAAAAATCAGTAAAGCATTTTTTTCATTTGATGTCGTTTTTGCGATTTGCTTTAACCCATCTGGCGCTCCGGGATATTTTGACTCTCGTGCTGACTGATTATTGGTAAAATGCATATGTGGTCGTGCGGACTCCGGTCTAAACGGGCACATAAAATAAGATAGAGAGAGAAATGGCTTCGAACGTGGGTCTCGATTTAGACATGGTCAATCGCATGCCGATTTAAATTGTGATAATTTTTATAGAAATATTTTGGGAGGTGAGAGATGTCTGGTTTGGATAAATAAATTAGTAGGAAACCCAATTAGTGAGGAAAATTAAAAATTTAACTTGGTTAATAATTAGAATGGGTTTGATTATTTTTGATAATGGCTTAACCATTAGGGCGTCAAGTAAATTCAGTAGTAAACGTTCGATGACTGGACATACGCATTATTAGAATCCAGGTGGAGGATATTTGAGAACTTGCATATTTTTCTTGGGATATTGTGGTAAATGTAATTCGTAAAAGTAGAGAATTTTGTTTTTCCATCACGTCGACATTAGGACAAATCTCATTTTATTAGAGTGTTCCAATTAGCTATTCATATTTCTTGTTCTAGTTATAAGCTTGTGTTTGCCAATATTGTATACCCCTAAGTTTTGAATAATAATTGAAACTTATGGAAGAAATGATGAGGATGATGAGGAGTTTGGAGGAGAGTTCAAAAGAAGCTGGACTGCGTGTAGCAGCCATTATGAAAGAAAATACAGAGGCTTTAGAAAAGAAACTTAAAGAAAATTCTGTTTCTTTAGAAAATAAACTTAGAGAAAATTTGAATGCTAAACTTAAAGAAAATTCCGATTTGTTAGAAAGCAGGTTAAAAGATAACTTGAAATAAAGTTTAGATGAAAAACTTAAGGAAAATTCTGATTCTTTGGAAAGTAAACTTAAAGAAAGTTCTGATTCTTTAAAAGGTAACTTGAAAGAAAATTTAAATAGTAAATTTAATTCTATGGAGAGTAAATTTAAAGAGAATTCCGAAATTTTGAAAATGACACTTGAGAGTAAAATGAATAAATTATGCGAAAAAACACATGAGCTCGAAACTTCATTAGCTACTAACGCAAGTTTAATGGACGATAAATTTCGCGATGCCGATCTTAAATCTCAAAGCTTAGCTGATAGGATAGAACATGGTCTTAGGAAAATTGGTGAAGACATGATCAACCTAGAAGTTAGAGTGAAGACGGAGAGTAATGAGATGGGAATTCTAGTTGTTCAACGGTTGACAGAACAATTCAAAGAACTTGTAATGGGAGAAATAAGAGAAGGTGTGATTAATGAGTTACAAACTGAAATTAAAACCACAGTTGTCAATGATATTAAAGACACACTCAAGCTGGAGAATCAAGAGGGAATCAAGGAGATTAGGGAATATTTGTCATCCCATATACAAGTAATTTCCAAAGATATCCAAGCAACTCAGAAGGACATATCAGATATGACAGGGTCATTGAAAAGTCATGAGGCTGTTATGAACCAGATATCCACTGATGTTAAGGAGAATTGTAAAGAAACTGAAGCAATTAAGAAAATGGCAGAAGAAAACCAGAAGGAACTTGAGGCTATGAAAACGCAAATCAAGGACGAGAAACAGTCTGACCATCTGTTGAAAATGCCAAGTGTAAGGGGAAAGGAACAGATACAGATAAATCTAGGAGCAGCTAGAGAAACTGACAGTCAAAGACAGGATGAGGTCAGGACAGTATTTCAATCCAACCCCATAACTGTATTCAAGAATGTAGAGGATAAGCCTTCTAAATTTTCAGGGCGAGATTCTGTGACACCTGTGGAATTTTTGAGAGAAGCAGGGGATTACCTGAAAGATTCCAAGATCCCTAAAGAAAGACAGATCCGAGTGATAGGGAAATTTTTGGAAGGTCCTGCACTTCTTTGGTTTAGAGCTTTTAGATCCACTCTAACCACTTTTGAGGAGTTTTCTCGTGGGTTATTGAAAAAGTTTTGGTCCCCGGAAACCCAACAGCAAGTCAGAGCAGAATTATATTCTAAGAGATTCTTGACGTCACAACCTACTCGATACTCTACGTACTTTTCTGGACAGCTTTCTAAACTTCAACATTTAGATCCGCCGATGCCAGATAACGAATTAATTACTGCATTGATACGTCAGTTTCCAGCAGACGTCCAGAGGACTTTGATCGCTGCTGACATCTATAATATGGAGCAATTTGACGAGGTATTGCAGAAGCTGGATCATACGAATGCTCAATTCTTCCATCAGAAGGGAGGAAAGAATAACAACGTTGTGTATGCTGTTATGGCTGATAGTTATTCTCAAACACCTCGAGAGGGGCGAGAAGAGAAAACGCCGAGGGAAGATCCCAATAAGAGAGGATGGAATCAGTACAGTAACAGATACAGTTACAAGCCTTATGCGAGACCGGATGGTGGAAATCGATATAATACTCGATGGAGAAGGCCCAGGGAAAATCAAGGAAGGTACCAGGAAAGAAGATACTATGGTAGAAACAACTACAATAACAGAGGGAATGTGGATACTCGTCAGTCCTATGAAGAGTTCAACAAGGAGACGAGGAAGAACTTGGAAGCAAGACACCAAGATAACTTGCAGTTTTTGGAGCAGAGGCCCAATGAACCAGGTCCATCGGGAACACAACAATCCCGGGGGAATGGTAACGAAAAAAAAAAAAAAACTTCGAATTCACAGTAGAAGATAGAATTTTGAACACTTTCACTTCCAGAATTATTAAATGGCAAGCAGAGGATGATGACTTAATTCAACAGAATGACGAACGGAAAGAAATGGGTACGAGAATTAGAATGCCAATCATATCATGCGAAGTATTCGGTATGCCTGTCGATACTTTGATTGATACTGGGGCTATGCTTTGTCTGGTGAGTGAGAAGCTTTATATTCTGTGGAAGCTCAAAGAGAATTTAGAGGAGATTCCAGTATCAGGAATTAAGATCCAAGGAATAATACCCAATAAAATATCTCTGTGTAAAACACAATTATACTTATGTATTACGATTGGAGGACATGATTTCCGACATGTGTTTGTAGTAATGAAGGACATGGCTTTTGACATGATATTGGGAGCAGATTTCATTCAGAAATATCAAGCAGTGATAGACATGAAGACAGAGACGATCAGATACAAGAATACCGAAGAGATTAACTTCGAGGGAAAAGAAGAGGTAGACATCGAGGGAGATGCTCAATGGTCTCTGATTTTTCATGAAGCTGAAGGAAGAGAAGTCTACACTGAGAAGGATTCCCCAGAGCTAGGGAAAATTTTGGAAGAGTATCACGATATTTTTGATATTAAACCTGGTGAAATTAAAGATTTTGAATATCGTATTCGTGTAAATGATGATGCACCTTTTCATGCTAAATTGTATCAGGTAGCGGAAAAGCATCGAGAGAGGGTAAAAGTGCTTATCAAGGAGATGGAAAGCAACAATGTGATTGAAAAGTACACTACATCTTATGTCAATCCATTAGCAGTAGTGTCTAAGCAAGATGGAAGTCTGAGACTATGTTTAGACACGCGAAATTTGAATTCAAGATTACTGCCAGAGTATGACAGACCACCAATCATTAGGGAATTGTTAAGGAAATTCCAAGGCAAGGTCTGGTTCTCTAATATTGATCTCACTTCGTACTACCATCACATTAGGCTTAGTGAAGATTCCAAGAAGTTTACAGGATTTATGTTTGACCAGCAGACATATGTATTCCGCCGTCTACCATTTGGGGTCAAAACATCTGTATCTGTTTTGATCAGAGCACTGGAACAAAATTTGAGTCCTGAAGTAAAAGAGATAGCAATTCGTTATATAGATGATATCTTAATTGCATCTGAGACTAAGGAGGAACATTTGTTACATCTTCAGATGTTATTCGCAGATTTGAGAAAAGCGAACTTTAAAGTAAACCTTCGAAAATGTCAGTTCTTTCGAAAGGAAATAAAATTTTTGGGTCACATTTTGGATGGAGAAGGATACCGTCCCAATGAGACGAAGATACAGGCAATTGCAAATTTCCCTAGACCTACTAGAGTGAAGAATGTCCGCAGTTTTCTCGGGACATGCCAATTCTTTGCAGGGCATTGTCCAAACTTCACCAAGACGGCAGCGCCATTGCAGGAATTATTAAAGAAAGGAAACAAATGGAAATGGGATGAAGATTGTGAACAATCATTTCAAGATGCCAAGAGGTTATTGGTAAACAGCGTGAAATTGGAGTATCCTGATTTTACCAAGAATTTCATCATAGAATCTGATGCATCCACCGTAGGAATTGGAGCTATTCTTCTTCAAGAAGATGACGACCACAAGAGACGTTACCTGGCGTTCATTAGCAGGAAACTTCGTCCATCAGAAAGGAATTATTACACCACAGAGTTAGAAGCACTTGCTGTAATATTCGCGTTGGAGTCATGGAAGAAAATGTTAATTGGACATTCAGTCATTGTGAGGACTGATCACCACGCATTGGAGTTTATCTTGAGAACAAACTTTGCCAGTGATAGGATAACTAGATGGTCACTTTTTATTCAACAATTCAACCTAGTTATTGAACACACTCCTGGAAAGTTGAATGTTGGAGCAGATTTATTGAGTAGAGCAGTGGAGTCTACATCTAAGGTTTTTCAAGTTAACCTGACGCAGGAGGATGAGGATACCTTGAGAAGGTTACGATTGTTGCATTTATCCCAGAGGAGAGACCGACGTCTTAGAAACATTTTTCGTTTTCTACAGGGAGACATGGATCCAAATGATGATGATTTTGTGGAAACTGAAAGAATTTCCAAAGATTTTATGATGTTAGATGGTTTAATCTACAAGTTTGCAGATCCCGACCATACGAAGCTGAGAGTAGTGATACCTCCACGAATGCAAAAACCCATTATCTGGATGGCACATCGAATCGCAGGTCATGCTGGAGTAGATAAGACAGTCAACATGATTCAAGAGAAATTTTCGTGGGAGCGGATGCGACAAACTGTCAGAAACACTATTCGAGAATGCGACTTATGCCAAAGGAGTAAACATAATTCTAGATTACTGAGAGAATTCCCAAGGCCTATTATTCCTTCTAAGCCTTGTGAAATCTTCGTGACTGATTTATATGGTCCTCTCCCAAAGTCTAAAAGAGGTAACCGATATATTCTTGTGACCATGGATGTATTCATCAAATACACTATGTTACATCCAATTCAGAAGGCAAACGCAAAATATTGTGCGAAGAGAATTAGAGACAACGTAATTCCGGAAGCAGGCAAACCGGAATTCCTTTTATCAGATCGTGGACCTCAATTTACATCTTTAGAATTTAGAACCGTCATGAATAATCTTGGGATTAGACAATTGTTTTGTTCTATCAGACATCCAGAGAGCAATCCAGCAGAACGCATGATGGCTGAAATAGCAAAATTTTGCCGCCTCTATTGCCCAAATGAGCATTGGAAATGGATGGATGTTCTCTCATTAGCATCCGAATCCATCAACTCTACAATTCATGAGAGTACTGGACAGATTCCCATGTTGCTTCATCATGGAATTAAACCAACAAGATTATGGGATCGAATCATCTCTATTCCACCTGAGATTGAACCAAGTCGTCAGATGAGGGAAACTCTAGCTTTAGACAAGTTGAGGAGCCAAGCTGAGAAAAGAGAGCGCAGAGTGAGAGGAAAGCGTTTTCGCAGACCCTTGCGCGTAGGAACTCTTGTTTTAGTGGAAAGACCTACACCCTCTGACGTGCAAAATCGAGTGTACTCGAAGTTTGCAAGACTTTACGCTGGACCCTATCGTATTGTGGAAATAAACAATAATGGAAGCTATGAAGTAGCCAATACATGAACTGGTAACATCGTGGGAACTTATAATGCATCGAATTTGAAGATTTATTATTCAAGAACCAGATGATTTAATGTGTAGAGAGGAAAAATAAAAATTTTTCAATTTTTATTTTTTGCTAGGTGTGGGGTGGATGTGCCCAAATCTAGGAATGAGTATTCCAAGATTCAGACACCTAGATATCAAGGGAAAGGCTACAGCCGCCTTTGAAAGTTGAGATATTTGAATTCCGGCTACATTGCTTCGAGAAGGAATAGGCAAGAATATACCGATACTAGCATGTCAAGTGACGTAGCGAGTAATAGCATAGGTCGAGGCTATTTATTGATTAAATAGTTAACCATGGAGTAGAGACTTGAGACTGGGATCAGATTACTGGCACGGCCAAATGAAAGAGAATGCAATTAGTATCAAGTAAATCTGACCAGGGATACCAGAGATATGAGGATTTCCAGATATCAGCTGATGCAGCGTGACCCTGACAGTTTTGAATAAAAGCCGGCTGGCGCAGGCATCATAGCTCACTTCAACACAAGCACTTGCCTAGCAAGGTGCTACTACGCTAAGCCAAGGCACTTGGTTGCCGGATCTACGCAGAAGTTATTTTCAAAGTTGTGATAGTCACAAACGTGCTGCGCTACGAGGTTGAACTTAGTAAGTTTCCGGCGAGGAGAATCACTAGGTGATTGATTATTTTCTACAGACACTGGTAGAAATATTTTTATTTCTACATGGACATATGCTAGACTTTGTCTAGAATTAGTACTTTTTCACAGTCCAGTAATAACCTAATACTTGGATATTTAAATCCATTTCAGTCAGTTTTCATATATGTAACTTAATAACCACTTCGATCTATCAGTACATTGAAGACCAGTCTATCACGGTGTTGTTCATTAGTCTACGCAGGGAAACTACATGTTGCTTCGCGCATGGTAGATGGTGTGAAGCCATGCCCAGGGAACGATCTTCAGAACAGCCGTTGATTGGTTAGATTGTCAGTGTCTTCTTGTATTGAAAAGATTACCGTGAGTTATGTTACAACTGACATATCTAAGAATAGATCACTTAGATCTGACCCCATTTAAGCAAACTGTTATGGAGTTAACAGAAGCCAGTATGAAAATGGATCAACAGTTACTTCAAACGTCAATAGATACTACCACTATGTCTTGTTAGACGGATTGTGGGTATATAATGGCGGCCGATACAAGGATTATACGTGCTTGTCCGATAGGGCATGTTTATGGATAAATCTGGTACAGACCAGGTTCACTACGCTTCAAGACCATCAAGAAATGTAAGCCACATTTGAATTATATTATGCCTGGCTAATTGGAACAATCTATTTTTCTGCAGATGACCAACACATTTATTTTTTTCTTCGTATTTAAATCTTGCAATGATTTACGCAAGACTTGTTAGAGTTATTTTGAGTATTTTCAGCACTCAGAACAGTATAGGATCGATGACCGAGCATTTCGAGCATTTATTTGAATATTTCATATTTTAGGGATATCACGGAAAACCGTCGATGTAAAGGTTGAGTTAAATTATTTTTGTTAAGGAATGGATATTTTTTCCATATTCGAAGGTTCGAACATGTGGATTCTCACATAATGAGATGATAATTAAACATATTTAAAATAATATAACTAATAATAATAATAATAATCCACTAATAATAATAATAATAATTTTTATAATTTTTCTAAATAATTCTTGGATATTATATTTTCTAATAATCATATGTATTGAGAGAGAGCCTATGAAGTAGTTTAATCATTTCTAGTTTGGAACAGGAGATTTTCCGAAGGAGAGTGGTTAGCGCAAGCCCGCATTCAACCAACATTTCAGTTCTGGTTGAACAGTTGATATTTGCAATGAGTAAAGTATATTTTTCAGATAACACGGAGAGGCATGAAACGGGAAGCAAATGATATTTGTATCAAATAGGATATTTTTGTATTTATATAAAATCATGACGTAAATACACTCGAAAGTGAAATAAAGATTTTCATAAGTATGGTAAATTCACGGGTTGAACTGAATGGTAAAATAAAATAAACTTGTAAGTTTATTAATCTTCCAGTGTTGATAACAAGCAGAGGCTTGATTTATTGTATAAATTTTGGGAAGAAAATTTATGTGTGGAGTAGTTGAAATGCCATTCCCAGGTGCGCATGTTTAAGTCGCAGGAATGAAGAGGTTTTTTCGAGCATCAATCAAATAGCAGGTTCGATGGCTCAGGTTTATAGAAGGAGTATTGGAACTACACATTTCGTCGTATGAATGACCCGAAGGTTATTTCTTGAAACCATCAGTTCTTATTTCAACCTTGTTTACGAATTCCATTTAGACTTTGATTTTGCTAGAACCCGGATTTGTCATGATAGTAGTTTATTCTTCTTCAGAGGAATACCTTTGCCGTTGTTGTTGTAATATTGTGTTCTTACACAAATAATAGAATGGGCCACTGCCAATTAAAAATAATTCTTTAACCACGAATAATTTGAAGGATATTTTCAATCCTAGTGCCATGAACTAAATGAATTTATTATGAAACTACAATTCTAATTTCCGCATTCTGTCGAAGAATTGAAAGTTGTGAAAGTTGCTAAAAATGGCCATGAATATAAATATTTTTTATAATAATGATTCCAAGTGGAAAATTGAATAGTTGAATGGTTCAACAATTTATTGATCAAGTTGATGATTCAGAAATCATATATTTTGTTAGGAACTTGGAAGTTCATAATCGAGTCACTTCTCGATTGTTTAATGTCAGAAGAACGATTAATTTTTGTTGTGCTTAGCACAGTTCTTCAATGCTATGCTCATGGTCAAATACTTTTCAGATGTTATTAATATGTGTAAATAATTTGTGTTGATTCAATGATAATAATATTTTTCGACAATATATATTTTTGAAACTGGAAAAATAAGTGAAAGTTAAAATTCTATGAACATTTTTTCTACGAGTGTTAATATTATGTAAAAATTCAAACAGTGAACTACGATATTTCCAGTAGAGACAATTAAATTTGAACTGGATTTAATCATAAATAATTTTGGAACACAGTCTACAGGACTAACAATCAGACTTGTGTTTCCAAAAAAATAATTGTCAAATGTGTTTGGAAAATTTCTGTATATTGTGTAAATAGGAGTGTGGGTCGCCACACGTGAGTGATGCTGCTTTGAGCATTTTTGCAGTCAATTTTAAATTCAAAATAAAGTGAGATAATTTTACTTGATGTGTTACGCCCAATTGAATCTCCTTCTATCCTTATTGTTGCATTGAGCCAAAAATCAGTAAAGCATTTTTTTAATTTGATGTCGTTTTTGCGATTTGCTTTAACCCATCTGGCGCTCCGGGATATTTTGACTCTCGTGCTGACTGATTATTGGTAAAATGCATATGTGGTCGTGCGGACTCCGGTCTAAACGGGCACAGTATATTACCCGGCATTCTAGATTAATTTGGAGTAACTAATATACGTCAGTGCTGCCAACATGATTCTAAGCCTGCTGATAGGTCCAATTTTAAAATGCATGTAACTTCTAGACTAACTAATGGATTGCATTCAAAATTGGCACAACAATAGATCGTATTATTTCAGATTATTTCTGGCCAATACATGCATCACATTGTTGCCAACATGATTTTACGCGCGCTGTTAGGAGACGTTAGTTATTTATTGTATTTTAAGGGGCGGAACTACGAGGTCATCTGCCCCTCACGCAGGAGACGTTTGAAATTGTTTGGGCACATATTTAGGATGGACAACAATACACTAACAATATAATCATACGAGTAGAAGGATAAACTGGCTGGAGGAAACAAGGGGGAACCTGAATGAATTGAACATCGGGAAAAACAAAATGAAAATACGAAAAATCATGAGAACCTCAGCAAATAAGTACACATCTAGCAGCAGGACGGCTCAAGATGAAGATATGTTGTGAGAAGTGGAAGGCTAAAGACATCAAGGTGATCAACAAGTATGAATGGGCAAAACGAAGAAAGAATAATGATACTGAACATAAGAGGAGACGACTGAAATTGCACGGGCACCTCTTCCGGACGGGGAACGATATAATCACCAAGAAGATCGTCAACTTGATTAATGGCTACAAGACTTGAATAAGGCTGGCATTATAGACTGTGATATTCTTGACCGTTCCAAATGTTGTGAAAGTGTTAACTGTTGGTTCCCACCACCCAAAGTGATCACCCCTCACACGGGAGAAGAAGGACAAGTTATTGGCTGGACTGAGGAGATGTTGCAGAACAAAGAAAGCATAAGCGCTCCTTAGTGGGCTATAATAAAGCTGATGAGTTTGTGTGTTTGGACGCACTAATCTCAGGTACTACCAGCCCGATTCGAAAAATTATTTTTTTGTATGATAGCCAGATTCAAGAGGAATAGTTTATGCTATGTAGCATTAGGCTACACCTCTCAGGTGACCTTCAAGATTGATTTTTGTTCAGTAAGTCGGTAGAACAAGCGCTACCGAACAGCTCTATCCGCATGCGCTGGCGTTATGGTTAGTGATACGTACACTGTTCCACCGATCTGAACCAAAATTTGTATACTTGCCCTTTGGAACCCTGCGAGTAACACTGTTTACATGACACTTCGGACAGACCACTCCATTCCCTGTATTTAGGCCCTTTGGCACAAATATACACAGTTTCACCGTTCTGAATTAAATTTTACATACTTACCCTTTGGAACCCGACAAGTAACACTGTCTGCTTGAAATTTCAGACCGACCACTCCATTCCCTGCATTTAGGCCCTTTATCACAAAAATACACCGTTTCCTACGGCGCTATGCGACAAAAAACGATACTATAGGTCTCTACATTTCTAACAGCCAATGTGATATAGGCCCTAAGCTCTAAGCAGTGTCTTTTATTTCACTTACTCCTCTTTCGAATCATTTTTAAAAATTTGTTTGTAAATTACATGTGTCAGTGCTGAGGTTAGTAAATAGCTGTTTCCCTATCCAAAATTATCATTATTATCATTACGGGAAAATTACCTTAAGGTTACGTCTATTTTACTGAACTACTTATCACCCCCACTAAATCCACCACCACCACAAAAAGTTATATTTTTAAAATATTTTTTTCTGTTAGTTTAAACATCATGTGCCAGCTCTGTAGTAGTAGGCTATTCATTATCATCCATAAGACAAATAAATCAACCGGGAGAAGCCGGGCACTACTGCTAGTCACTAATAATAACAATAACAACATTTAATTATTTATTTTTTGCCGTGTGGCCGAGTGCAGGTCTTTCTAGTCGACGCGCTTGGGCGACCAGCACACACAGATGAGAGATGGAATGGATGAAGATGAATGAAACTGGGCAAGGATGTGGAAGGAAGCGGCCGTGGACTGTCAGAAGGTACCGTCCCATCATTTGCCTGGTGTGGAAAATGGGGAAACCACGGAAAACCATTTCAAGAACGGCCGACGGTGTGGCTCGAACCCACGCGTCTACCGAGAGCTTGTTCCCATGACCTAACGCTGTGCTTTAGCCAGCGTAGTCACTGCTGTCGGCAATAACAATAATAATAATAATAATAATGGAGTGTGGCCTCCAAAGAAGCGTGGTGCATGCCATTCGAGTGGCATGGACGATCTGCGCATTGTGATTAGGATAAAATGAATTATGAAGACGTCACAAGCACCCAGTCTTCAAGTCAGAGAGATTAACCGTACGAAGTTACAACCCCACGATCCAGCCACTAATCAACCCCCCCCCGGAACTCCTTGGGGCAACGTTAGTTAGTTAGTTAGTTAGTTAGTTAGTTATTGAGGTCTTAAGGGGCGGAACAGTGAGGTCATCTGCCCCCTGTCACCTTATCTACAAAAACTAAATTAGTTCATAACAGTTTTATGCACCCTTTCCTTGTTCGTTGAATCCAAAAACTTAGAAGGTATTTTCCGTTATATGTGTTTACTTTCTTAATTGAGACCCGCGGCGTGGCGTAGCCATGCGCATTAAATCGCGCACCGCGACCACGTGGGCATGTCTAGAGATCGTAGGTTCGAATAACGGTGCTTACAATGGCTATCCCGTGTGTGGTTTTCACACTCCATCCAGGAATATGCCGGGATAGTAGAGTAACCTTACTTCAAGTCCCGGTGCACCTACCTCATTCCTGCCTCTAATACACACACTAATCCCATAAATACACGTTATCAGACAAATCCAACTACTCGGTGCTGATGACAAACACATCCCAAGCCCATAAATTGAATTTAAAAACAACTCTTATTTAAGGTTATGGTGTAGCGGCGGTTCGATTTGAATTCTGGTCGGAGGACTGGAACTTAGTCGCGTAAAGTAAAATTGAGAAGAGGTGGGTTCGATTACCGCCTCAGCCATCCTTGATGTCCAAGCCCCTCAAATTTAAAACCAACACAACAGGAGTGGAGCTCGAATCCCTGTGCTGACAGGACAGGAATGATAGTCTAGAAGTTTCAGGCAATAAACCTCACTCCTGGAATGTGGATTGCCTATTCCAAGGGGACAATACTTGTGATGATAATAATAACTCTCGCCTGGCTTTACTGTTATGCGGGCTTCTATAAATAGTCTATGCTTATTTGTTTAAACAAATTGCCGATATTTATTAAACCAGAGAGCAATGTGTGCAGACCACCCGCCCGGCTCTAGTGCTATGCGGTTGTACGCGACACAGTTCTCATAGGGGCTATCGTCCTGTATAAACAAACAAATATATTTCCGATGACTTTTGAAGAAATGCAAGATTTTCCCAGTACTATTGAGACTATTTGGAAGATTTTGGTACAAACCACACCTTCTAACTCCCTCTGGTTTAGGAGCTTGAGTTCTGTGAAACATACACCTTAGCGTATTATATAGTGGCCGAAAGACCTCATGGCCAGTATGGCAGTGCCATCTTTGCCAAACCAGATCTTAAGATTCTTACGACCTCCATCACAGAGCAAAACAACATTGAAATCATTACTGTAGAAGTTAGTAACCTTGTGATTTCCTCTGTCTACAAGCCTCCCAATGAGGTATTTTCATTTAACCCTCCCGCTAATTTCAACAGTCAGAAACCATCTGTTATTGTTGGTGATTTCAACAGCCATAGCACTGTTTGGGGATACTCTCAAGATGATTCAAATGGAGATGCCGTACTAGAGTGGGCAGAACTGCATAGACTATCTTTGATCCACGATAATAAACTTCCTCCATCTTTTAATAGTGGCAGATGGCAACGTGGATACAACCCTGATCTTATTTTTGTGAGTGAGAAATTAGCTGAACAATGTATTAAATCAGTTTGTACACCGATTCCTCACACTCAACACCGTCCAATTATGTGTCAGTTGGTACCAGCAATCCGACCACACAATGTGCATTTCAGGCGAAGGTACAATTTCAAGAAGGCAAACTGGCAAATATTCACCACAATCCTTGATGAGAGGATTACAGCAATCGATCCCGTCCCAGAGGCATATGAAGAGTTTCTGGAAGCCGTCCAGTATTGCTCCAGAAAAACTATTCCCAGAGGCTGCAGGACCAGTTACATTCAAGGTCTTAGCTCTGAAACATCCACCCTGCTGAAAGAATATCAAGACCTTTTCAAGAAAGATCCTTTCAGCGAAGAAACTATCCTAAGCGGGCAGCGTGTTATTTCCTCCATTTCAGAATTCAAACGCAACCAATGGATTAAATTAATGGAAGAGCTGGATATGGGAAGAAACAGTTACAACGCGTGGAGGTTACTTAAAAACCTCAGTAATGATACAACTAAGACCTCAGTACATAGCAATGTTTCAGCAAATCAAATTGCAAGCCAGCTCGTGGAGAGCAGCAAACCAGGTGAAGCTGGATGTAGATCAAAACAAAAAGAGGAAAAGCTGGCTAATCTGGAAAACAGCATTCTGTCTAACCGGTTTGCTATGGAAGATCTAAATAGAGCGCTGAACAAATGCAAAAATGGCAAGGCGACAGGTCTTGATGACATCTTCATTGAGCAACTCAAAAGATTTGGTCCTGTCAGTAAGCAATGGCTCCTGGACTTATTTAACAATTGCATCAATCACTGCAAAATCCCTAAACTGTGGAGAAAAGCTAGAGTTCTTGCAATAATTAAGCCTGGCAAGAACACAAGTGATCCGAAGAACTACCGACCAATCTCTTTGCTGTGTCATTTATACAAAATCTTAGGAAGAATGATTTTGGACAGACTATCTGATGTGGTTGACCCATTGCTCATACCAGAACAAGCCGGCTTTCGACCAGGGAGAAGTTGTACTTCCCAAGTACTGCACCTCACACAATATATAGAAGACGGCTATGAAAACAACAAAGTCACTGGGGTAGTTTTTGTTGACTTGACATCAGCCTACGACACAGTTAACCATCGAATACTGCTTCGTAAATTGAACAGTATTACTAAGGACTATAAACTCACCCAAATGATTGAGTGCTTTCTTCAGAACAGAAGGTTCTTTGTTGAATTTCAAGGTCAGAGAAGCAGATGGAGGAACTTAAAGAACGGCCTTCCACAAGGTAGCGTGCTAGCTCCTATACTTTTCAATATATACACCAATGATCAGCCTTGCCCGCAGGGGACAAAGAGCTTCATTTATGCAAGATGATGTCACTCTAGCAGTTCAAGAGGAAACGTTTGAACTTGCTGAAGAGAAGCTCTCACATGCACTACAAATTCTAAGTGGTTACTACCAAGAGAACCATCTAAAGCCAAATCCATCAAAAACACATGTCTGCGCCTTCCACCTCAAAAACCGACAGGCAGAAAGAAAATTACAAGTGACCTGGGAAGGTAAACAATTAGAACACTGCTCCACTCCCAAATATCTAGGAGTAATGCTTGACCGAGCGCTTACCTATAGAGCACACTGCTTAAACACCAAAAGGAAAGTATCTGCAAGGAACAATATTCTCCGGAAATTATCGGGCACAACCTGGGGGACGCAACCTCTCCTCTTAAAAACCTCAGCTATAGCCCTTTGTTATTCAGCTGCAGAATACGCCTGCCCTGTTTGGTGCAGATCTAGTCATGCTAAACAAGTGGATGTCGCCTTAAACGAGACCTGCAGACCCATTACAGGATGTTTGAGATCTGCACCACTTGATAAAGTCTATTGTCTAGCAGGTATTCCACCTCCAGATATTCGCCGTGAGTGTGCATCCAGACTGGAGAAATCTAAAGCATTGAACCTGAGGACCCATACTTTATATGGGTATCAACCAGCATTCCAAAGGCTCAAGTCAAGAAAAAGCTTTCTTCATTCAACAGAGAGCCTTGCTGAACCACCATCGAATTTCAGAGTGAAATCATGGCGTTCCAGATCCAGCCACCTTACAGGATGGATGATCCCTTCCGAAAGCCTCCCTCCAGGTCACGAGGAATGTTGGTCTACCTGGAAGACGCTCAACAGGCTGCGCTCCGGAGTTGGAAGAACGAAGACCAACATAAGAAAGTGGGGATTTGCCTGCGACTCCACACTATGTGACTGTGGTGAAGAACAGACAATGAGCCATCTCCTTGTCTGAAACTCGTGTCCAACAACATGCTCTCCCCAGGATGTGATCGACGCTACCAAGGAAGCACGTGAATTAGCTACATACTGGTCACACCACATTTAATTAAATCTGTGCTTGTGTAGTGTATAATTATGCTGTTACATGCCATCAGAAATGAAAATGCTTAAAGTACCAGATTTTGGAATATTCCTCTTTGTATTTTGCTGTCTTGTTTCTTTTTATACCTTGTGAGTTATGATGAATGTTTTCTGACACGATTAAATAAATAAATTATATAGTCCAATAACTTATAGATAAATAATAATAATAATGATAATAATAACAGGCTTAATGACACTTCGTGGTGCAGTGACTAGCATTCCTGACTGTCACCCCTGATGTCCGGGTCCGATTCCCAGTTCTGGCAAGAAATTGATTTCTACTCTGGGAACGGGCTACACTTATTCACGTGAGACAAAAGGAGGCTTTGATTCCCCCATCAACTGTCCTACAAGTTGTTTAGGCCTACTCCAGGTCAATGCTGGGACGGTTCCTAAATTAGGGCCACAGCTAAGCTCAGTCACATATATTCTCATTAATATAGCCATCACAATAACGCTGGTTATCAGGCAAGTAGGCCTACACGGTGCTACAAAGGGCACAATATTAGTCTAATGTAGACATTTTATTTGTATTTATTTTATTTTCATTTTAATATTTTTAGCCAACTTAATTGTTGTTAATTGTAATAGCAATCACGAAAACGTAAAGAAGGGAACCACCAGACTAGGGGAGTAGTAGGAGTTCTAACGCACAGTCTGTTCCAAAAGTTAGTACACCCTTTTTGCTTATTCATATCTCGCGAACCCATGGTCGGATTTTAACAAATGAGGTGTCGTTGAACTCGGGCTGACGCCCTTTTTCCAATGGACCACTCATTTTAACCCCTAAATAAAACCTACCCCTACTAGGGGGTGAAATTGTAATTTTTTTTAGTGAAAGTCTCCTTTCAAATGCGACATGTATAAGGTGAGATGCTAAAATGAACTTAAACGTTGTTGCTCATATAGCGCATGCGCTTTTCTGGATGACGCTATGGATAAACATTTTTGTTTTTGTTTCTTACGCATGCGCACTTGGGATTTTTGTAAGAGGGTGAGCTCTTTGAAAAAAAAAATGATTGATAAGAAGGGGTTTTGGTGGTGAGGAGAGAACCAGATGGTCGCCTACTTTCCTACGAAGTTTGCCGATATCTCTCGAACGCAAGGTCGGATTTGGACGTGTGACGTGTCAAATCGCTTGTCTCGAAACCCTATACATGTTATTAATAGGTTAAAGTTTTGAGAATGAGGGAAACAGGCTTTTTGGGGTAAAACCGTGATTTTAGACTTTTTGCTATATTTCGCGAACCAATGATGCCAGAGGCGTGTACGACGGGTCCAAGGACTCGGGGTGACATCCTCGTTCCTATGGACCACTCGTTATATATTTTTAAAAAATTTGGAAACTCGATTTTGGGGTAAACAAGTGTTTTTTGTGATTTTTGCTGATAACTCACGAACCAATAAGCCTAGAGACAAGTGCGAGGTGTCATTTTTTTTACCGCGTTGCCCTCTTGCCGAGGATGTTCGTGATGAGCAGGAATGAAAAACCATGATTTTAGACTTTTTGCTTTATCTCGCAAACCCATAACGCTAGAGACGTGTACGAGGTGTCCTAGGACTCGGGATCACGCCCCCTTTTAGAAACTATGTTTGACATTTTGACAAAGGGCCTAACGCCATAAATGTTGAAAAAAATTCTTTACCGATACCTGTTAATAATGTTCATGAAGCGTGGAGGTTGGGAGAGACGATACTGCTGGGTGTGTGTGTGTTTCAACGAACCTGTCGCTGACCACGGTGGCTGTGCTCAATAGATCAATCGCTATTTTGACAGGTCGGTTTATGACAGAGCGAGGGTGCGTTTTTTCTGATACTTTACCCCGAAGATGATTTTTAACGTGTAAACGGTGATGAGAACTTGGTTCTATGTTGGTCGAAGCGAGTACAGAAAACAAACTTGCAGAGGATCAGGATGTGATTGTCATTTGAGCTTATTGGAATGCGCTGATCTGACTTGACAACAGGTGCAATGGAAAATGACAATGACGCTTGAAGGTGAAATAATCTGACCTTCGTGGTGGCAGGGAAGAGCGAATACACGTGTGAGATGACATGTACGCTAAACAAGTTACATCTTGTTAGCTTCGTACGTGACAAAATGCAAGTTCATGTGAAATTTGATCCGGCACAGGTGTTCACTTTGGGCGTTAGCTGTCCACGTGACCGATAACAGGATGTTCAAAGCGTGGGAAAAATGATTATACATGCAATGTAACATATATAAAGACATGTCGTTATCATTTCCACTCTCAATTAGGTGACTACCTTTGAACACATTGCGTTGCGTGAAACCCCTGGTCTTGTTTAACAGTTTTGGTGTTGGTGGAAAACACTTAACCTTGTTGTGGGGTAGGTATTTATTTATATATTTATTCATTTATACATTTATTGATTTATATATATTTACAAGCAATTATTTATTGATTAGGTAATTAATGATTTTATTTATTTATTTATTTATTTGTTTGCAGATAACCGGTATACCTTACATGTCTGAGAGAGAAGAAACCATTGCACTTTTGAGCTCACTAGAAGGAAACAGGAACAAGCCACTGAAAGTAAAGGTGAGATGATTTTGTTTAAACTAACTTGTTTCATTCTTTTTGTTTTATGTTTTATATTATGAAATGCATGTATTTACCTGAATTTAGGTATTTATAGCGGTTTATTTTATTTATTTTTAGAAACTTGGAAAGAAAAGCCTTACCGCCGTAGGAGTTGCTGAAAAAAAAAAACGAAACGCACTAAAGCGAAACCACTACAAAAGAGTGAACTGTTTAAAACTCAGGTAAGTCTAACTTAAAAATGCTATTCCATTTTACCACTACGGAAACTCGTAGACAAAAAAAATTCATTACCTGTACATGACTGGGACAATGATTGCTTTCTTGATTAATGGCTATGTTGTTGTTGTTGACTGGGAAAAGTACAAGGCCATGTTGGATTTTCTAAAAATAATAAAATAAAATAAATTTATGGGTGGTTCCCTATGGACTCAACGAATATCCACAGGTTTGAACATGATAATGTGAACAAAGTGACATGACATTCATTTTTGTTTATATATTGGTTTAAGGGGGGGGGGTGTAAATGACTGTAGCTTTATAAAAAGAAAATAAGTACATGGGTTACTGTTAGTGCCAACATACAGTTTATTTTTAATGATGTTTTGATATATTAATGCCAATTAACGTTAACGTTTTATTTACAAGTATTGATTGATTGATTGAGTGAGTGATGGGTTATTTTGTTTGCTTTTAGGTGTCGTCATGTGCCATTAACGTAATGAACATACAGTGAACAAGCATGCATTATGCTTTAAAGTACTCTGTGCTCTTGTGCAACGTTAATAACATACAATAAGAAAAAGTTTTATTATAACACATGGCGTTAGTACCAAATACAACAAGTGAGCAAGTTGGTTTACCACGTGGGTTAAATTTAAAATCAGAACATGACCGTTGGTTAACATTTGAATCCTGGCCTGTAGGCTTTTTGTCGACAGATGAACTTGCAAAAGCCGTTTTTTTTTTACTTGAACCGAGAAGATGTGGTGCGCTGTGTGTTTTGTTGTATTGAACTTTCACACTGGGAAGAAGGGGATGATCCCTTTAGAGACCATTTGCGATGGTCCCCTTGTCGTTCTTACATGCTTGGAAAACAAGTGGGTAACATACCTGTGTATTCATTTTACCGAACCACAAGACCATTGGCCGCTACTTACGTTGCTGAATCACAAATAAATAATAATAATGTATTTCCAGCCAACAACGGTAGTGTCGATATATGTGGTCCATATGCAATAGACAGTGTTGAATTGGCATGTGCTTTTGAAAAATTGGGAGTTTGCAAGACTAAAGCACTAGCACACTCAGAGTACAGCTCTGTTGAAAAACGTTTCGAATCTTATAAAAATATTTGGCCATTAATATTAAAACACCTTACCAAACAGCTAAGTGAAGCTGGATTTTTTATACTGGTGAAGGGGATAAAACAATATGTTTTTATTGTGGATTTGCTTTAAAGGATTGGCAAATGACTGATGACCCTTTTGTGCAACACGCTCGTTGGTTACCTAACTGCAAATACATGGTGTTGCTTAGAGGTCAGGAATTTGTGAACACTATTCGTAAAGAAAACATGATTGCAGTACAAGACTTAAAAGTGTCTTTAGAGTTAGAACACGCAGAGCAAATACACGAGGCTGAAAGAAAAGACTTGTCTCACGAACAGATACAAAAGTGTGACCAACAATTATGTAAAATTTGTTATCAAGATGAACTAGGTGTTGTATTTTTGCCTTGTGGACACATGATAGCCTGTGTCATGTGTGCATTAGAACTCAACACTTGTGCTATATGCTGAAAAGCAGTATCTGCTACAGTTAGGGCATTTCTTGCATAAATAGTAAAATTTATCAGCCATGCATAGTGCAAAATCCCTAATTGCACAATATTATTAAAGCTGTTTTAGAGTGTAATAGATATGCTTTTGTTTTGTTTTGTTTATAGACTACTACAATGAATGTTTTGAATGCTGTGGGTCAAGCAAGTGGCTTAGAGACAAAGAAGCTCAGCGAATTGCCAACGCATATTCCATTCCGCATTATCAAGATTCGGAAATTGAAAACAGCATATGGTGATCGTGTACTTTGTGTATGTGAAAACTTTGAGACATTTCTGCCTACACGGTTTAATGATATGTCGGAGAGTGTTTTTGATGAAGTCAATATAGCTGTACAACCTGTACACTTAATTTATGAAGGTTTTAAAAACAATAGGTGCATGGTTCGTTTTAATTAAATATAAAAAAAACAAATGTCAAATAATAATGGAAGATATAAGTCATGACTATGAACTGAAAGAAAAATATATGTATAGATAATAATGTTTTAGTGTTTAGTGGGTGGGAGGCTGGCAAAAAGGAATTTTTTTTTGTGTAATAAAAAGTAATGTCCAGCCTCCCACCGCCATTCATCTGTGACGTCATAGCCAGTCCCAAAGCAAGTCTATACTTGTAGAACATGTCATGTGACAAGGTTAGGTTTACTGAGCTGAGGTTAACTTAGGTTAGCTAGCTCTATCTCACTCCTAGCCAATCATTAACCTTAAAAGCACTCTAGAGTTCTTGGAATCTGTTCATGTAATTATTATTCTTGACAGTACTTTGGAAATTACACCCTGAAAAATATCAATCCCTTGAATTTTTTTTAAACTGTTGATATTATTATTATTATTAGCCAAGTCACTTTACTAAAATGTAATTTATGTGTATTAGTTGATATGAAAGTCTCTACAACCAGCCATGTTTGCACCCACTTTTTGCTTTCACTTTTGCTCCCATATTAATGCCAACTCTTATAACTATAAGCAACAGCAAAATGTAAATGGAATAATATTTCTGATAATGTTCAAAACAAAAGTCCTAAGGTCTTGGGTTTGAATTCTCAACTATTATTGTCAGACAATGAGTTACACTACAGAAAACTTTTTATTTTTGAGTTGTGTTGCATGATAATTTGCCCATTTCGCGGTGTAGTGGCTAGTATACTTGGGTGTTATCCCAGAGGTTTTGGGTTCCAACTCGACTATGGACAGAATTTAATTTTTGAACTGAGAGTTGGAAGGTTAGGTTAGGTGAAGTTAGGTTAGGTGAAATTAGGTTGGGTGAAGTTAGGTTAGGTTAGGTTAGGGGAGATTGTTTTAGTAAAACACCACATTTGACCCCACTTTTTACTCTCACATTTTGCTCCCACTTTGTGCACTCACTTTTGCTCGCTCTTTTTGCTCCCACTTTTGCTTTCACATTTGCTCCCACTTTCTGCTCCCATATTTGCTCACACTTGTTTGCTCCCACTTCTGCTTACACGTTTTGCTCCCACTTTTTGCTCCCACTTTTCTTTGCTCTCATATTTGCTCCCACTTTTGCTTACACTTTTTGGTCCCACTTTTTTTCTCTCACTTTTTTCTCCCCTTTTGCTTTCACATTTGCTCCCATACTTGCTCCTACTTTTTTTGCTCTCATATTTGCTCCCACTTTTTGCTCTCACTTTTTTCTCTCACTTTTTGCTCCCACTATTGCTTTCACATTTGCTCCCATACTTGCTCCCAATTTTGCTTTCACATTTACTCTCATAATTGCTCCTACTTTCTTCAGATTCCACTTTTTGCTCCCAATTTTTTGCTCCCACTTTTGCACCCACTTTTGCATTCCCTTTTGCACCCACTTTTGCACTCACTTTTGCACCCACTTTTGCACCCAATTTTGCACCCACTCTTGCACCCACTTTTGCACACACTCTTGCACCCACTTTTGCACACGCTTTTGCACCCACTTTTGCACCCACTTTTGCACCCACTTTTGCACCCACTTTTGCACCCACTCTTGCACCCACTTTTACACCCACATTTGCACCCACTCTTGCACCCACTTTTGCACCCACTTTTGCACCCACTTTTGCTCTCACTTTTGCACCCACTTTTGCATCAACTCTTGCACCCACCTTTGCACCCACTTTTACATTCACTTTTGCACACACTTTTGAACCCACTTTTGCACTCACTTTTACACTCACTTTTGCTCCCACTTTTTGCTCCCTCTTTTTGCTTCCAATTTTTACTCCCACTTTTTGCTCCCACTTTTTGCTCCCAATTTTTGCTCCCAATTTTGCTCCCACTTTTTGCTCCCACTTTTTTTTTGCTCCCACATTTGCACCCATATATGCTCGCACATTAAACTATTGTTCTTATTACCAAGTTGTCTTTACTAGAGCTTAGTCTAAGCTTGACAGTTGATATGGAGGTATCTGTGACTAGGTACGGTAAGCCTCATGCATTCTATAAAAGGTATTCATATATTGTGAAACGTGGTGTATTCTTGGAATACACGGTACAGGAGAATATAAAGTTTAATGCTTTTGCATGTTCATTCCTTCTTCTTCATCAAACACCAACAGCGATCTTCTATTTTCTCTTTGATGATCATGTCGCTTATATCTTTTTTGAGTCTGTTCTAGATATATATCTTCCATGACCCACCTAGCGTCATCTAGCAGCGTATCTCTGAAGCTCTTCAACTCTTCCTGGTGCAAGTGGACTTCCTTTTCCATCTGGCCACCAGATCTCGTTACCATCGCCAGCTATTATCTCCATGAGCAAGAGAACTTCGTTTACTTTTTCACTCACCATGCTGTGCTAGTATCGCCTGCTATCAACTCTTTGAAGACCATTCATCAAGAAGAACATTTATTTTTGATAAGTTGTCTATTCTGATATGTATTCCTTTTGTCTCCTACCCCCACTCTTTCCCTTCCTTGGACCCTCCGCGCTTCGCTGAGCAGGTCTCACTTCTAAGTCGGCAGTTGACTCGGTCAGTCAAGGCTCAACTCGAGCCAGTCTCCTCAAACCAAGAGACACTCTCTACGTTCTATGCCATGTTGGCACATTAAGTATCCGTCAAAGGGAACTTCATCTTCGCCATGCAACAAAGATAAGTACCTGCTTCAAGTTTTAACTTCATCTTCATCGGTTTTAACTTCTACATGCTTCTAACGATATTTTATAGACAGCGTGAGATTACTTATTTGGGGCAAAAATCATTCTTCGTGGGATTTGCCATGTTGAGCTTTTGTCTGTCTAAGCCAACCTTAATAGAAAGTAGCTTTTCTTAAGCTATTTAATTGGGAAATCTTCTCACTACGTGGGATATTATCTAATACCCGCTGTCTATAATTCACCAAGCTAGTTCCTCCGCTGGATTATCTTTGACCCCATTCTTCTATCAAGATCGTTCTGGAACCTTCCAGATCCTGTACTTTATCTACAAGTCCTGCCGTCATGTATTTTTCACTCACTTGTGGGAATACTATTTAAAATGAGGAATCTTCCTTATAAATTACTGCAATAGCGAATTTTCTTCCACCGATGGAATGTTCTATGGCGCATTTAATTGTAATTCACAACCTTCTCAAGAAATAGACTCTCGCCTATCTAGTGCAACCAGTTGTTTTCATTATTGCAATAACTTTCTTTCTCATAAACTTTCGTGTTTCTACAGTGAACTTTTCATCTATTTAACAGACTATAGTGATAACTAGTGCTTGTTCCACTTTTCTACCGCGTCGCGATCGTCCGTTTACATTAAATAAGGCCATGAACATTTCTCCTCAATCCCAATTGATCTTCCCTAAACCTTCTACTAACACACAATATTAATAAAATTGTAACTTTTCTATGAGGTGTCACTATAACGAAGTGCCCTTCCATTTTTGCTTGTTTATCATTAATTAATCTCTGTATAACTACGTGTTTTATACAGGTTCATGCTTACATTGTTTCTTCCCTATAATCAGGGAAAACAATTCTTTCAACTCTTGAGTGAGTTATTTCTAGGTCTCACGAAATGGAAACTGCCCCATTTGGCTTGTGATTCCTACATAACCATAGGAGGTCGAGAACCTTCCTTTTGATTTTCTCTTCAGGTTTCACAGTAGGTGACCTGCCCTTATTTGTATAATGACCCAAAGTAATTCCGCTTAAATATAAGAAGTTTTAGGAACTTCTATCTTATTCTTCATGTTTTTCTTATTTTTATTTTTGAAGTTGTCACTCTCTCTAGAATATTCTCTCAGAAATTTCTTAAAGTACACTTCTTGTACTCAATTTAATGGTTAAACTTTAATTACTTCATTTGTCTTTTGAAATCTTATAAAGATTTTAGAACATATGTAAGGTTTGAAACCTCATAAATTGTCAATTGCCTGGAGCAAACGTTTAACGTTTTCTGAGGTCTGTGACCCAAAAATTGTTAACCAAATTGAAAATATATATTTGTTAAAGTTATCAACTTCTCTTGAATTGTTAAATAAATTAAGCGTTTCTTTTCGCTTTCTCATTTTTCTAGTAAAACGGTTAGGCAAGATCCTGTCCACCTTGGCTCTCCCTACTCAATGCCATTAAATCCATTAATAGGGCTTTCACCACTCGTTGCATTTGAGCAAGAACTCTTAGTGGTAATCTCGTTAAAGTTTCTCTTAGCTTTAATAGCTAATTCTAACTGGCCAGTAAGGCAAGTAAAGCTCGCTACGCCAGCTACCTGCTTGTGGAGATCCTCTCCGAAAACTTATGGTCAGCTTTCCAAAAGATAAGTGTTTCTCTTTGTCTAAACTTTTAGCCGGCACCTCGCTGAGTAAAAGCTTAGCCATTTCCAAATGCAACCATTGGTTCATTTACCAAAATTACTCCCCAAGGTATAATTTCTTATCACTATCCTTCTTAGAGGCACTTGGTCGCTTTTTCAGGAACTCCACAACTTCGAAAATTGGAAATACCAAACCTGATTTAAATTATTGGCATTCTTCGAATTACTTTGCAAAAACGAATTGCTTTGAACAGACATACAATAAATCTGTTACTCTCAGTCTTGCCAGACTATCACCCTTCCCCATAGTAGTCTTATGCATGCTTGAGAGGGAATACACTAAAGCCTTTCTCTGGCAAACCGCCCAAGTCTTAGCTGCGGTTCCCGTCAGCTTAGACCAAGCCCTTACCCATTTTAGGTATCAGAGAACGGATTTTCAGTGGCAACCGCCTTTAAGTGCATTAAAGGTTAAATTTATAACTTTTGTGGGACTCTCCTCCTATTTTCTATCCTTTTTCTCCAGTCCGAAACCTACCTCCTTTTCTTAATCATCTTCCCTTGGTGGTTAGGTTATTCCTTAGCCAATAATCTACCCAAAATTTGGTCCCAGAAACCCTGGAGAGTCCATTTTCTATTCTTATTCTTTGTCAAGTGTCATTTGACAATACCTTACAAATTATTAATATCTGCTTTGAATTTTTCAGCTATAACTACATCGAGCAAAGCCTGTGAAGTGGAAAGAGGCCGCTCCTGTCTCCCGTGGTGTGTCCCGTTCTTTCTACTTATTCGCTGCTGCCAACTTGACAGCATCTCCAAGGTTCCACAGTTTCGTGAGTTACATTTCAATCTATTTTCTTTGTCATGGCTCCTACTGAAAAGGATGAAACTCTCATTGCTAGACGTTCTTCCTATAAAGGGCAACTCACCAGATTCAGAAATTTCATCAACAAATTAAATCCCGCCGAGTGTGATTTAGACATCTTAACACAACGCCTTAAGTTGTACGAACGGTCCTATGATTATTACGACCAAACTCAAACCGAGATTGAATCCGCTTGCCCAGAACTTCAATCGGATCGGGACGAGGTCGAACCCTTGTACTTTGAAGGGATTGACAAGGTCCACCAATTGATCCGCAGTATCTCAGAACCGGACACTAGGGTCATCAATCCGGCCCAGTTCGCACCCGCTTCAGTTCACAAGAACAAACCGAAACCGTTACTTCCTAAGATAAGCCTACCTCACTTCTCAGGCCAGGAAGGTGAATGGTATTCTTTTTATGAACTTTACTGCTCACTCGTTCATGACAATAAGGAAATTCCCGACATTCATAAATTCTACTTCTTACGTACGTCTTTGGAAGGCGAGGCCTTGGCCTTGGTTCAGTCACTTCCTTTAAGCGCAGATAACTACCACATCGCCTTTAATCTCCTTAAAGAGAGATATGGCAATTTACGTTTGTGTGTAGCTCGTCATATCCGCTGTCTGTTCAACTTGCCAGCCGTCATACCTAATGACGTCACCTCTTTAAGAGACCTGTTAGACTCTATGCAGTTAAATGTTAGAGCATTATATCAACTGAAGCAGCCCGTCCAAACATGGGACACCATACTTATTCATCTAGCTACATCAAGATTCGATTTTTCGACATTAAAGGCTTGGGAGATCGAACTCGCTCGCAAGGAGGAATTTTCGTTTGAACACCTCATCTCGTTTCTCAACAGCCGGTGCCAAGTCCTTACAGCACTCTCATTTCAGTGCGAAAATGTAGAAACGAATCATCAGTGTCACATTTTTGAGAAAAACCTTGCTTTTTCAAAGGGTCATCAGCCCTCATCTGTTGAGAACAAGCAAACCCGTTCTGCTTCTTTCAATCATGCAAGAGAACATATCAGGCCGCTCAACAAATCTTTAAAATGCACGCTCTGTAAAAAGCTTCACACTTTGTACTCCTGCAAATCTTTTAAAGAATTGTCTGTCGAAGATCGAAGGAAGTTTGTCTTCAATAGCAAACATTGCTTCAACTGCTTGTCACCTAAGCATTCTTCTTCTAAGTGTACGTCATCCAACCTCTGTTTCCATTGTAAAAAAACCGCACCATTCTTTATTGCACGTCCATAATAAATCGAGGGCAGAAGTACCCGCTTCTTCAAACTCCATGCAGAGCAGCTCCGAACAAACTAATGCTTCTTCCTGCATTTCTAACGCCGAAACTTCTCACAGTGCGCAAGCCCTTTTATCCACCGTACAATTCAAAATCCAAGATAAATTTGGAAATTGGTTTCGAACCCGCGGTCTTCTCGATTCCGCTTCAACGCACAACTTTGTTTCGCAATCGTTAATTAAAAAACTAGGTCTTTCTTCATCGCCTATTTCCATCAATGTATCCGGCATTGACAATTTGAAAACTCAAGTCTTGCATTCTTCAAAATTGCAAATCCGAGACGTTTGCCAAAGAAACACCAATCTTAACTTAAACTGTCTCATTCTTACCAGTATTGGCCAGGACACTCCTAGCAGCTCTATTAATACTTCCGGTTTAAAGATTCCTTCGCACTTAAGGTTAGCTGATCCTCAGTTTAATGCTCAAGGTCCCATTGAGATACTTTTCAGTGCCAATGTTTTTTGGAATTGCCTCCGTAAACAGGTTCGTGGGCTATCTTCATCCGTGGTCGCTAGAGACACCGATTTTGGTTGGGTTATTACTGGTGAAATCCAACAACCCAGTCTTCAAACCAAATCGCAATGTCATTTCGTTACAGCTGACATAAATCCCATTTCTGAAAAAGAGAACGCTCATGTTTTCGATCTCGATACATTTGAAAAACACTTGCCGAAACGATGTCTTATCGTGAACAACTACGCCACCTTTGTAAGTTGTTTAAATGATTTTGTCTTCTTCCTGCACAAGATGGCAATTCAAGTTCGCCTCGCCTTGTGTTACTTCGTTTACCTTCTCATGTCATTTTTTATAGCAGGTAATTGCTTAAACTTTCTATCGAAAACTATCTTCCCCTTGTGTAAAACCATGGCTATCAGTCTCCATCACTTCGCTGTAAGCTATGTTTCACTTCTTTCGCTATTTAGAAGGATGGCCACGGCCGGCTCCTACCCCCTTCCTCACAATTGGAAGCCGCTTTTGAAACCGCTTGAAAATCTGAATTCTCTAGCATCTAGAATAACTATTCTTACCCATAAACTCCTTCTCAATGTCCCGGCTTCTCTTCCTTTTTCGGAAGAATTAAGCTTTTTTCTGTTGAAAATTGTCGGATTCCGTGATCCTCTCAATTATGCGAAATTGATTTCCTACTTTATTTCACATGTCTCTAAATTGTTTTTTCACGTCCAAGCTACGGATGACTGTATGTCGTGTTACTCGTTCCGCTTTAAGTCAAAGCTGATTCAACTAGTGTTGTTTGTTTATCTCGAACTGCTTGTTTTTCAATCTTGTTTGTATACAAGTTTGGGTAAGGCCATGTTATCGTTTATTTCCTGTATGCTTGCCAAAGGTCAGAGCGAGCTTTCTTTATCTCAACTCTGGCTGATTGCCAACCATTGTCTTGCGAGTCGCTTCCGTAAGTTCAGAAGCTGCTCAACTCATCACCAAAATAAACTTGTTCCGGTCAAGGACTCTTTCAGATATTTATATTCCTTATCTCTCTGTACTATGTGGGTCAAGGCCGCGCTTGCCTGTGTCTCCCACTTGTTCAGACTCGTATCCTACAACTGCTTCGATTCTTGTTTCATAACAACGTTGCATATCCTTTACGCGCTTATGTATTGCACTCTGCTTACATATTTTGCAATCTTATTGTTCGTTGTTGAACAAACTTCTTTTTTCTCGTCGTCACATTCGATGTGTTTTGGTATTTATACTTGTTATGTCACGTGTCTCGCTGACTTAAGTATTTTTCTGATAAACCCCTTTGATACTCATTATAATTTGAGGTCATTGTTTATGGCTACTAGATTGTTACCTATGGCGTTCTTGCCTTCTACTCGCATAGTTCCTTTGTTTATTTCGTATATTCCTATCCTTAATAGATGTACTTGTTTCTATACGCTTTGTTTAAACTTGTCAATTCTCCTTTCGCATCTTATCGCAATCTTTACTAGTGCCTTATTTCCCGCAGTTTCTAGCTATTTTGTGATTGAAGGTGTTGTTAACTCTCGCCCTTTAACTCCTCTTTCCAATGACCCTGATGACCTGCTTCCACTAACACCTGGTCACTTCCTTACACGCACTTCTCTCTCTGCCCCTCCTCCCCTTCCCAATTCTTACAGGGATTCTAATCTACCTATTGTTTGGCGTAAACTTGAAGCCCTCCGTAATTCTTTTTGGAAGAGGTGGAGCTTGGAATATTTAACTTCCTTGCAACGGAGACAGAAGTGGTTTCTTTCCAGTCCCGACATTAAAGTGGGGGACTTGGTCTTGGTTAGGGATGTTTCACCCCCCTAGTCTGGACCTCTGGTAGAGAGACCGAGTGTTATCCTGGAAGGGATGGGAGAGTCAGGGTGGCCAAAATCTTGACCACTAATGGTCCGATCACAAGACCACTGTCTTTGATCGCTCCATTACCTTTAAATGTTTAACTGCTTATTTGTTCTCAGTTGGTGTTTGCTCCTCCCAGTATGGTGTATTCTTGGAATACACGGTACAAGAGAATATAAAGTTTAATGCTTTTGCTTGTTCATTCCTTCTTCTTTATCAAACACCAACAGCGATCTTCTATTTTCTCTTTGATGATCATGTCGCTTATATCTTTTGTGAGTCTGTTCTAGATATATATCTTCCATGACCCACCTAGCGTCATCTAGCAGCGTATCTCTGAAGCTCTTCAACTCTTCCTGGTGCAAGAGGACTTCCTTTTCCATCTGGCCACCAGATCTCGTTACCATCGCCAGCTATAATCTCCATGAGCAAGAGAACTTCGTTTACTTTTTCACTCACCATGCTGTGCTAGTATCGCCTGCTATCAACTCTTTGAAGACCATTCATCAAGAAGAACATTTATTTTTGATAAGTTGTCTATTCTGATATGTATTCCTTTTGTCTCCTACCCCCACTCTTTCCCTTCCTTGGACCCTCAGCGCTTCGCTGAGCAGGTCTCACTTCTAAGTCGGCAGTTGACTCGGTCAGTCAAGGCTCAACTCGAGCCAGTCTCCTCAAACCAAGAGACACTCTCTACGTTCTACGCCATGTTGGCACATTAAGTATCCGTCAAAGGGAACTTCACCTTCGCCATGCAACAAAGATAAGTACCTACTTCAAGTTTTAACTTCATCTTCATCCATTTTAACTTCTACATGCTTCTAACGATATTTTATAGACAGCGTGAGATTACTTATTTGGGGCAAAAATCATTCTTCGTGAGATTTGCCATGTTGAGCTTTTGTCTGTCTAAGCCAACCTTAATAGAAAGTAGCTTTTCTTAAGCTATTTGATTGGGAAATCTTCTCACTACGTGGGATATTATCTAATAACCGCTGTCTATAATTCACCAAGCTAGTTCCTCCGCTGGATTATCTTTGACCCCATTCTTCTATTAAGATCGTTCTCGAATCTTCCAGATCCTGTACTTTATCTACAAGTCCTGCCGTCATGTATTTTTCACTCACTTGTGGGAATACTATTTAAAATGAGGAATCTTCCTTATAAATTACTGCAATAGCGAATTTTCTTCCACCGATGGAATGTTCTATGGCGCATTTAATTGTAATTCACAACCTTCTCAAGAAATAGACTCTCGCCTACCTAGTGCAACCAGTTGTTTTCATTATTGCAATAACTTTCTTTCTCATAAACTTTCGTGTTTCTACAGTGAACTTTTCATCTATTTAACAGACTATAGTGATAACTAGTGCTTGTTCCACTTTTCTACCGCGTCGCGATCGTCCGTTTACATTAAATAAGGCCATGAACATTTCTCCTCAATCCCAATTGATCTTCCCTAAACCTTCTACTAACACACAATATTAATAAAATTGTAACTTTTCTATGAGGTGTCACTATAACGAAGTGCCCTTCCATTTTTGCTTGTTTATCGTTAATTAATCTCTGTATAACTACGTGTTTTATACACGGTTCATGCTTACATTGTTTCTTTCCTATAATCAGGGAAAACAATTCTTTCAACTCTTGAGTGAGTTATTTCTAGGTCTCACGAAATGGAAACTGCCCCATTTGGCTTGTGATTCCTACATAACCATAGGAGGTCGAGAACCTTCCTTTTGATTTTCTCTTCAGGTTTCACAGTAGGTGACCTGCCCTTATTTGTATAATGACCCAAAATAATTCCGCTTAAATATAATAAGTTTTAGGAACTTCTATCTTATTCTTCATGTTTTTCTTATTTTTATTTTTGAAGTTGTCACTCTCTCCAGAATATTCTCTCAGAAATTTCTTAAAGTACACTTCTTGTACTCAATTTAATGTTTAAACTTCATTTGTCTTTTTTAAATCTTATAAAGTTTTTAGAACATATATAAGGTTTGAAACCTTATAAATTGTCAATTGCCTGGAGCAAACGTTTAATGTTTTCTGAGGTCTGTGACCCAAAAATTGTTAACCAAATTGAAAATATATATTTGTTAAAGTTATCAACTTCTCTTGAATTGTTAAATAAATTAAGCGTTTCTTTTCGCTTTCTCATTTTCTAGTAAAACGGTTAGGCAAGATCCTGTCCACCTTGGCTCTCCCTACTCAATGCCATTAAATCCATTAATAGGGCTTTCACCACTCGTTGCATTTGAGCAAGAACTCTTAGTGGTAATCTCGTTAAAGTTTCTCTTAGCTTTAATAGCTAATTCTAACTGGCCAGTAAGGCAAGTAAAGCTCGCTACGCCAGCTACCTGCTTGTGGAGATCCTCTCCGAAAACTTATGGTCAGCTTTCCAAAAGATAAGTGTTTCTCTTTGTCTAAACTTTTAGCCGGCACCTCGCTGAGTAAAAGCTTAGCCATTTCCAAATGCAACCATTGGTTCATTTACCAAAATTACTCCCCAAGGTATAATTTCTTATCACTATCCTTCTTAGAGGCACTTGGTCGCTTTTTCAGGAACTCCACAACTTCGAAAATTGGAAATACCAAACCTGATTTAAATTATTGGCATTCTTCGAATTACTTTGCAAAAACGAATTGCTTTGAACAGACATACAATAAATCTGTTACTCTCAGTCTTGCCAGACTATCACCCTTCCCCATAGTAGTCTTATGCATGCTTGAGAGGGAATACACTAAAGCCTTTCTCTGGCAAACCGCCCAAGTCTTAGCTGCGGTTCCCGTCAGCTTAGACCAAGCCCTTACCCATTTTAGGTATCAGAGAACGGATTTTCAGTGGCAACCGCCTTTAAGTGCATTAAAGGTTAAATTTATAACTTTTGTGGGACTCTCCTCCTATTTTTCTATCCTTTTTCTCCAGTCCGAAACCTACCTCCTTTTCTTAATCATCTTCCCTTGGTGGTTAGGTTATTCCTTAGCCAATAATCTACCCAAAATTTGGTCCCAGAAACCCGGGAGAGTCCATTTTCTATTCTTATTCTTTGTCAAGTGTCATTTGACAATACCTTACAAATTATTAATATCTGCTTTGAATTTTTCAGCTATAACTACATCGAGCAAAGCCTGTGAAATGGAAAGAGGCCGCTCCTGTCTCCCGTGGTGTGTCCCGTTCTTTCTACTTATTCGCTGCTGCCAACTTGACAGCATCTCCAAGGTTCCACAGTTTCGTGAGTTACATTTCAATCTATTTTCTTTGTCATGGCTCCTACTGAAAAGGATGAAACTCTCATTGCTAGACGTTCTTCCTATAAAGGGCAACTCACCAGATTCAGAAATTTCATCAACAAATTAAATCCCGCCGAGTGTGATTTAGACATCTTAACACAACGCCTTAAGTTGTACGAACGGTCCTATGATTATTACGACCAAACTCAAACCGAGATTGAATCCGCTTGCCCAGAACTTCAATCGGATCGGGACGAGGTCGAACCCTTGTACTTTGAAGGGATTGACAAGGCCCACCAATTGATCCGCAGTATCTCAGAACCGGACACTAGGGTCATCAATCCGGCCCAGTTCGCACCCGCTTCAGTTCACAAGAACAAACCGAAACCGTTACTTCCTAAGATAAGCCTACCTCACTTCTCAGGCCAGGAAGGTGAATGGTATTCTTTTTATGAACTTTACTGCTCACTCGTTCATGACAATAAGGAAATTCCCGACATTCATAAATTCTACTTCTTACGTACGTCTTTGGAAGGCGAGGCCTTGGCCTTGGTTCAGTCACTTCCTTTAAGCGCAGATAACTACCACATCGCCTTTAATCTCCTTAAAGAGAGATATGGCAATTTACGTTTGTGTGTAGCTCGTCATATCCGCTGTCTGTTCAACTTGCCAGCCGTCATACCTAATGACGTCACCTCTTTAAGAGACCTGTTAGACTCTATGCAGTTAAATGTTAGAGCATTATATCAACTGAAGCAGCCCGTCCAAACATGGGACACCATACTTATTCATCTAGCTACATCAAGATTCGATTTTTCGACATTAAAGGCTTGGGAGATCGAACTCGCTCGCAAGGAGGAATTTTCGTTTGAACACCTCATCTCGTTTCTCAACAGCCGGTGCCAAGTCCTTACAGCACTCTCATTTCAGTGCGAAAATGTAGAAACGAATCATCAGTGTCACATTTTTGAGAAAAACCTTGCTTTTTCAAAGGGTCATCAGCCCCCATCTGTCGAGAACAAGCAAACCCGTTCTGCTTCTTTCAATCATGCAAGAGAACATATCAGGCCGCACAACAAATCTTTAAAACGCACGCTCTGTAAAAAGCTTCACACTTTGTACTCCTGCAAATCTTTTAATAATAATAATAATAATAATGTTATTGGTTTTACGTCCCTTTTAACTACCCTGGCTTTTAGAGACGCCGGGGTGCCGGAATTTTGCCCCGAAGGGGATCTTTAACGTGCCAGTAAATGTACTGACACGGCTCCCTCGCATTTGCGCACCCTCAAATGCCAGCTGACTGCGCCAGGTTTCGAACCTGCAACCTTGGACTCAGCAAGCGAGAACGTTACCCCTGAGCCACGCAGCCAGACAAATCTTTTAAAGAATTGTCTGTCGAAGATCGAAGGAAGTTTGTCTTCAATAGCAAACTTTGCTTCAACTGCTTGTCACCTAAGCATTCTTCTTCTAAGTGTACGTCATCCAACCTCTGTTTCCAGTGTAAAAAACCGCACCATTCTTTATTGCACGTTCATAATAAATCGAGGTCAGCAGTACCCGCTTCTTCAAACTCCATGCAGAGCAGCTCCGAACAAACTAATGCTTCTTCCTGCATTTCTAACGCCGAAACTTCTCACAGTGCGCAAGCACTTTTATCCACCGTACAATTCGAAATCCAAGATAAATTTGGAAATTGGTTTCGAACCCGCGGTCTTCTCGATTCCGCTTCAACGCACAACTTTGTTTCGCAATCGTTAATTAAAAAACTAGGTCTTTCTTCATCGCCTATTTCCATCAATGTATCCGGCATTGACAATTTGAAAACTCTAGTCTTGCAGTCTTCAAAATTGCAAATCCGAGACGTTTGCCAAAGAAACACCAATCTTAACTTAAACTGTCTCATTCTTACCAGTATTGGCAAGGACACTCCTAGCAGCTCTATTAATACTTCCGGTTTAAAGATTTCTTCGCACTTAAGGTTAGCTGATCCTCAGTTTTATGCTCAAGGTCCCACTTGTATTAAGTGTGTTTTTTATTGTCATAATCATGTATACTCTGCTATGTTAAATATTCTGACTTCTATAGAAAATAAAACAACATTGTACCATTATTTTCATTTATTTACAAACGTTATATACATTTTGTTTTGTTTAATGATAATATTTTAAGACAATACTAAACACTAAAACATTATTATCTATACACATATTTTTCTTTCAGTTCATTGTCATGACTTATATCTTAAATTATTATTTGACATTTGTTTTTTTAATATTTAATTAAAACGAACCATGCACCTATTGTTTTTAAAACCTTCATAAATTAAGTGTACAGGTTGTACAGCATTATTGACTTCATCAAAAACACTCTCCGACATATCATTAAACCATGTAGGCAGAAATATCTCAAAGTTTTCACATACACAAAGTACACGATCACCATATGCTGTTTTCAATTTCCGAATCTTGATAATGCGGAATGGAATATGCGTTGGCAATTCGCTGAGCTTCTTTGTCTCTAAGCCACATGCTTGACCCACAGCATTCAAAACATTCATTGTTGACACAGGCTATCATGTGTCCACAAGGCAAAAATACAACACCTAGTTCATCTTGATAACAAATTTTACATAATTGTTGGTCACACTTTTGTATCTGTCCGTGAGACAAGTCTTTTCTTTCAGCCTCGTGTATTTGCTCCGCGTGTTCTAACTCTAAAGACACTTTTAAGTCTTGTACTGCAATCATGTTTTCTTTACGAATAGTGTTCACAAATTCCTGACCTCTAAGCAACACCATGTATTTGCAGTTAGGTAACCAACGAGCGTGTTGCACAAAAGGGTCATCAGTCATTTGCCAATCCTTTAAAGCAAATCCACAATAAAAACATACTGTTTTATCCCCTTCACCAGTATAAAAAATCCAGATTCACTTAGCTGTTTGGTAAGGTGTTTTAATATTAATGGCCAAATATTTTTATAAGATTCTAAACGTTTTTCAACAGAGCTGTACTCTGAGTGTGCTAGTGCTTTAGTCTTGCAAACTCCCAATTTTTCAAAAGCACATGCCAATTCAACACTGTCTATTGCATATGGACCACATATATCGACACTACTGTTGTTGGCTGGTAATACATTATTATTATTTATTTGGTATTCAGCAACGTAAGTAGCGGCCAATGGTCGGTGAAATGAATACACAGGTATGTTACCCACTTGTTTTCCAAGCATGTTAGGACAACAAGGGGACCATCGCAAATGGTCTCTAAAGGGATCATCCCCTTCTTCCCAGTGAGAAAGTTCAATACAACAAAATACACATCGCACCACAACTTCTCGGTTCAAGTAAAAAAAAAACAGGCTTTTGCAAGTTCATCTGTCGACAAAAAGCCTACAGGCCAGGATTCAAATGTTAACCAACGGTCATGTTCTGATTTTAAATTTAACCCACGTGGTAAACCAACTTGCTCACTTGTTGTATTTGGTACTAACGCCATGTGTTAAAATAAAACTTTTTCTTATCGTAAGTTATTAATTTTGCACAAGAGCACAGAGTACTTTAAAGCATAATGCATGCTTGTTCACTGTCTGTTCATTACGTTAATGGCACATGACGACACCTAAAAGCAAACAAAATAACCCATCACTCACTCAATCAATCAATCAATCAATCAATCAATCAATACTTGTAAATAAAACGTTAACGTTAATTGGCATTAATATATCAAAACATCATTAAAATAAACTGTATGATGGCACTAACAGTAACCCATGTACTTATTTTCTTTTTATAAAGCTACAGTCATTTACACCCTTTAACCAATATATAAACAAAAATGAATGTCATGTCACTTTGTTCACATTATCATGTTCAAACCTGTGGATATTCGTTGAGTCCATAGGGAACCAGCCATAAATTAATTTTATTTTTTTTATTTTTAGAAAATCCAACATGGCCTTGTACTATTCCCAGTCAACAACAACAACATAGCCATTAATCAAGAAAGCAATCATTGTCCCAGTCATGTACAGGTAATGAATTTTTTTTGTCTACGAGTTTCAGTAGTGGTAAAATGGAATAGCATTTTTAAGTTAGACTTACCTGAGTTTTAAACAGTTCACTCTTTGGTAGTGGTTTCGCATTAGTGCGTTTCGTTTTTTTTTTCAGCAACTGCTACGGCGGTAAGGCTTTTCTTTCCAAGTTTCTAAAAAAAAAAAAAAAAAAACCACTATAAATACCTAAATTCAGGTAAATACATGCATTTTATAAAATAAAACATGAAACAAAAAAATGAAACAAGTTAGTTTAAAAAAAATCATCTCACCTTTACTTGCAGTGGCATGTTCCTGTTTCCTTCTAGTGAGCTCAAAAGTGCAATGGTTTCTTCTCTCTCAGACATGTAAGGTATACCGGTTATCTGCAAACAAATAAATAAATAAAATCATTAATTACCTAATCAATAAATAATTGCTTGTAAATATATATAAATCAATAAATGTATAAATGAATAAATATATAAATAAATATCTACCCCACAACAAGGTTAAGTATTTTCCATCAACACCAAAACTGTTAAACAAGACCAGGGGTTTCACGCAACGCAATGTGTTCAGAGGTAGTCACCTAAGTGAGAGTGGAAATGATAACGACATGTCTTTATATATGTTACATTGCATGTATAGTCATTTTCTCCCACGCTTTGAACATCCTGTTATCGGTCACGTGGACAGCTAACGCCCAAAGTGAACACCTGTGCCGGATCAAATTTCACATGAACTTGGATTTTGTCACGTACGAAGCAAACAAGATGTAACTTGTTTAGCGAACATGTCATCTCACACGTGTATTCGCTCTTCCCTGCCACCACGTTGGTCAGATTATTTCACATTCAAGCGTCATTGTCATTTTCCATTGCACCTGTTGTCAAGTCAGATCAGCGCATTCCAATAAGCTCAAATGACATTCACATCCTGCTCCTCTGCAAGTTTGTTTTCTGTACTCACTTCGACCAACATAGAACCAAGTTCTCATCACCGTTTACACGTTAAAAATCATCTTCGGGGTAAAGTATCAGAAAAAACGCACCCTCGCTCTGTCATAAACCGACCTGTCGAAATAGCGATTGATCTATTGAGCACAGCCACCATGGTCAGCGACAGGTTCGTTGAAGCACACACACACACCCAGCAGTATCGTCTCTCTCAACCACCACGCTTCATGAACATTATAAACAGGTATCGGTAAAGATTTTTTTTTCAACATTTATGGCGTTAGGCCCTTTGTCAAAATGTCAAACATAGTTTCTAAAAGGGGGCGTGATCCCGAGTCCTAGGACACCTCGTACACGTCTCTAGCGTTATGGGTTTGCGAGATAAAGCAAAAAGTCTAAAATCATGGTTTTTCATTCCAGCTCATCACGAACATCCTCGGCAAGAGGGCAACGCTGTAAAAAAATGACACCTCGCACGTGTCTCTAGGCTTATTGGTTCGTGAGTTATCAGCAAAAATCACAAAAAACACTTGTTTACCCCAAAATCGAGTTTCCAAATTTAAAAAAATATATAACGAGTAGTCCATAGGAAAGAGGACGTCACCCCGAGTCCTTGGACCCGTCGTACACGCCTCTGGCATCATTGGTTCGCGAAATATAGCAAAATGTCTAAAATCATGGTTTTACCCCAAAACATTCTGTTTCCCTCATTCTCAAAAACTTTAACCTATTACCAAAATAAACAGGGTTTCTAGACAAGCCATTTGCAACGTCATAGTACCAAATCCGACCATGCATTCGTGAAATATCAGAAAAGTCTAAAATCATGGTTTTACCCCCGAAAAGCCTGTTTCCCTCATTCTCAAAACTTTAACCTATTAATAACATGTATAGGGTTTCGAGACGAGCGATTTGACACGACACACGTTCAAATCCGACCTTGCGTTCGAGAGATATCGGCAAACTTCGTAGGAAAGTAGGCGACTATCTGGTTCTCTCCTCACCACCAAAACCCCTTCTTATCAATATTTTTTTTTCAAAGAGCTCACCCTCTTACAAATATTCCAAGTGCGCATGCGTAAAAAACAAAAACAAAAATGTTCATCCATAGCGTCATCCAGAAAAACGCATGCGCTATATGAGCAACAACGTTTAAGTTCATTTTAGCAGCTCACCTTATACATGTCGCATTTAAAAAGAGACTTTCACTAAAACAATTACAATTTCACCCCCTAGTAGGGGTAGGTTTTATTTAGGGGTTAAATTGAGTGGTCCTTTGGAAAAGGGCGTCAGCCCGTGTTCAACGACACCTCATTTGTTAAAATCCGACCATGGGTTCGCGAGATATGAATAAGCAAAAAGTGTGCACTAACGTTTGGAACAGACTGTGCGTTAGAACTCCTACTACTCCCCTACTCACCAGAAGTGAAGCTTTACCACCAAGACGTTATGGCTTACCTAAGATACACAAAGATAATTTTCCTCTTCGTCCTATCGTGAGTGCTATTGAATCACCAACTTATAGCATTGCCAAACATTTAGCTACCTTATTTCAACCACAAAGCGGCGGTACACAGTCGTTCGTCAAATATTCCGGCCATTTCATTGAAAAATTGAAAACTATTCAACTAGAAGCTGGTGACTTACTAGTAAGTTTTGACGTGGTCTCTCTTTTCACGAAAGTACATATAAAGGCAGCCCTGGAGTACATCGCATGGATTTTTCCTGATGATATCACCGCCTTATTCCGCCACTGCCTCACCGCTAGCAATTTCCTGTGGAAGGGTGATTTCTATGAACAAATTTATGGGGTCGCCATGGGCTGTCCCCTGAGTCCGGTGATCGCGAATTTCTTCATGGAACAATTTGAACAAATAGCACTCGAGACCGCACCTTTGAAACCTAAAGTGTGGCTACGATACGTGGACGACACTTTTGTAATATGGGGCCATGGTAATGATCAATTAAATCTGTTTTTACAACATCTTAACAGCCAGAACTCTAACATTCAGTTTACCATGGAGTTAGAAAATGAACAGAAAATCGCTTTTTTCGATGTTATGGTAACGAAGACCGCTGATCTAACCTTGGGACATACAGTTTACCGTAAGCCGACCCATATCTACATAACATGTCCAACCACCACCAACGACAGAAATACGGAGTGATAAAAACACTGGCTGACCGCGCGAAAAGAATTTGTGAAAAGCAGTGCCTAAAACAAGAAATTGTACACCTCAACGAGGCCTTACGCGCCAATGGGTACAGCCAGAAAGATAACCAGCGAGCATTCCATCCGAGACGTCCAACCACAAGGGTAATTGGAGACAAGCAGCCCCTGGCTAGAGCTTTTCTTCCATATATAAAAAAGGTCAGGGACAGAATAGGGAGGCTACTCGAGTCCCATGATATAAATACCATATACAGGTCTACACGAAAAATTAAGGACATGTTGAGGTCCGCTAAAGATAAGCGACATCCTCATACCGCGGCAGGGGTTTATAAAACCCCGTGATTGTGGCCATGTATATTTGGAACAACGAAAATAAGTATTGCCACTCGCCTCAAGGAGCACGAACGACACAGCCGGCTGGGACAAACAGATAAATCCAGTGTAGCGGCACACTCACTACTCGCTGGTCACGATATACGATATGGAGACACCGAAGTTCTGTCCACCACGGTGTCTAATCATGCCAGGCTACAAAGGGAGGCCATTGAAATCCTGAAGCATACCAAACTAACATAACCTAACGTCAAAGTGGGGGAAATATGGGAGCAAAAAGTAACAGCAGAAACTGTGAGCAAAAAAAGTGAGAGCAAAATAGTGGGAGCAAAAAAGTGGGAGCAAAAAAGTGGGATCAAGAACTGGGAGCAAAAAAGTGGGAGCAAAAAGTGGGAGCAAAAAAGTGAGAGCAAAAAAAGTGGGAGCAGAAAGTGGGAGCAAAAATGTGGGAGCAAAAAGTGGGAGCAAAAAAGTGGGAGCAAAAAGTGGGAGCAAAAAGTGAGAGCAAAAAAGTAAGAGCAAATGGGGGAGCACAAATAATACAGTTAGTCTTAACCTAACCTAACCAAACCTAACCTAACCCACAGAAACCTCATTTAAAGATTTTAGATTTTACGTTTTACCATTTTACATTTTATCATTTTAGATTTTGATTTTTTAATTTTCCATTTTTTAGATTTTACATTTTACATTTTTGATTTTTTGTATTTTAGTTTTTTTTTAGATTTTACATTTAAGTGTTTTGATTTTAGATTTTTCATTTTCCGAAAAGAGTAAACTACAAGGTCACATACCTAACCTCACCAAACCTAACTTTACCAAACCTAACTTAAGCTAATCCAAAGGCTAATGCACACACACAAAGTATATAAGGGCACATGCAACTATCCTTATGCTAGTCTTATAGACTACTGTACAACATGATCACTACCCCAACCGGGTATTTTTTTCATTTTGTTGTTTACACATTTGTCAATTTTCCAATTTCCCATTTTCAGTTTTTTTAACGTCAGTTTTAAGTTTTTCAATTTCATAATACGGAAACATGGATTTTGCATTTTGTTGTTTACACATTTGTCAATTTTCAAATTTCCCATTTTCGGTATTTTAAAAATGTCAGTTTTTATTTTTTCAATTTCATAATATGGAAACATGGATTTTTACTTTTTGTTGTTTACACATTTATCAATTTCAAAATTTCCCATTTACAGTTTTTAAAATGTCAGTTTAAAGTTTTTCAATTTCATGATATAGAAACATGGATTTTCCAATTTGTTGTTTACACATTTGTCAATTTACCAAATTCCCATTTACAGTTTTTAAAATTTCAGTTTAATGTTTTTTTCTATTTTATCAATATGGAAACATGGATTTTCCAATTTGTGTTTTACATGTTCATTTTGCATTAGGAGTGGAGAGAGGTGGGTAGTAATTAGAAATCTACAAGCAGTGGCCATAAAATATTTTTATTTTAAATACATGCACACTATTTACACATAATACATTTTTATATATATTCTTTTTTATTTTGTTTTCTATTTTATTTATTTTTGATTATGAATACCATTTTTTTATTTTGTTTTTTTATTTTTGTAGTGCTTTGATAGCAGCCTCCACCATTGTTTTGATAGCAATGTTGCGTCTCTCCTATAATGGCCCTACCTGAGTGCATGGACTTACGCCATAGGCCACTCAGGGGTTCTTTAACTTTACTTACCTGGATCGTTATAGTTGGGGGTTCTTCCTGCTCAGGTAACGGGATCCTTACCGTGTCCTTACCGATTGCCTTACCCACGATTGCTAAAAGAGGGGGGAATGAGGGAGTTCAGGATTTGGGGGAAGCTCCCCAATAAAAAGAGATCTCTCATGTACTGCCGGTTTATTCCTTACAACAGCTTCCAGGAATCCACCGTGCAGGTACAAGGCTTGCTCAAAAGACCCCCTCCAACAAAAGAAACAATAATACAAGGTGTCACCTGATCACTCAGCCGTCTCTCTCTCTCTGACGATGCTCAGCACCAGTCCCTTGGGTCATCAGGTGCTTGGTCGCAGTACTACGATCCCCCGATCGTCAAACTTACGTCGCTCTCGTTTGCGCTGCCCTCACGGACAGTCCTCTTCTCTCTCCACTCTCTAACTCACTGAGTAGTGGGATGATGGGAAAGCTGCCCCACTTCTTTTTGAACCCTCCTCGTATCGGCCCCGAACCTGATATCTCGCTAACCAAACATGGGATTAGATCATACATGGTGTCCTAGTACTCGTAGAGACGCCCCCTACTTTCCTATAGCCTCTTTATTTAATTAAAAGACCAAAACTAAAAGGTCAATCGCGAGTAGTGGGGTAGTGTTGGTTTTCTCAAGTCGCGCTTGTGCTTGAATATGTATGCCTATGATGGGAAAGGGTTAGGTGGTGGGGGAGGAGTAGGGTCGAGTGAGGGGTCGTTTAGATGATATTTTTTCCGCTGTAGGTGAGGGTGAGGTTATTTTTTAAAATGGATGGAATTTGGAAAGGCCATTTGGGGTAAACATGTTGTTTTGACATTTTGGCGATGAGTGTTTTTTTGTATGCTAACGAACTTGAGGGGTTTTGTAAGAGGGAGGGCTATTTACATGATGATTTATGAATGAGTTTTTTAATATGTATTTAAAGAAACCCAAAAAACTAGTAGGTCATCGGCTTTTTAGTATCTCGCTAACCAATAATCGGATTTAAACATATGGGGTGTCGCAGGACTCGTGGAGAACTCCCCTTTTTTATGGACGGGGTATATCCACCCCAAAATAAAAACTACCCTTACCTGGGGGGGGGGGGGAATAGTAATTATTTTTTGTATGTGCGCACACGGACGGCTATTGTCAAAAGGACCTAACTATACGTTTGTTAATATTTTCTGAACCCCTGATGGGATTTTGCCATAGGCAGTATCCTAACCCTGGGGGTGACGCTCCGTATTTGAATGTATGATTCGTTATCGTCGAAAGGGCCTAACTACACTTTTGTTCATATCTCGCGAACCAATCTTGCTAGGGACTTGTATGGGGTGTCGTAGGACTCGTGGAGAACTCCCCTTTTCTATGGACGGGGTATATCCACCCCAAAATAAAAACTACCCTAGCACTTGGGGTGACGTCCCTCTTTGCGGAGTGAAACTACCCCCCAAAATTGAAAAATCCATATCTGGGAAACGAAGAAGCCTAAAATTAGATGTGATAGCTTAAAAAATAGGGGATGATATAGGCTTTTAACTCGATTGATCATTTCACCCCTAAAACAGTAAATAGTCATGTTATGGGGAAAAACGTGTTAAACACCTAAAAATGATATAAGAACCTAAGATCTTTTGTTTTAATGAAAAATAGCAGGGGGGCGAAAACAAACCCCCAAATTGAAAAATCCATATCTAGGAAACGAAGAATACAAAATTAGTTGTGATAGCTTAAAAAAAAGGGGATGATATAGGTTTTTACCTCGATTGATCATTTCACCACTAAAACAGTAAATAGTCATGTTATGGGGAAAAAACGTGTTAAACACCTAAAAATGATGTATGAACCTAAGATCCTTTGTTTTTAATGAAAAATAGCAGAGGGGTGAAAACAACCCCCCAAATTGAAAAATCCATATCTAGGAAACTAAGAATTCTAAAATTAGGTGTGATAGCTTAAAAAATAGGGGATGATATATGCTCTTACCTCGATAGATCATTTCACCCCTAAAACAGTAAATAGTCATGGAATGGGGAAAAAACGTGTTAAACACCAAAAAATGATATATGAACCTAAGATCTTTTGTTTTTAATGAAAAATAGCAGGGGGTGAAAACAACCCCCAAATTGAAAAATCCATATCTAGGAAACTAAGAATCCTAAAATTAGGTGTGATAGCTTAAGAAATAGGGGATGATATAGGCTTTTACCTCGATTAATCATTTCACCCCTAAAAACAGTAAATAGTCATGTTATGGGAAAAAAAAACGTGTTAAACACCTAAAAATGATAAATGAACCTAAGATCTTTTGTTTTTGATGAAAAATAGCAGGGGTGTGAAAACAACCTCCCAAATTAAAAAATCCATATCTAGGAAACGAAGAAGCCTAAAATTAGGTGTGATAGCTTAAGAAATAGGGGATGATATGGGCTTTGACCTCGATTGGTCATTTCACCCCTAAAACAGTAAATAGTCATGTTATGGGGGAAAACGTGTTAAACACCTAAAAATAATAAATGAACCTAAGATCTTTTGTTTTTAATGAAAAATAGCAGTGGGGTGGAAACTACCCCAAAATGAAAAATCAATATCCTGGAAACGAAGAACCCTAAAATTAGGTGTGAAAGCTTAAAAAATAGGCCATGACATGCGCTTTTACCTGGATAGGACATTTCACCCCTAAAACAGTAAATAGTCATGTTATGAGGAAAGAATGTGTTATACACCTAAAAGCATAAGCGTTTTGTGAAACCATGCTTTAATGGACATGTGTATGGAGGATGATTGTTATTATTATTATTATTAGGTAATTATGGATTAATGTGTGTATAGATAACTAACCAGTGGGGAGCGTGATGGCGCAGGTGCTTAGCTGCTCGTCTTTACCCGGACGGCTGGGATTCAAATCCCGGTGACAGCGGGGGTTGGAATTTTCACCTGAAAAATCACGTGGCGTCAGGAAGGGCATTCGGCCTTAAATCTCCGGCCAAAACCAAAATGAGCCTGGTTGGCTCCGGCGACTCAAAATAATAGGGAAAAGCCGAAGAAAGAAAGAGAAGAAGAAGAAAAAATGGTAACTCACCAGTAATAGTAAACATTAGTTTGAGGTGTTGAAGAAGTCAGGATGGCCAACCCTTTGCCATGGTTCACGAATGGACCCCAAAAAGCTTTACCTGTCAAGACTCAGTATATCATGTTGCAGCCTTTAGAAAAAAAATCGAACCGGGGCCTCTGTGGTGACAGTGGAGTTATATTCATGATACTTTTTAAACAAATATACGCTTGCATACTACCGCTGGGTTGAATCTGCACAGAGACACTGGCTTTGGTTTGTGTAGTGTGCCTTGGTGATAACAGCACAGCGATCTTGTCAGCAAGTTTCATATAACTCGTCTGCTTGATGGTGGACGTGCTCAGCACCGTGTTATCATACAGGACATGACTAGATCGTTGTTAGGTTTGATAAAGGCTTAGTGAAGCTTATTGCAACCTTGAAATGAATGTCATGGTATAGTCGGGGTTGGAAGCCAAGACCTTAGGGTTGACAACCAAGTAGGTTAACCACTACATGGTGAGATGGTCAAATAATAATGTAACAGAACATATAGAAACATTTTCTATAGTTTAACGAATTGGCTAAGAGCCATACCATGAGAGGTGTAGGTAATGGACATTGAATCCTTAGCTGATGATTATACTACTTGTAATCTATAGCCATGCCCACGTATAAGCTATCATGTTAGAAAAAGAATTGTATGGCTTGTTTTAAATGGAGAATAATTGTGTTTACTGTGAAACACAAATCTGAATTTGAAATTAGTTTATATCCTACATGATGTTTGAACTCTTTTTTTATTTATACTTTAGACAAACGCTAACATAGTTGTCATTCAGAAGCCACGGCCGCCTCTTTTCCAATCCTACACCGTACGATGAAGTTAAAATGAATAATGATCACGTTACAGACAGCCAGTTTCAAAGCCATGAGAACTAAGTGAACTAAGAATAAAATTCATGAGCCAGTGAGGAATTCAACATGCTGTCCTTTGGACAAAAGAGAAGCGTTCTACAAACTTAACCACCAAGCTGTCCTATCGACCCTCAATGGTTTGGGTCATCGTAAAGATGAAAATTAAATCTAAGCTATTACTAAAACTAACTACACTCTTATATACTAGAAGAAAAATAGAAAACAAAAGGACAATAGGCCAATTTAAGGACAGAAGGAATAAAAAAATGGCCCTCAAGCATGTGGATTGAGGGAGTTGGAAGGAAGGAGAGCCATGAAAGGCAGATAAAAAAGTATAATAGGAGAGGCTCTGCCCCAGAGGTAATGGATAAAGAGGAGGAAAACTGGACTCAGCTCAGAAATGCCTTGGGGTGACCTACTTTCAAACTGATCAGCCGTAAGCCCCTTGAGGGTGTAGCCATATGCAGACTGCACCGCAAGTGGTGGGGCTATATACACCCTACCTTCTTGAGGGGGCTTGAGCAAAAGACAGGAAATAACATGAAAATAAAAGGTAAGGCTGCCTCCTCACACTAGTGGGATATCAGAAAAAATAAATAAACAAGGGCCAATGAAGTTGAAAAAGGGAGAGACTCCCTAGAGCTCGGATACCCTAATCATGTTGGGGTCGGTAGAGAACAAGAGTTGAGCAAGTGTGGTCGAAAGGAAATAAGACAGAGAGGAGCCTTGCACAAGTTAGTGGAAGCAATGACGGTCTCAGCTGGGACTCCGTGATCGTCAAGCTACATGACACTAGATATGACGCCCAGGGGTGGAATTAAAGACCTCTTTTGTTTTATATCATTGGCTTCTAAGGACGCTAACACATGGCATGCCTTATAATGCAATACTGGTCCTAGGGTATGCACAATTGTATTAGAAACTCAGCTAATAATAGTGTGCTTGCCCATGATTATTTTCCCTAGTATAGTACATGGGACTGATAACCATGATTTCCAAGCCCCTAAGTAAGACAAAAACAAATGATTTTCATTTTCCAATGAGTTGCGGTGAGGTGAGGTGAGTTTTCTATACACCAAACTGATGTGGTTTCCCACTTCTACTCCAGGCAAATGCACATTTGATGTTAAGAATAGTGAAATGGTTTGCAACTGCCCAATGCTAGGACCTGATTAGTGGCTTTAAAAAAATGGAATGGAATGGAGTACATTTCCCCCAAAACCGACAAGAGGAGTGTTCGATCCCCCACAACAGCCATTCTTAAAGTCAATATAAATGACTATGCACTTCAGGTCAAGACGGTCTCCTCTCTCCAATCCTACCCCTTGGTGGTGAAAGGCACACTCTAATACAACCATCATAGTGACAGGTTATCTGTTAAATACCTAACTATCCCCAGATTTACTTTAAATTTTCTTAAATCCACTACATTTTCCGCAAATTGACCAAATGACACAAAATTCCAGCAAAATTCACATATGACTGCCAGATTTATTGAAATTCCATTGATTTACCTAAGAATGGTTCAAACTACCTCAAATTCATATAAAATTAGCTGAATATAGATGAAAATTCACTGAAATTTACCAAACTTACCCAAAGTGGGCTACAAACCATGAAATTTATCCATTTTTTTTTGTAAATTCACAAGATGTACTCGAAAATTCCATAATATTGCCTTTACATGCATGCTTTTATTGTTGCTGTTGTTGTTTCGTTTACCACACTCCCTGCAGACAAATACCTGAACATGACTTTCTGTTAGGCTAGGACCTCTACATTGGACGTGATAGTTGAGTTTCATCTTTTATAAACTCGTCTCTGAGGTGGGTGTCAGAAAAGACATTCAGCTGTAAAAACCACGCTCTGACATAGACTTTCATAACCTCTTACGTTGAGGTTGATAACACTAACGACATTGAATGATTCAACGGTTTCCTTTTCACAATTCCTGTCTATACTTTCCTCTTGAAGGTTACTAAAATGCAATTAAATTTAATAAATACCTTAAGATGGTTTCATTTGTTTAATGATATGGTGTTGATGATGGATATATACGTTAAGACTAATTTTTGTTAGGTCTTGACTGGCCTTGCAATTAGAAATTGACAAACCAAACATGGGTAATCTACCAGGGGAACACTTTGACCACTAGGTTGGTTATTGACCAGTAAGTACAATTCTAGTAATGAGACAGAAATCCAACACAAACAATGAGCGCGCAATGCGGTGGAGATTGGTACCACGATGTACTGTCGGTCATCTAGCTATGTGGAATGTACATCACATATGGTTTACTTGAAGGTTTGGAGGTTCCATTAAAGATATTTCTACAATAAACCATTTTCAAATGGTCATTCGTTGGTGTGAAAATATTTCTTATATGGTATTTTATGTAAACAATTATGATTTATAAAATTTTTATACGTTTACTCTATTCTTATTTAATGTAAGCACAGGAGGCACTATCGACCAAAATACAGCACTATCTGGAATGTATATTGCATACTTGAAGGTTTGGTGATCCCATTAAAGGTATTCCTACAAAAAATGATTTTTAAGTTCTCGTTTTATGGCATGATTATTTAATATATGCTATTTGCTAATAGGATTTGACACTGGAATTATTTTACAAGTAGTAATTTTAATGACCAACAGAGTTTAATGTTAACAAGGCACAGCTCTATTTGAAATTTTGAATAACATGTTGCAGGTTATACATCATATGCAACTACTGTAAGGCTTGTGATTTATTTAATGCCTTTAACCCTATATTAAACACTCAGTTTGCAATACTGATAACTGTAATGTTACTGACAAAAATTGAAACAAAACAAAAATCAACATTGAAAAACCAAAAAGTGGTTGAGCATATATATATATATTGGGGAAAAGAAAAGTTTTGTAAACAATAATGTCCAACAAGACTAATTAAATCAGTAACTGTCAGGGTGGCCGAGTGGTTAAGGCGTTTGACTTAAGATCAAATTTCCAAATATATAAGGAAGCAAGGGTTCGAATCCCTTCCCTGACATAACTATTGCTTGAACATGCAAGAAAACAAGAAATATACACAAACTATGTTTATCATTTTAATCATTTTTTTATAATTTTTTTACAAGAGATAGACACACAGAATACAGCTCTTTTTGTTTATCATTTCTTTTAAACATAACACTTGTTGAAAATTGTTTTTTAGGGGATGGAGGTGTTGTTACGTTGATCCATCACACAATAATAGCAGCTTTACGAAGTTCATTTTCTATATTTAGTAGCTCTTTCTCATAACCAATATAACCAACCTGTTTACAGGCATGCAAGATCTGTAGACGTTCGACTAATATATTAGGATCGTTCCATTTCCTATTTTTTATGAATGGTTTCAGAAACTCGGGAAGCAGTTCATCATTAACACCATCATTATGATTATCATCATCCTCATCATTATAATCATTTTCATAATGATGATCATTATCATCATTATCATTACCATTATAATTTCCACCTGTGTCCACAGTCTGTTCAATGGTTTGAGTTGCCATTGATAGTGTTGAAAGCTTCTTTTTAGATGTGCTAGAATGCCTTAACATTGTTATGTTATTATTACCACTAATACCTTTCCCCACTAACTTCTTGATGGGGTATATTTTCTCTGATAGGGTTGAGGGCTTTTGAGATCTGGGTGCGTGTCTGAACATGGGTTTCACAGGAGGTGTTAAAGGTTTCTCATTAAACAACTCGCTAACAGCATGAGTGCGTTGTAGTGTATTAAACTTCAAGTTAATATTATCTTGAGCAGCACTATCTTTCTCTTGGACTTGGTTTCTTGCTTTGGTTTGGGTTTTCCTTACATTTAGACTAGCGTGATTATTAAGTTTACATTCATGATTGTTTGAAGAAAGTACGTCCAATTCTTTTGTTTTAAGCATTCCTCGATACTGTTTCGATCGTTGCTTTGATCAGCGCCAAATAACAGTTCCATTTTTATTGCTTCGTTTCACAATATATGAATATCCTTTAAAGTATGCATAAGGCTTACCATACTTAGTCACTGATACTTCCATATCAGCTGTCAAGCACAAACTAATCTCTAGTAAAGGCAACTTGGAAATAACAACAATAGTTTAATGTGGGAGCATATATATGCAAATAGTGGGAGCAAAGGTGGGGGGTAAAAAGTGGGAGCAAAAGTGGCAGCAAATGTGGTAGAAAAAAATAACTGTGATCAAAAAGTGGGAGCAAATATGGGATCAAATGTGGGAGCAAAGCAAATATAAAAAGTGGGAGCAAATATGCTAACAAATATGTCAACAAATATACCAGCAAAAGTAAATACACAAGTCAAGACAGATTAAAGTGCAAAGAAAATATGGAAGCAAATATGAGAGCAAAAATGGTGTTTTTCTAAAACAACTAGACATGACAAACTTAGTCATAACCTAACCTAACCTAACCTAACCTCACCTAACCTCACCTAACCTAACCTAACCTAACCTAAACTAACCTCACCTAACCTAACCTCACCTCACCTAACTTCACCTAACCTAACCTAACTTCACCTAACCTAACTTGACTGAACTTTACCTAACCTAACCCATCATAACTTCACCTAACCTAACTTTACCTAATCTAACTTCACCTAACCTAACTTTCAACTCTCAGATCAAAATTAAATTCTAGGCATAGTTGAGTTGGAACCCAAGACTTCAGGGATAACACACAAGTATACTAGCCACTACACCGCAAAATGGGCAAATTATCATGCAACACAACATAAAGTAAAAGTTTCCTGTAGTGTAACTCATTGGCTGACAACCATAGTTTGGGAATTCAAACCCAAGACCTCAGCACTTTTGTTTTGAACATTATCAGAAATATTATTCCATTTACATTTTGCTGTTGCTTATAGTTATAAGAGTTTGCATTAATATGGGAAGCAAAAAAAAAAGTGGGAGCAAATGTGGGAGCCAATATGGGAGCCAATATGGGAGCCAATATGGGGGGAAAAGTGGGAGCAAATATGAGAGCAACTATGGGAGCTAATATGGGAGTCAATATGGAGGCAAATATGGGAGCAAATGTGTGAGCAAATGTGTGAGCTAATCATTTCACCACGGATATCGCCAGTGAGTACTCATATCCACCGCTAGGTAGCGGAAACATACTTTGTGTGTTGTATGTAACTATCTTACAAAGTTTGACTGCATGCAAAACGTCCTTGTATAAGCTGTGCATATAATTTTCATATACAATTAAGACTAAGTGTTCAGAACTAACATGTATAGCCTTGTCTAGGGTATATAGAGGATCCTTAGCAAGAAAGACTGACTAACCCAGGAGTGTAAAGCCTTGCCATATGCAGTAAGCATCTGTTGGCAGAAATGCTTTGCTTTGCTCCACATTTGATCCCATATTTGCTCCCACTTTTTGATCACAGTTATTTTTTTCTCCCACATTTGCTGCCACTTTTGCTCCCACTTTTTACCCCCCACCTTTGCTCCCACTTTTTGCATATATATGCTCCCACATTAAACTATTGTTGTTATTTCCAAGTTGCCTTTACTAGAGATTAGTTTGTGCTTGACAGCTGATATGGAAGTATCAGTGACTAAGTATGGTAAGCCTTATGCATACTATAAAGGATATTCATATATTGTGAAACGAAGCAATAAAAATGGAACTATTATTTGGCGCTGTTCAAAGCAACGATCGAAACAGTGTCGAGGAATGCTTAAAACAAAAGAATTGGACGTACTTTCTTCAAACAATCATAAATGTAAACTTAATAATCACGCTAGTCTAAATGTAAGGAAAACCCAAACCAAAGCAAGAAACCAAGTCCAAGAGATAGATAGTGCTGCTCAAGACAATATTAACCTCAAGTTTAATACACTACAACGCACTCATGCTGTTGGCGAGTCGTTTAATGAGAAACCTTTAACACCTCCTGTGAAACCCATGTTCAGACACGCACCCAGATCTCAAAAGCCCTCAACCCTATCAGAGAAAATATACCCCATCAAGAAGTTAGTGGGGAAAGGTATTAGTGGTAATAATAACATAACAATGTTAAGGCATTCTAGCACATCTAAAAAGAAGCTTTCAACACTATCAATGGCAACTCAAACCATTGAACAGACTGTGGACACAGGTGGAAATTATAATGGTAATGATAACGATGATAATGATCATCATTATGAAAATGATTATAATGATGAGGATGATGATAATCATAATGATGGTGTTAATGATGAACTGCTTCCCGAGTTTCCGAAACCATTCATAAAAAATAGGAAATGGAACGATCCTAATATATTAGTCGAACGTCTACAGCTCTTGCATGCCTGTAAACAGGTTGGTCATATTGGTTATGAGAATGAGCTACTAAATATAGAAAATGAACTTCGTAAAGCTGCTATTATTGTGAGATGGGTCAAAGTAACAACACCTCCATCTCCTAAAAAACAATTTTCAACAAGTGTTATGTTTAAAAGAAATGATAAACAAAAAGAGCTGTATTCTGTGTGTCTATCTCTTGTAAAAAAATAATAAAAAATGATTAAAATGATAAACATAGTTTGTGTATATTTCTTGTTTTCTTGCATGTTCAAGCAACAGTTATGTCAGGGAAGGGATTCGAACCCTTGCTTCCTTATATATTTGGAAATTTGATCTTAAGTCAAACGCCTTAACCACTCGGCCACCCTGACAGTTACTGATTTAATTAGTCTTGTTGGACATTATTGTTTACAAAACTTTTCTTTTCCCCAATATATATATATATGCTCAACCACTTTTTGGTTTTTCAATGTTGATTTTTGTTTTGTTTCAATTTTTGTCAGTAACATTGCAGTTATCAGTATTGCAAACTGAGTGTTTAATATAGGGTTAAAGGCATTAAATAAATCACAAGCCTTACAGTAGTTGCATATGATGTATAACATGCAACATGTTATTCAAAATTTCAAATAGAGCTGTGCCTTGTTAACATTAAACTCTGTTGGTCATTAAAATAACTACTTGTAAAATAATTCCAGTGTCAAATCCTATTAGCAAATAGCATATATTAAATAATCATGCCATAAAACGAGAACTTAAAAATCATTTATTGTAGGAATAACTTTAATGGGATCACCAAACCTTCAAGTATGGAATATACATTCCAGATGGTGCTGTATTTTGGTCGGTAGTGCCTCCAGTGCTTACATTAAATAAGAATACAGTAAACGTATAAAAATTTTATAAATCATAATTGTTTACATAAAATACCATATAATAAATATTTTCACACCAACGAATGACCATTTGAAAATGGTTTAATGTAGAAATATCTTTAATGGAAACTCCAAACCTTCAAGTAAACCATATGTGATGTACATTCCACATAGCTACATAACCGACAGTACATCGTGGTACCAATCTCCACCGCATTGCGCGCTCATTTTTTGTGTTGGATTTCTGTCTCATTACTAGAATTGTACTTACTGGTCAATAACCAACCTAGTGGTCAAAGTGTTCCCCTGGTAGATTACCCATGTTTGGTTTGTCAATTTCTAATTGCAAGGCCCGTCAAGACCTAACAAAAATTAGTCTTAACGTATATATCCATCATCAACACCATATCATTAAACAAATGAATCCTTCTTAAGGTATTTATTAAATTTAATTGCATTTTAGCAACCTTCAAGAGGAAAGTATAGACAGGAATTGTGAGAAGGAAACCGTTCAATCATTCAATGTCGTTAATGTTAACAACCTCAATGTAAGAGGTTATGAAAGTCTATGTGAGGGTGTGGTTTTTACAGCTGAATGCATTTTCCTGACACCCACCTCAGAGACAAGTTTATGGGAAATGAAACTCAGCTATCATGTCGAATGTGGAGCTCCTAGTCTAGGAGAAAGTCATGTTGAGGTATTTGTCTGCAGGGAGTGTGGTAAACGAAACAACAACAATAAAAGCATACTTGTAAAGGCAATATTATGGAATTTTCGAGTACATATAGTGAATTTACAAAAAAATGGATAAATTTCATGGTTTGTAGCCCACTTTGGGTAAATTTGGTAAATGTTTGTGAATTTTCATCTATATTCGTCTAATTTTATTTGAATTTGAGGTAGTTTAAACCATGCTTAGGTAAATCAATGGAATTTCATTAAATCTGGTAGTCATTTGTTGAATTTTGCTGGAATGTTGTGCCATTTGGTCAATTTGCGGAAAATGTAGTCGATTTTAGGAAAATTTAAAGTAAATCTGGGGATAGTTAGGTATTTAACAGATAACCTGTCACTATGATGGTTGTATTAGAGTGTGCCTTTCACCACCAAGGGGTAGGATTGGAGAGAGGAGACCGTCTTGACCTGAAGTGCATAGCCATTTATATTGACTAAGAATGGCTGTTGTGGGGGATCGAACACTCCTCTTGTTGGTTTTGGGGGAAGTGTACTCCATTCCATTCCATTTTTAAAAGCCACTAATCAGGTCCTAGCATTGGGCAGTTGCAAACCATTTCACTATTCTTAACATCAAATGTGCATTTGCCTGGAGTAGAAGTGGGAAACCACATCAGTTTGGTGTATAGAAAACTCACTTCACCTCACCGCAACTCATTGGAAAATGAAAATCATTTGTTTTTGTCTTACTTAGGGGCTTGGAAATCATGGTTATCAGTCCCATGTACTATACTAGGGAAAATAATCATGGGCAAGCACACTATTATTAGCTGAGTTTCTAATACAATTTTGCATACCCTAGGACCAGTATTGCATTATAAGGCATGCCATGTGTAAGCGTCCTTAAAAGACAGGGATATAAAACAAAAGAGGTCTTTAATTCCACCCCTGGGCGTCATATCTAATGTCATGTAGGTTGACGATCACGGAGTCCCAGCTGAGACCGTCATTGCTTCCACTAACTTGTGCTAGGCTCCTCTCTGTCTTATTTCCTGTCAACCACACTTGCTCAACTCTTGTTCTCTAGGATTGGAAAAGAGGCGGCCATGGCTTCTGAATGACAACTATGGTAGCGTTTGTCTAAAGTATAAATAAAAAAAGAGTTCAAACATCATGTAGGATATAAACTAATTTTAAATTCAGTTTTGTGTTTCACAGTAATCACAATTATTCTCCATTTAAACAAGCCATACAATTCTTTTTCTAACATGATAGCTTATACGTGGGCATGGCTATAGATTACAAGTAGTATAATCATCAGCTAAGGATTCAATGTCCATTACCTACACCTCTCACGGTATGGCTCTTAGCCAATTCGTTAAACTATAGAAAATGTTTCTATATGTTCTGTTACATTATTATTTGACCATCTCACCGTGTAGTGGTTAACCTACTTGGTTGTCAACCCCAAGGTCTTGGCCTCCAACCCCGACTATACCATGACATTCATTTCAAGGTTGCAATAAGCTTCACTAAGCCTTTGTCAAACCTAACAACGATCTAGTCATGTCCTGTACGATAATACGGTGTAGAGCAAGCAGACGAGTAATATGAAACTTGCTGACAAGATCGCTGTGCTGTTATCACCAAGGCACACAAACCAAAGCCAGTGTCTCTGTGCAGATTCAACCCAGCGGTAGTATGCAAACGTATGTTTGTTTAAAAAGCATCATGAATATAACTCCACTGTCACCACAGAGGCCTCGGTTCGATTTTTTTTCTAAAGGCTGCAACAGGATATACTGAGTCTTGACAGGTAAAACTTTTTGGGGTCCATTCGTGAACCATGGCAAAGGGTTGGTCATCCTGACTTCTTCAACACCTTAAACCAATGTTTACTATTACTGGTGAATTACCATTTTTTCTTCTTCTTCTCTTTCTTTCTTTCTTTCTTCGGCTTTTCCCTATTATTTTGAGTCGCCGGAGCCAACCAAGCTCATTTTGGTTTTGGCCGGAGATTTAAGGCCGAATGCCCTTCCTGACGCCACGTGATTTTTCAGGTGAAAATTCCAACCCCCGCTATCACCGGGATTTGAACCCCAGCCGTCCGGGTAAAGACGAGCAGCTAAGCACCTGCGCCATCACGCTCCCCACTGGTTAGTTATCTATACACACATTAATCCATAATTACCTAATAATAATGATAACAATCATCCTCCATACACATGTCCATTAAAGCATGGTTTCACAAAACGCTTATGCTTTTAGGTGTATAACACATTCTTTCCTCATAACATGACTATTTACTGTTTTAGGGGAGAAATGACCTATCCAGGTAAAAGCGCATGTCATGGCCTATTTTTCAAGCTTTCACACCTAATTTTAGGGTTCTTCGTTTCCAAGATATTGATTTTTCATTTTGGGGGGTAGTTTCTTCCCCCTGCTATTTTTCATTAAAAACAAAAGATCTTAGGTTCATTTATTATTGTAGGGGCCGATAAGCTAGATGTTAGGCCCCTTAAAACAACAATTATCATCATCATATCATTTATTATTTGTAGGTGTTTAACATGTTTCCCCCCAAAACATGACTATTTACTGTTTTAGGGGTGAAATGATCAATCGAGGTAAAAGCCTATATCATCCCCTATTTTTTAAGCTATCACACCTAATTTTAGGCTTCTTCGTTTCCTAGATATGGATTTTCCATATCATCCCCTATTTTTTAAGCTATCACACCTAATTTTAGGCTTCTTCGTTTCCTAGTGTGCCCTTGCAGCAAGAAATATGCAAATCACAGTATGCCAGCATTGCTCAATTCGGGATTTTTCGGGGCTACGGTAAGTTCTCCCACTCTGTGACTTACATATTTTGGATTAAATAGAGGATACACTTGCAAAAATAACAACAAAATCAATTCCTATTTTAACACATTTAATTAATCAAAAATTATGGCGCTACAAACAAATAAACACATAAACTACTGACCCATATCATTCTACTTGTCCAAAGTGAACAAGGAATAGCATAAAAATAAAACAAATATTAGATTAAAACACATGGTTTTCTTTAAAACCAACAATTCATGATTATTTTCACTTCCATAAAGTACTTATCTTAAAGTTCCAAATAACTACGAGCTTCTTTGGCTCGATACTTTCCCATAATAATGGTGTCATACTTTTGTACACCTCAAGAATTATTTTTATCTCTTCTTATCATCAAAACAAATATATAATTACATTTAAAATTACATGTTAATTATTTACTTCAATATTTGGGCATATCACATGTTCTCCATATTTACTATCTCTCTCAAGTTTTGCAAATTCACTACGGTGATCGGGAAAACTATTTGTGTACTCCAGAGTTATAAAGATTACTTGACAAAGTCAAAAACTATGATCACTCCCGAAACCTAGTTATCTTCACAAAACTCGTGGATTCCTTCTTTTCCATACGATATTACAATAGGGATTTTATTTAATTCATTTGTCTTAATAGACCATTATCACATAAGAAAACTACGATTTGAATTGGCAAGCGATAATATCAATCTACAAGGACCTCGGTTCAACGCCCGGGTCATTAACAACTTTAAACACTCACGGTGTATTTAACACATCTTACAAGCCGGTTTTTACCCACCCTCGCTCTATGAGGGACAGGCCATTACTCGGGCGTGATTTATGACAAGGAAAGCGACTCTCTGCCTAACCTACTGTGGCAGCTCTCTTCAATGCTTTAAAACAACCTTCACATTATTCTCAGTTCTGTGGAGAGACCTGGCTTTTACTTCTCTTATTTCCATTCAACAATATTCCTTGGCTCATAAACCACTTTCGTAACCTTGGCATTTATTAATTATGAGAGGGTCCTCATTGATTGGGAAGATTAATACACATTCTACGACGAATAATTAGGGGCTTTAACAACAAGAGGATTCTAGGTTCGAATCTCTTAACATGCCTCGGGAACATTTCCACATTTGGAGGACTTATACAAGACGCGATTTAAAGTCGGCCGTGGCCTACATGACATACGCTCAATAATACCATACATTAGCTCCCTTTTAAATAATACACACATGGCCTCGTGATCTACGTCACAATTTAGAGGACTTACAACATATCTCAATTCACTGCAATCAACTACCCTCCATAAGTAACTTACCAAGTACTTTAACTTTTACGCGTTCCTAGCGTAACTTTTTATTTAATTGCGTTCCATTACGCTACACATTTACTTTACGGCCGAATGTCTTCCAAAGAACTGATAAATTTCATAATAACAATTTATACATATCTTAATTCTTATATTAATCTTTTCCGTTGACAATAAATCGCTCCCTTTTTAAGAACACGCATTCACATCGTGTCTTAGACATTTGTTAAGGCTTCAACGCTCTATATTTTTATATCATTCAATTTAATCTTTATTTAGATTTCTTTACCTTGTTATTCACATCATGTTTTCATTCCTTACAAAAGCTCAAAAGCTATTTCTTTCATATAATTCCAATTTACCTTTATGTAAATATCTTTGTTATAATTATTATTAACAAGCTTGCTTTTATAACATTCATTAAATACTGACATTTTATTCCATGCATTTCCTCTACAGGATTTATTATTTCACATAATTATTTATTATTTCTTACAACTTTATTTTCGTTCAAATCGCGTTCTTATTTAGTTATTATTCATTTAACAACATCCCTTCTACTCAAAACTCCGGTGGAATTGTACACAAAATTTTTTCCCGACACCAAAACACAATGAAAATCTTTACTTACATGTGTGAGGTCGCTTTCTGACCTTTATTCTCGTTTGATGTGACATTTTGGCCCACCTTCTTGACATACTCCATATTGTACAATCTCATCTTATGTACAGAAATTTCTTGACACATATTCACTATATTTAACACTGACAACATTTTTTTTAATACACTGGTGTATCCGTTTTGAACACACACTAAAACACTAAAAAATATTACTCTGGTACATATTATAACACATATCACTGTGCATAAAAACGCTTTCACTTTACCTAAAACACTTAAACTGATACTCTTATTTCTTTTCTTACATTATTTACACTTCACTCCTATCACACGGGTGTATCTCAACGATTTTTACAATTTCTGTCGGCTGTTGATGATCCCTGATGTGAATCCTATCGACCTGCATTGGACGTGTGATTTTACTCGTTCAAAGTTGCTCTCTCCTACCATGGAAATTACTGGTTTCAGTCTCTCAAAACCGCTTCTATTGCCTATTACTCGGCTTTACTTTATCTGCTTTAACTAGGCGATAAATGTCTTTTCTTTGCCGTCACCTCTATTTATATATGGTGGTCTATCGCACCCTATAGTTTCTATATCTTGGCCTGCCTTCGAGGACCGTATACTGTCTATCGTACCCTATAGTTTCTATACCTTGGCCTCCCTTCGAGGACCGTATACTGTCTATCGTATATTCTTGACGTTTTCTCACTAGAGTACGTTTTCCTTCTGGTTTCGAACCTAAGGTTCCTAAGTTCCTTTCGCTTGAACTTCTATCTTTCGCGATCGTAATCACTGTAAAGTTCCTTTACAGGACGTAATGTCTTTAACAATGTCTTTACTAAACGTAACGCCGTTTATTTGTTGGAGTTCTTATAACTTCGTAACTGTATTGAACTAGTGTTCTTCTGGAACTCGAAGTTCCCTACTGATCGCTGTGTCTTACTTTGGCGATATTGCTTTAAAGTCCGTATATTTAATGTTCTTTATAATTTAGGACTCTTCAAAGTCTCGAACTGCTAACCCTCAGCGTAGCGTACTTATATCGTAACTGGTCTACACTCGGTGAACTTGTAGCATAGCCCCCCACAGGCTCTGGATCGATGTCTAATACAGCTTAACGTCCCCCTCACGGGCTCTTGAATACTGCGTATACTATGTGGTGCAGCAGTTCCCCTCACGGGCTCTCGTAGACTGCATTCGATGTGTGATGTAGCACAGTGACGCGCCCTCGGGCCGTTTGATAACTGCATGATTGGCTTGGTGAGGCCAGGAGTTTTATACCTTTCAGCCAAAAAAAGATAAAATCCTAGTCCTTTTCGTGACCAACTTTTGAACTAATTGTCGCACAATTATAAAAATTATACATCCAGAAAGCTCGTCTTCCAAACGTAAAATAATCTTCCTGTGCATGGAAATCGATCGTGCATTTCCGAGATATTAATTAATTTCTCGTCCTCATCTGTGTGGGTAGTGCTGTACTTTTTTTATTCTCCCACTCCTTCGGTCTCGGTGAACCCCCAATGACGTCTACTTGCGTTTGCAGTTTTCTCCTGTGCAATTTTTACAAGGTTTTTCTTTACACAAAAATCTCTAATCCAAATTGATTCACCGTACTGTATCTGTTTACTTATTTTTATACTCGTAAACGGGTTAAATTTAATTATTCCTGTTCTGACTCAGCAGCGAGGTTGCCATATTCTTGCAACGTAAGAGCAATTTCCGAGTCCAGCTTCTTCGTCTTACAGTCAAAACTTTCCACTCGTTCTAATAATATCCATGACTGGCTCCTTATAAATGTCAAGAGGCATGAGCTCATCTAAGGAACACCTGGCCCTAACGCTTGCACAATGTTAAGCTATATTCCTGGCTTGAACTCTCTCTCCGTTCCCTTAGAAACTGTATGATTCTTTCATTCTTTTCTCTAAGTGCATGGATTCGACTCTCTTTTGAGGCCATGGTACATGGGTTCACTAGATATGGATTTTTCAATTTGGGGGTTGTTTTCACCCCCTGCTATTTTTCATCAAAAACAAAAGATCTTAGGTTCATATATCATTTTTAGGCGTTTAACACGTTTTTTCCCCATAACATGACTATTTACTGTTTTAGGGGTGAAATGATCAATCGAGGTAAAAGCCTATATCATCCCCAATTTTTTAAGCTATCACACCTAATTTTAGGGTTCTTCGTTTACAAGATACGGATTTTTCAATTTGGGGGGGGGGGGTAGTTTCCACCCCCTGCTATTTATCATCAAAAACAAAAGATCTTAGGTTCATTTATCATTTTTAGGTGTTTAACACATTTTTCCCCTTAACATGACTATTTACTGTTTTTAGGGGTGAAATGATCAAGCGAGGTAAAAGCCTATATCATCCCCTATTTTTTAAGCTATCACACCTAATTTTAGGATTCTTAGTTTCCTAGATATGGATTTTTCAATTTGGTTTTTTTTTCACCCCTCTGCTATTTTTCATTAAAAACAAAGGATCTTAGGTTCATACATCATTTTTAGGTGTTTAACACGTTTTTTTCCCCATAACATGACTATTTACTGTTTTAGGGGTGAAATGATCAATCGAGGTAAGAGCCTATATCATCCCCTATTTTTTAAGCTATCACACCTAATTTTAGGGTTCTTCGTTTACAAGATATGGATTTTTCAATTTTTTTTTGGGGGGGGGGGGGGTATTTTCCACCCCCTGCTATTTTTCATCAAAAACAAAAGATCTTAGGTTCATTTATCATTTTTAGGTGTTTAACACATTTTTCCCCATAACATGACTATTTACTGTTTTAGGGGTGAAATGATCAATCGAGGTAAAAGCCTATATCATCCCCTATTTTTTAAGCTATCACACCTAATTTTAGGGTTCTTCGTTTACAAGATATGGATTTTTCAATTTTGGGGGGGGGGGTAATTTCCACACCCTGCTATTTTTCATCAAAAACAAAAGATCTTAGGTTCATTTATCATTTTAGGTGTATAACACGTTTTTTCCACATAACATGACTATTTGCTGTTTTAGGGGTGAAATGATCAATCGAGGTAAAAGCCTATATCATCCCCTATTTTTTAAGCTATCTCACCTAATTTTAGGCTTCTTCGTTTCCTGATATGGATTTTTCAATTTTGGGGGGTAGTTTCACCCCGCAAAGGGGGACGTCACCCCAAGTGCTAGGACCCCTCATACAAGTCCCTAGCATGATTGGTTCGCGAGATATGAACAACAGTGTAGTTAGGCCCTTTCGACAAAAACGAATCATACATTCAAAAACAGGGTGCCACCCCCAGGGTTAGGATACTGCCTATGGCAAAATCCCATCAGGGGTTCAGAAAATATTAACAAACGTATAGTTAGGTCCTTTTGACAAAAGCCGTCCGTGTGCGCACTTACAAAACATAATTACTATTTCACCCCCCGGGTAAAGGTAGTTTTTATTTTGGGGTGGATATACCCCGTCCATAGAAAAGGGGAGTTCTCCACGAGTCCTACGACACCCCATATGTTTAAATCCGATTATTGGTTAGCGAGATACTAAAAAGCCGATGACCTACTAGTTTTTTGGGTTTCTTAAAATACATATTAAAAAACTCATTCATAAATCATCATGTAAATAGCCCTCCCTCTTACAAAACCCCTCAAGTTCATTGGCATACAAAAAAAAAACACTCATCGCCAAAATGTCAAAACAACATGTTTACCCCAAATGGCCTTTCCAAATTTCATCCATTTTAAAAAATAACCTCACCATCACCTAGAGCGGAAAAAATACCATCTAAACGACCCCTCACTCGACCCTACTCCTCCCCCACCACCTAACCCTTTCCCAACATAGGCATACATATTCAAGCACAAGCGCGACTTGAGAAAACCAACACTACCCCACTACTCGCGATTGACCTTTTAGTTTTGGTCTTTTATTAGATAAATATGCTATAGAAAAGTAGGGGGCGCCACTACGAGTACTAGGACACCCTGTATGTTCTAATCCCATGTTTGGTTAGCGAGATATCAGGTTCGGGGCCAATACGAGAAGGGTTCAAAAAGAAGTGGGGCGGCTTTCCCATCATCCCACTACTTCACTGCTCTGACTCACTGACTGACTCCCTCCACACCAGAGGTCGCAGCTTATAAGCACAAAAATCGCAACTCGTGCGTGCTTGCGTAGCACCTTCTTGCAGATCCTCAAGATCTGGATTGAACCGGGGTTGCACGTCCGGTATGGTTCAAGGCTAAACCAAAACCGGGACATGACAATACCTCCCCCAGTTCAACTGGACAGTGGCCACACTGTCTGGGCGTAGCTAGTCACCTAGCCACCCTGAACCTCTCTACCAACACTCCAATTGGAGCCAAGCTCCACTGTTGACCTTACCCGTGACCATAGTGAGACCGGCGTGAAGCATACAATGAGCGCGACTTAGCTGAGATCACTGGGGAGATGGGAACGCGGAGCATTCAGCGTAAAAACCGCTGACGCGTATAAGAATAGGTAACGATTAAGATTAAAAGTACCATTGAGCATAGCCTCGTATCTGCATGGCTCCCCTGTTGAGACAGTACATGGAATATACACACATCAAAAAAAGTTTTGCATCACCTCGGTTCCCAGATCTCCGGCATATAGACGTTGACTGTGTATATTGTATCCAAGATACAGTCCCTTTGACTGTTCATAGATGTCACTAAAACTGCTCAAAGATGTAAACAACCATGCATGAGCAGGGCCTATTAGACGGAGGGGGTACGACAGCCGATCAGTTCCAGTCATTCCACCAGGACGAAGGTACGCTGCTCATGTTGTCTGTAGTTCTACCATGCCTAGAAGGTCAATACCGCAGTTCGATCGCGTCCGCATTGTTACTTTGTGTCAAGAAGGGCTCTCAACAAGGGAAGTTTCCAGGCGTCTCAGAGTGAACCAAAGCGATGTTGTTCGGACATGGAGGAGGTACAGAGATACAGGAACTGTCGATGACAGGCCTCGCTCAGGCCGCCCTAGGGCTACTACTGTAGTGGATGACCGCTACTTACGGATTGCCGCTCGGAGGAACCCTGACAGCAATGCCACCATGTTGAATAATGCGTTTCGTTCAGCCACAGGACGTCGTGTTTCAACTCAAACTGTGCGCAATAGGCTGCATGATGCGCAACTTCACTCCCGACGTCCATGGCGAGGTCCAGCTTTGCAACCCCGACACCATGCAGCGCGGTACAGATGGGCCCAACAACATGCTGAATGGACCCCACGGAATTGGCATCACGTTCTCTTCACCGATGAGTGTCGCATATGCCTTCAAGCAGACAATCGTCGGAGACGTGTTTGGAGGCACCCTGGTCAGGCTGAACGTCTTAGACACACTGTCCAGCGACTGCAGCAAGGTGGTGGTTCCCTGATGTTTTGGGGTGGCATTATGTGGGGCCGACGTACGCCACTGGTGGTCATGGAAGGCTCCGAAACGGCTTTACGATACCTGAATGACATCCTCCGACCCATAGTGCAACCATATCGGCAGAATATTGGAGAGGCATTCTCGACCTCATCGTGCACATCTTGTGAATGCGTTCCTTCAAGATAACGACATCGCTCGACTACAGTGGCCAGCATGTTCGCCAGACATGAACCCTATCGAACATGCCTGGGATATGTTGAAAAGGGCTGTTTATGGACGTCTTGACCCACCAACCACTCTGAGAGATTTACGCCGAATTGTCGTTGAGGAGTGGGACAATTTGGACCAACAGTGTCTTGATGAACTTGTGGATAGTATGCCACGGCGAATACAGGCATGCATCAATGCAAGAGGACGTGCTACTGGGTATTAGAGGTAGTGGTGTGTACTGCAATCTGGACCACAAATGCTGAAAGTCTAGCTGTATGATGGTACAACATGCAATGTGTGGGTCTCATGAGCAATAAAACGAGCTGAAATGTTGTTTTTGTTGATCTCTATTCCCTTTGTATTTAACGGTTCCGGAACTCTTGGAACCGAGGTGATGCAAAACTTTTTTTGATGTGTGTATATACACCCCGGGTTTTACACCATAACATAGAATTGTCTCTACACTAGTAAGCTCTTAAGATGTATACAAATATTTTTTTTGCTACTATATACCGTAGGATATGACAAAGCTACCCTGTTTTGCTTATTTTAAGAAAAATGTACTCCCTTCCTTATCTGAAAAAAGATGTACTGCAGTATGTGTATCTGTCACTGAGCATCCTATTCCTGAAGCTCAATAACCCTGTCTTGAGTGGGGTGCCTACAAAGAAAATCTGGACCTGCGTGATTGCGTGAGGAGCCAGTGTTACTTTGTATGTAGTGGCGAGTCTGATAAGCCTCTTGTCAGCTGGTTTGTTCGTCCGTACACATCCTGGTGCACAGCCGAGTTGCTGTCGCAGCGGAGAGTTCAGATTACGAGACGTCCCTGAGTCGCTGGCCACGCGTCGAACTCGGGAATCTGCTGTGCTATCTTTGTCAGGCTGTCTATCTGCTGAGCGCGCGTGCTGCTGACACCGGATGTCCTTGGACGTGCGCGGCCTAGCGCTGCCAGTGACCACGTGTCTGAAATGCTTACTAGCATCGAATGTGCCAACTGTGTTCCTGGCCGGTTTCAAGTTACCTTTCTGCGCTTTCGCTTGAAATTTCCGCCGCCAGTAAACTAGGTTGCGTTTCTGGGCTAGAACGCAGTCTTTTAATTTATGGCCCCGTTTCGTGCAGAAGAAACATGTGATGTCGCTACCTCTGGCGACTTCACTTTTTGCCATGACTGCCTTGTTACTAAATCTTTGAGCCTCAGATTCCAGCTGTGTTTGAACACTGAATATCTGCAGCCTACTCGTGTCAACTTGCGTGCTCTCTGGTGTGGACTCACCAGTAACCTGCGCAATTTCCACTTCGGTTTGCGTGCCAATAGAGACCGTGTTCTTTGTGAACTCCACCTGCGTAGATTTCTCTACTGAACATTGCGTCACCTGAGTACCTTTTTCTGCAGAGCAGTTTGTGACCTGGGTAGACTGTTGTACTAAAGAGCGTTCTGGATCAGCTATATTCTGGCCTGTGCGCCCTAAAGGTTCGCTTTCTTCGTCATCGCTTTGGAAGCCTTCGCTATCATATTGATGCAAAGCGTTGTGTGACCCTTCACGTGGACGTACAGTTTCTGTATTGCCTAGGCTGAACAGTACTAACCCATTAAATCTGTGGAGTCGTTCCAATGACCTTATGTGTGATCGTAATTCATTTACTGTGTTTACCTGACTTACAGGCACCTCTCCAAGAATCACGGATGGGAGTTCCTGCATTATATAGCCTACTTTCTCTTTTTCAGTTATGTGTGGCCGACCATTGTCATGAATCTGTGACATTATGTCTATAAGAGCTCTGATGGTTTCGCCATCTTCAAATGCCCTGATGAAATCCATCTGGAGTTCATCCCACGTGCAATCCTTATGGAGTATCTTGTACGCCATGACCCAGCGCAATGCTCCGTCAGTTAAAAATTGTTTAAAGTGGTATATAATAGTACGGTCCTTCCAAGCATTGAACTCGGCTATGCTGTTTATTGAATCAACTAAATTCTCGGGGATTTTCGAAACCTATATTGTTGCCCGAGAATAATTGTGGCTCTATTTCCGTGTTCACATCTTCCATGCTATCAGACATGGTGTAACTACACGTGTGCCTGACCTCGGCCGTGTCTTGCCGTTCCCTGTCAGCAATATTAACGTTGGCTTTCGACTGTGCCAAGGGGTGTCCAGGCTTTCCGTGTCGTGAAGCGTGCTTATTCTTGCCCATACTGTCAGTTTGTGTACCAGCCAACTCAGTGTGGTCACACCGCCTACTATCTTACAGCTATCACTTCTTATCGCTAGCCTTAAGCTATACGTACACAATCACCGATACTCTTAAGCACTCTTTACTGCTAGGCTTATGGCTATGCTACCCTGAACCAGTGCTAAGAGCTAGGCGAGTAGACCCATGCACGTTAGTTATAGGGTGGTGGGCGGTGTGGGTTTATAATGACGTGAATGTGCTGTAAATCGCAGATAAACATCGGAGGAAGAATCACGGTAACCGTAGCGACTCCACCGTTGTTTTGATAGCAATGCTGCGTCTATCCTATAATAGCCCTGCCTGAGTGCATGGACTTACGCCATAGGCCACTCAGGGGTTCTTTAACTTTACTTACCTGGATCGTTATAGTTGGGAGTTCTTCCTGCTCAGGTAACGGGATCCTTACCGTGTCCTTAACGATTGCCTTACCCAAGATTGACAGCACACCACTTATGCTAAAAGAGGGGGGAATGAGGGAGTTCAGGATGCCGGGTTAGCTCCCCAATAAAAAGAGATCTCTCTCATGTACTGCCGGTTTATTCCTTTCAACAGCTTCAAGGAATCCACAGTGCAGGTACAGAGCTTGCTCAAAAGACTCCCTCCAACAAAAGAAACAATAATACAAGATCTCACCTGATCACTCAGCCGTCTCTCTCTCTCTGACGATGCTCAGCACCAGTCACTTTGGTCAACAGTTGCTTGGTCGCAGTACTACGATCCCCCGATCGTCAAACTTACGTCGCTCTCGTTTACGCTGCCCTCACGGACAGTCCTCCTCTCTCTCAACTCACTGCTCTGACTCACTGACTGACTCCCTCCACACCAGAGGTCGCAGCTTATAAGCACAAAAATCGCAACTCGTGCGTGCTTGCGTAGCACCTCCTTGCAGATTCTCAAGATCTGGATTGAACCGGGGTTGCACGTCCGGTATGGTTCAAGGCTAACCAAAACCGGGACATGACAATATGTTCGTGTATGGATCCTTATAGATGTTACTGTTACATATATGTACCGTGAAGCCAACAGGTCTCTGGTGACGGATAAGAGGCGTGTATTTGCTCATCCATAGATAAGACTGTCATTTTGCCTGAGGCCTGTAGTGTGTTTACTGCAGGGCTTGTTGCCTTCTATAAAGCTCAGCAGTTTGCACTGCAGGATGCACGAATCCTCTTTCTTGTGTGTACTGACTCTTTGAGTCCGTTGCAGTCAATTGCTACATGTTTCCCGCAACACCCCTTAGTGCAACGAATCCATGACCTACTAGCCGGGTTGTGCCGCACTGACACTGAAATCACCTTTCTATGGCTTCTAAGCCACATGGGAATTGCGGGAAATGAGTTAGCAGATCAAGCTGCAAAAGAGGCGGTATTACTAACACCTCGACCAATGCAGGTACCCGATAGAGATATTCGCATTTTGGGAGAGTCAGTGGCTAGTTGGCCCACTGCCCAGTAAACTGTGAGCGATCAAGGGAACTACTCGCGTGTGGCGGAGTTCCTTCCGATCACGGAGGGAGTCTATCATTTTGTGTAGGCTGAGGATAGGTCATACAAGATCCACCCACTCTTACCTAATGAGAAGGGAAGACTCCCCCACTTTGTACCTGTGGAGCCGATTTCACCGTGACCCACATTTTAACCAAGTGTGTGGAACTTGCTGACTTACGAAGAAACCTTGGTTTGCAGATGACACTCAAACTTATATTAGCCGATGACGTGGCGGCTGCTGATTTCGTAATCCGCTTTATGAGCAATCTAAATTATCCAGTGTACATTAACTCAAAGACTTGTTCCTTTTTGAATTCTTATTTGTAATTTCCATAATGTTGGTTTATTGTTTTCATTAGTTTTATTTTTTGTTTTATTACTTTTAGGTCATTTTCATATTTAGGAGTCCACCTCTCAGTTTTAATATGTTCAAAATTTGTATAATTTAATCTGTTTTAAGAGGCGCATATGACCTCGCTGTTCTGCTCCTTAAAACTTCATTAAATAACTAAAACCCCAGAGAAACGATTACCAAGGCCACCACTTTCAAACCAATTGAGTAACATAGGTTTCCTGGTCCACTCATGGTAGGGGCAACTTTTACCATAATGGGCGTATGCTCTCTCAAAAATGTGCTGTGCCCCACTTTAAAAAGCATGAACTGTCAGTGTGGATATAAATACTTAAGGCTCATCATCTAGAGATTGTGTTCTCTGACATAGTGTTTTGGTAATACAAACTACGAGAATGTTCCGCCTAGTCAATACCTTTCCGTTTGTAGGTCGATTTCATTAGAAAGCTAACTATTGCAATGGGTACCATGTTTCGACTTCCGGAAAATTTCGACATATCTTCGCGTTTCACATCCCATAGACCCCAAAACCACCGTCAGTTCAAAAGTTTATATATAATTTATGTATGTATATATGTATAGATATCAGTTTCTTGTGGACACGATAACTGCCGTAATTTTGCACCAACCACTTTGAATCTTTTACAGAATATGTATCCCCTTAAAATCTCGGTCGAGTTCGTTAATGGAAAAAATCGGTCAAAGGGGGTGAAAATGGGCGGAGGGTGGGGGGAGGCTTTTTCGAAAAGGAGAAATGCTCTTAATATCTCTTAATATCTCTTAATATCTGAAATATTTAATCCATTCAAAGTTCATACTATGTGTCAGATAAGGCCCTAAAATTTATGTTTGAAAAGTTTTTTGATAGCACCAACCATTGACCAAAGGGGTGGGAAAAAGTGTTTTATTCGGGAAACATTAATCATATCTCTGTTAATAGACACAATATCAAAACCGTACAAAATGAACAATATTCCCCTAATTATTACCTAAAACGTTTGTTTGAAAGAATTTTTGATATGACCCACCATTACGCCAAAGGACGAGAAAAAAGATTTCGGAATTATATGAAAATGCCAAGAGCCATCAGAGGTTACCATGACAACGCTTCTAGATTGATAAGGGATGAGCTATCAGAGGTTGCCATGACAACGACATTGCCCGAGATCACAATCAGTTTCCATCTGACTCTGTGGGAAGCGGCTTCGGTGACGTAACTGGTACCATGCTGAACTTCTATGCCCAAGGTCGCGGGTTCAAAGACGGCCGAAGTCATCGGATTATCTAAGAGTGTTAAGATCCCTCAGTATGCTTTCCTTCGGAGGGTACCTTCCAACGTTGCTGGTTGCGGTGGAATCTAGTAGCCAAGTTCACAGCTAGGTGTCGTTGACGGTAGTATTTGGTAGCAATATTGCGAACAACTACTTGAAATTGACCGTCTGCGGTCCTTACCTGAATTACAGACTAATACAGCCATCACAATTAACACCGTTTATCAGACAGATCCAACACACACCCATAGTACACAAAGTTACATGACCGCGTTGTCGCAGCCCCTAAACTGAGGAACCAACCAACATCTCTGAGGGAGATAAAATTTTGCATGATGAAGTAACAGACTGTTAGATAGTTACACATCAGTGTCGAAACCTTGCATAAGGACAGTGTGATCACAAGTATAACAAGTAGTTCCGTGAAGAACTATACAGCCTATTTTCATATATCCTACTTATGTTAATTGCCACTATCAACATACACAATTTCAGTTTGATTGCTGTAATAGATTCGTAGATATTGAGAACCGACTAAATATTTCGGATGGTCGCCATGTTGGATTTTATATATGTAGGTCCTAGAGTTATGTACTGTTACATGCAGATTATTGTGAACGTGTAGTATTCAAACTTCAATCGCATAATTAGGACACAAGAAAAAACAAGGAGATTTAAAAAATTTTCACAGCTGCCATCTTGAGGTTATGGAAACAATTGAAATAAATTAGATGCCAGTGGATTAACATTTGGATAAAGATCTACTGTACCAAGTTTCACTGCACGCGGATGGTTAAATTGCGAGAAACGTCCATGTGAATATTTATAATTCGCGTCACCGCCATGTTGGATTTGTGATCACCAGGTTATTTAAAGTCCTATAGGTGAACTTAAGTTCATAGCCCCTATGAACATTAAAAAATTTAGTTTGATTGCTAAAATAGATTCGTAGATATTCAGTATCGTCTAAATATTTCGGATGGTCGCCATGTTGGATTGTTAAATGTATAGGCCATAGAGTCATGTACCATTAAAGGAAAATTATTGCGTAGGTTCATTATTCAAACTTTCACTTCGATCGCATGACTACATCACAAGAAATAAAAACTTAATTTTAAAATTCGCACTGCCGCCATCTTGAGGTTATGTAAACAATTGAACTAAATTAGATACCAGTGGATTACAATGTGTATAAATACTTCCTGTACCAGGTTTCAGTGCGCTTGGAACATTAAATCGCGAGAAAGGTCTATTTAAAATGTTCAAATTCGCTTTGCCACCATGTTCGTTTTGTAGTTAACTGGTTTTTGAAAATCTTATAGATGGACTTCCAGTAGTGCCCTTTATCTCCGTACAAAAGTTTAGGGAGATACCGCCAATAGTTTCAGAGATATAGAATGCCGGTGAAATATTTCGCACATCCGCCATCTTGTGATTATGTAAACAATTGAACGAAGTTAGATGTCGGTGCATTACAATGTATATAAACATATACTGTACCTAGTTTCATTGCGTTTGGTTGGTCAAATCGCGAGAAACGTCTATTTAAAAGTCGCAAATTCGCTTGGCCGCCATGTTGGTTTTGTAGTTACCAGGTTTTCAAAAGTCACATAAGTGAACTTATAGTAGTTCCCTCTATCACCATAGAAAATGTCAGGGTAATATCGGTAAGAGTTTCGGAGATATTGAATGCTGGTGAAATATTTCGCACAGCCGCCATGTTGGATTGGTGAGCCGTAACAAAATTTGAAGGGCACGGTCGAGGTCGCCGGGAATAGTGCTATGAACTTTCCGAGTTTCATTGAAATCGCTCCTGCCGTTTAGATTTTATTAGGGGGGGGGGGACACACACACACGAATCACACACACACACACACACACACACACGCACACACACACGGACAAAAGGTGATCTCATAAGCCTATTTTTTCAAAATTGAAAATAGGCTAAAAATGGATTTTGGATTCAAAATATTTACAAAATGCAAGTTAGATTCGTAATACCCACAAAATACAATGTTGATTTAAAAGACCTACAAAATGCAATGTAGATTTGTATTTGTACGAGGAAATAACACATGGTTCACCAGCTAGCCTCTCCAGGAAAAGCTGTACAGCGTTGCTGAGATGGAGCCCATCAATTCCGAGCGAGACGCGCCATGATGCGTGAAAATAAGTGAATTAATTTACGTATTTCACAGTCATACAGCATAACTTTTCGATGTATAAGGATTACAATGCAACCAAGAACTACATTTTCCACCCAGCCTGAGCCGAGAAAAAGTTACCTTACAAAAATGATAACAACTTTATTTCTTGGACACACAAAATTTTGAAATTAATAAACCCGTTATACAACCTTCCAATGTATATTGTGTTAAAATTTGGATTCGATCTGACGACGGGTTTTTGAGATAATAATTCTCAAATGTGACGCATGGTAGAAACACGCTTAAAAACGTGCACTTTTTGTGTTCCAACTGCGATAAAAATATTAAAATATAAATTAAAAATTCCAAACCTACATGACCTAACGTAAAATAGAACGAAGAAAATGATGATGTTATTGGACTTTATGTAGGTCTATTGGTTACTTCACAAACAACTTTCAAACTCGAGTGCACATAATACTTTGGTCGACAGTCTATGTTTGAGAATACAGGTGAAAAATATTTACAATATGTACAATTATTTAGTTGCAGTAATGGTAATGCAACTGGCGGTGTATGCTCAATGTAGTATATCTAATGTTAGGTGAAATGCTAAAATGGTGATAAAAATCCAGAGTTTGTCTACTTGGGGTGATTATATGGTTATAAATATCAACTATGGTTATCCAGTAATAATACAGGCTGATACTTATCTGGTTGTCTTCCTGACTGGAACTTCGAGCAGTTTCGTGTTCACTCTCGCAACAGTTTGGGTCGACTGACAGTATAACCATAGTTGATTTATTATAACCATATAATCACCCCAAACAAACTCCGGATTTTTAATCACCATTTTAGCATTTCACCTAACATTAGAAATACCACATTTAGCATACACCGACAGTTGCATTACCATTACTGCAACTAAATAATTGTACATATTGTAAATATTTTTCACCTGTATTCTCAAACATGGATGTTATAGCCTAAGTAGAATGGATATGATGATGATCGCTTGACGAACGAAACTGGTCACCCTAGTGTATTTATTAATCTCATGTAATTTATTTCAGGGTCAGGGCATAACCCAGCTCTTTTTGGGTACATTCGTGTTGACCGACTGAAAAGCACCATTTTTTTGGCTATATAAAATATATCTAAAACATCTTATATATAAAAGTGAAAGTCTGTATGTATGTATGTATGTGGGTGTGTCTGTTCCGTATACAAATCTACACCGATCCACCAATCTCAACCAAATTTTGCATACACATAGTTTAGGACTCAGAAGGAACCGTTGGCTACATGAATTTTCGATAGTCTTTCTCATTCTTCTGATTTCGGCCCTTTTGCACTCAAGCACAGGCCAATCAAATCATAAAATATACTCATGAAGGAATGGCAAGGCAGATAGTTTCCATGGCAACATAGCTCAAGTCGAGACACGGCCGACTGGATGCCAGTTGCGCTCTGCACAACCGGTATAGAAAATGAGGATCTTTACTTGAAATCCCGTTAGTTACTCAACTGCTCACACAGCACTGTCAACCGAGTATAGCACAACAAAGACTTGACACTATCTACTAGATATTTGTCAAATACCACTCACTCACTCACTCACACATTCATCGCGAAATCTCAGAGACCACAGAACGGATTGGAATGAAATTTGGTATGCAGCTTCCTCAAGGGCCGCAAACGCCCACTAAGAAAGGATTTTTGGATATTCAGGTTCTAAAGGGGTGCATTTCATTGAATAGCAATATCTCCCGATTGGTTTCATTGGGGGATGTGTTACTCGGCATATAAACTCATCATTAAAAATAAGAAGACACGTGTCTGAGGGTTTTTCGATGTGGTGTATATTATGAGGTGAAAGGGGTGGAAAATGGGAGTTGAAAGATTCCTAACGAAGCCTGTATCTCTTAAACGACATAGGCGAGGAGTTTGAAACTCAGCGGAAAAATATCAGCATAAAAATAAGTAAATAGGTGTTTGACCATTTTTTAATAAATCCAATTTAAGGAGCCCATGGGGAGAGGTTAAATTCTGGGTAAAAAAACAGGAAAGAAAGTGTCCTAACCGATTGACTCACTCGCTCTTCAAACTCAGGGGGAAAAACTGCTTAAAAATAAGTATATATGTATTCGACAGTTTTTTTTGATAAATCAAATTTAAGAGGTTCATCGGGAGGGGTGAAATTCTGAAGAAGAAAAATTGAAAGAAAATGTCCTGACTCACTCACTCATCATCGCCCAGCCAAAATTATTGAAGTTGGAAACATGTCATTTTCGGGATATGTTCGTTGTATGTCAAAACCATACACTAAGGGAGGATTTTTGAATGTTCAGGTTCTAAAGGGGTCTTAAGGAGGTTAAACCTGCATTTCATTGAATAACAATAGCTCACGAGTGGTTTCATTTGCGGATGTGATACTCGGCATATAAACTAATCATTAAAAACAAGATGTTCAGTAAAGAACATATAGCCTACTTTCTCCTAAATGTATGGGTATTGTTATAACTCTTTGTCCTTTTCAAGGAGTATGATTGAATGTTGGTTGTAGTAGCTTGTTGAAATACAACGTGCTATAGGGATATTAAACATGAATATGAGGTGCCCTTTGCTAGTGCTACCTCTGTACCAAATTTCGTTCAATTCGGTTTCACCGTGTTTGAATTGATAGGGGGAATCGATTTGCACACATACTTGGCCACCATCTGCAAACTATTGGGCTGATGTTCTTGCAGTTTGGTCTGAATATGTTTCCCACATAAAGATATGGTGTTGCAAAATTTGGTAGAGACTAGATTATTAGGTTGGTCGTAATTACATTTTAGCTTTTAACATTTGAGTGGCCGCGATTACGTTTCCGTCAAGATAGCGGTGATATAAAACATGACACTGAGGTGCCCTTTGCTAGTGCTACCTCTGTACCAAATTTCGTTCCATTCGGTTTCATCGTGTTCGAATTGATAAGGGGAATCAATTTTCACACAAAGATGGCCGCCATCCGCAAAATATTAGGCTGATGACCTATTAGTTTGGTCAAAGGATGCTCCCTCCATAAAGGTATGTTGTTGCTAAATTTGCTAGAGATCGGATGATTAGGCTAATCGTAATTTGATTTAAGCATTGAACATTTGTGTGGCCGCCATTACGTTTCCGTCAAGATGGCGGCGATATAAAACATGATACTGAGGTGCCCTTTGCTAGTGCTACCTCTGTACCAAATTTCGTTCATTCGGTTCCACCGAGTTCGAATTAATAGGAGGAATCAATTTTGACATAAAGATGGCCGCCATCCGCAAACTATTAGGCTAATGGCCTATTAGATTGGTCAAAGGATGCTCCCTCCATAAAGGTATGTTGTTGCAAAGTTTGGTAGAGATCGGATGGTTATGTTAGTCGTAATTTGATTTAAGCTTTAAACATTTGTGTGGCCGCCATTACGTTTCTGTCAATATGGTGGCGATATAAATCATGACACTGAGGTGCCCTTTGCTAGTGCTATCTCTGTACCAAATTTCGCTCCATTAGGTTTCACCGTGTTTGAATTAATAGGGGGAATCGATTTTGACACAAAGATGGCCGCCATCCGCAATCTATTAGGCGAATGACCTATTAGATTGGTCAAAGGATGCTCCCTCCATAAAGGTATGTAGTTGCAAAATTTGGTAGAGATCGGATGATGAGGTTAATCGTAATTTGATTTAAGCTTTGAACATTCGTGTGGCCGCCATTACTTTTCAGTCAAGATGGCGGCGATATAAGACATGACACTGAGGTGCCCTTTGCTAGTGCTACCTCTGTCCCAAATTTCGTTCCATTCGGTTCCACCGTGTTCGAATTAATAGGGGAATCAATTTTGACATAAAGATGGCCGCCACCCGCAAACTATTAGGCTAATTACCTATTAGATGGGGCAAAGGATGCTCCCTCCATAAAGGAATGTTGTTGCAAAGTTTGGTAGAGATCGGATGGTTATGTTAGTCGTAATTTAACTTAAGCTTTGAACATTTGTGTGGCCGCCATTACGTTTCCGTCAAGATGGCGGCGATATAAAACATGACACTGAGGTGCCTTTTGTTAGTACTACCTCTGTACCAAATTTCGTTCCATTGGGTTGCACCGTGTTCGAATTAATAGGGGGAATCGATTTTCACACAAAGATGGCCGCCATCCGCAAACTATTACGCTGATGACCTATTAGTTTGGTCAAAGGATGCTCCCCCCATTAAGGTATGTTGTTGCAAAATTTGGCAGAGATCGGATGATTAGGTTAGTCGTAATTTGATTTAAGCTTTGAACATTTGTGTGGCCGCCATTACGTTTCCGTCAAGATGGCGGCGATATAAAACATGACACTGAGGTGCCTTTTGTTAGTACTACCTCTGTACCAAATTTCGTTCCATTCAGTTGCACCGTGTTCGAATTAATAGGGGGAATCGATTTTCACACAAAGATGGCCGCCATCCGCAAACTATTACTCTGATGGCCTATTAGTTTCGTCAAAGGATGCTCCCCCCATAAAGGTATGTTGTTGCAAAATTTGGTAGAGGTCGGATGATTAGGTTAGTCGTAATTTGATTTAAGCTTTAAACATTTGTGTGAGCGCCATTATGTTTCCGTCAAGATGGCGGCGATACAAAACATGACAATGAGGTGTCCTTTGCTAGTGCTACCTTTGTACCAAATTTCGTTCAATTCGCATTCACCGTGTTCGAATTGATAGGGGGGGACAGACATTCAGAGTACACACACTCACACACACACACACACACACAGACACACACACAGACTCACACACACACATACACGCACACAGACAGACACACTTTTTTCGCCCTGTGTTGATCTCATAAGTCTACTTTCATTTTTTGCAAAAATCGAAAGTAGGCTACTAAGCAGGCATGTGTCTAAGGGTTTTTCGATGTGGTGAATTATTATGAGGTGAAAGGGGTGAAAATTGGGGGTTGAAGGATTCCTAACGAAGCGTGTAGGCCTGTCTCCTAAACGACATAGGCGAGAAATTTGAAACTCAGCGAAAAAAAAAATCAGCTTAAAAAATAAGAAAATCGGTGTCCACCGTTTTTTCATAAATTAATTTAAGGAGCCAATGGGGTGGGGTGAAATTCTGGGGGGAAAAAAGGAGAGAAAGTGTCCTAACTGACTGACTAACTCACTCACTCACTCATCAAACTCAGGGGAAAAAGACTGCTTAAAAATAAGTTAATAGGTATTCAAGCGTTTTTTCATCAATCCAATTTAAGGGGCCCATGGGGAGGGGTGAGATTCTGGTAAAAATAATTGAAAGAAAATGTCCTGTCTGACTCACTCACTCATCACGCCCAGCGTAAACTATTAAAATTAGAAACATGAAATTTTGGGAATATGTTCGCTGTATGTCGAAAACGTCAACTAATGAATGATTTTTGGTATTCGGGTTTTAAAGAGGTGTTAAGGGGGTAAACGTGCATTTCATTGAATAACGATATCTCATGAGTTGTTTTTTTGGGGATGTGATATTCGGTATATAAGCTAATCATTAAAATAATCAGACATATGTCTAAGGGTTTATCGATGTGGTGTATATTATGAGGTGAAAGGGGGTGAAAATTGGGGGTTGAGGGATTCTTAACGGAGCGTGTATCTCTTAAACGACATAGGCGAGAAGTTTGAAATTCGGCAGGAAAAAGCAGCTTAAAATATAAGTAAATAGGTGTTCGACCGGTTTTTCATAAATCCAATTTAAGGGGCCCTTGGAGTGGGGTGAAATTCTGGGGGAAAAAACAGGAAAGAAAGTGTCCTAACTCACTCACTCATCAAACTCAGGGGGGAAGAACAGCTCAAAAATAAGTAAATAGGTGTTCGACCGATTTTTTTCATAAATCCAATTTAAGGGGTGGGGTTCATGAGAGGGGTGAAATTCTGAAAAATAATTGAAAGAAAATGTCCTGACTTACTCACTCACTCATCATCCCCCAGCCAAAATTATTGAAGTTAGAAACATGACATTAAGGAGCTATGTTCGTTGTATGTCGAAAACGTCCACTAAAGAAGGAATTTTGGATATTCAGGTTCTGAAGGGTGTACCCGTTCGTCCGAGGGATGCGATGACCCATCTGCTATTACATCGCATTCCTGGATTTCCAGGACAGAGTGGAGTTAAATGAACATGAAGTCAAATAAGGAATGTGTCGGAAATTCAGTTGAAATATCACAAAAGCAGAGGGTAACACGAGATAAAGTATCTCCAGGGTCGTTACGGGTTTAAATTTAATAATAAAAAAATACAAATAGAAATGGGCGCCACCAACTTAATCCCTAGCAAACCACATCCTTCCTGGTTAAGCCTTAATTAAGACAAGGAAAGAATTAGGAAAATCACATCATCATCAGATCACAACTAAGATAAAAACAAATTTATTCAAACTTTGATAGTCAGACAGAAATATTAAACACACATCCTACCTAAGAGTATGGTCGAATGCCAACGTTAAATTGTCATTGTCCTGAAAATCGAACCATCTCTATGCTATTCAAAGTGTACTTCATCCACATAAAATATGAAAATTTTCTAAAGTTCGCTTGGGTTCTCAGGTTCACCGTAGCACTATGTCTAAGCGTCACTGACATTCGTGATACCTGAGACCTAATTTCCCTTTAAGTTAACATCATGAATGTGGATGTCAAAAAAATAATGAATCTGTCTAAACACATATTCTAATCACATATTTAAATATCAACAAATTTTATGGCTTGAATGGCATTATTCAAACACTGAAAATCTTAGTAAATGCTCCTAGAAATCGAATAATTAATTTACACTATATTTACACTGTCATTAATGATTGCTTGTTTGTGAATCAAAGAAACTCCTCTACTCATTGGTTATCATCATCATCATATCAAAATTAAATATTTCTCACATTAGTTCTCATCTCAAAATTCATTATTTTCAAGTCAGAATAATTAACTTATTACCATCAAATCATTTAAATGAATATTATAATCATCAATTCATTATATTCTCTAATTATTCACACACTCTCATTTCATCATCTCATTCAAATTAAATCATCTCAAATCATCCATCTAAAAACCGACAGTAGTGGCTACGCGGGCTAAAGCTCCGCGTTAGGTCAAGGGACCAAGCACTCTGCTGACTCGGTAGACGCGTGGGTTCGAGCCCCACCGTCGGCTGTCCTTGAAATGGTTTTCCGTGGTTTCCCATTTTCAACACCAGGCAAATGCTGGGACAGTACCTGCTGACAGGCCACGGCCGCTTCCTTCCACATCCTTGCCCAGTTTCATTCATCTTCATCCTTTCCATCTCTCATCCCGACGCGCAGGTCGCCCACGGGCGTCGACTAGAAAGACCTGCACTCGGCCTCTCAGGAGGCTACACGAAGAAAAAAAAGAATCCATCTAAATTGTTTAATTCATTAACTCAAGTTGCAATTCTTCAAATTATTTAAATCATATCTCTCATTTAAATTTATTTAAATCCAATTAAATTAATTAATCATCAGCTTCTTTAATTAATTATCACCTTCTAATTCAGTTTATTTATTCAATCTTTAATTCATCCATTTATTTAATTCATTGATTTATTCCAAATTTTAATTTATCAATATATTTAAATTTTAATTCATCTGGTTATTTAGATTTTTATTTCATCGAGTCATTTAGATTTTTATTTCATTAGGCCAGATCATTAATATGCTTAAACTTCAGATTATTATTTTATTAATTATTATTATCAGAAAATCTTGTATTATCAGCATTATTTATTTGTTTAATTTCCTAACAAATTGTTTAATATGGGTTATAGAACGTTGTCTTACAGTTTTATCACTTCCAAGTTATATCTCTTATTTAATTATCATGCCAAAAAATATTATTGCCTTCACAAAATCACGTTGGATCTCACTATCCAAAACTTCATCATATACTCTCACTTTATCAAATACCATATTTGAATACCGTAATTATTCCACGTAACACCATAACTATTCCACATAACACCATAACTATTCAGCGCACAGCATGAATCTCAAAAATTATGCTAGACTGGGTTCGACGACCTCATGTCTGCCTCAAAATACATTAGCAATATTACAACTTCCACTTGGCAACTTCCAGAAAATGCCTATCACAAACTTCACTTAATCACGTTGCATGATCTACAAAAATATATAACTGGCTTCAAATTATTAACGCACACAATCTCCAAGAACTGTAATTAATCTGATCACATCTAGACAACTTCTTAAACAATAAGGAAAAATTACCTTAGTAATCGAAATCCAATTCAAGATCTGCTTTCAAATAGAGCATAAATTCTCTTAAAATTCTCAAAATTCACTTCACAGAAAAACCCCCATGTGTTATAATCTCTCACATCAAAATATGTAATACTGATCTGCCTCAAAATAAATCTGACCATTAATGATTCATCTTACAAGATTCAATTACTTGAAATCCCTCTCAAAGGTATCAAACTCTCACAAAAGAGTATCAAAAGTATCAAAAGTATCAGCTGTTAAATGAATGTACTCTCAAAAGAGTATAGCAACAAAATATTGGATTGGCAAACAAGAATTACAAAATGTAACCCTGTTGACATTTATTTTTAATTTATTTAACAAAATTCGACTAATGTGTGACTAGTAGTTTCTTGTTTAATTCTCTTACGATCTCAAGTACACTCGGATGATAAAAATGAGGCCCTCGACTGGCAGGTTAGGTGAGTACCACCACGCAATCGCCTAAAGCGAAAGGCTCCGCCCCGTAGACTATCATGATAATGCCCTAGACGATGGGTCAGGTGAGTACCACCACGCAATCGTATAAAACGAAAGGCCCCATCTCGTAGACTGATGAGTGAATGTACCAGATTGGAATCAACAAGTCTCAAGTTGTCACATAAAAGCGATATTCAATCACATGAGTGAATAAAATCTTAATATCTCCAAACAATCCAATGGAAAAATCCCTACTGACGAATAATGCACACTCGCTAGTATGCAATGAACTGACGAAGTGATTTAAATAATCCAATTGCAGATCACGAGTTCGAAACACTCGCCACAAAAATAAAAATAAAAATAACTATCCAAGAAAAACTATCCTTTCTGAAAAATGTCAAAAAGACCAAACATCTGCTTAATAAAGCCAACCAATGGTGAGAACGTCGTATAATGGTGCCTGCCATATCATTTGGTAACGCCATATTCTAGCAAAATGGAGCAAAAAATATCTAAGCCATGTCAAAATAATCGTAGAACTCCTACTAGAAATATATACAAGTATGCCCAGTGTTCATGAAAAATCATATCAGGAAAGTCATAACTCTTATAATACCTTCTCATATCAGCTGTTAATATAATTCAAAGATCGTCGATTAATCCTCGTGTGTGCCACAAAATTTCTCGAAAGATCGACGAAAACATCGTATCACCCACTGAACTAACGATTGACTTCATATTCCAAGTGAATCTGATGTTGGATATCCTCTTCTTCAGGAACCGAATCCATCGCTCTGTGGTGCCATCACGTCTCCGTATTCGCCTAGCCCAACATGATGAACTGCATATTATCCATCACGGATATTGTCCAAACTCTTCCATAAAAGTTCATAAATGTAGAGTACCCCATACTCTTCGACTATGTCACGCCACTGTCCCATACAATGTTCGGTTTGCATATGACAAAAGTTAATCTCCACAGCGGCTGAATTTCACTTCCAGAAAATAAATTATTTATAAAAGTGTATAAATTTCTTAAACACCCTGTATCTGTGTTCGTAACTGATATTTCATAATTGTTCATGAAAAACAACTATAATGCTGCACGTGCAACTGTTCATAAAGTGCATATTCTCGTAACTGCCTTAAATATTCCGGTCTGAAATGCATTATTTAATAAGCCGTAATACCATTGGAATATATCTAAGTCCATTTGAAAGTTCACTATAGCAGTGTATAATTGCTATCTGCCTGCACAATTAGACTGTTGAATACAAGTCCAAACTTATAAAGTTTTAACAAAATGTCGAAATACTGTTCAGCTGCTTGCATGTCGCCTGCTTATAAAATGTCGGACCCAGCACGCCCTGTTCTGCCTCACTGTTCTCGAATAATGCGACGCTGAAAACTGGCCTCATTATATCGCTTCGCTGTGCTGTCCTGTATTAAGAATGCGGCTCGAAATAATGTTCTCAATTCTATCACAATGCTGCGTATTATTTTAACGAAATGTAAGATTGGAAAAGCATTGCTGTTTCACATAACTGTAACCACGATGTTGAAAATACATCTGCCCGAACACCGGCTCTCCTTACACTTTCACGGCCTGTATAGCTTGCCTTGCTAACCGCTTCTCGCACTGCACACCGTGCTTCTCTCGTCTTGACTGACTGACGTACTTTCGTTCTCCTAGCATATGCTGCTATCAGCTCTGCTTGCTGAACTAATACTGTCGTTTTCTCCGCGCACCATGTGCTGTACTCAGCTCGACTGGCTGGACTACTAATACTGCCTTCTTCGCGCACCATGTGCTGTACACAGCTCTGCTTGCCGGAATACTACTGTTGTCCTCAGACTGTGTGATGATCTCCGCTCGGCGCTGTCACGTGACGTTCCCCTACCTTCTGCGGTCATACGTCACAAGTATAATCTCGACCACAATCATATCGGCAATTAAGTTATACAAAAACTTAAGGAGTTATCTGCCTTTCTTCACGTTATCACCATAAAGATTTCTTGGTATTTCTTCTCTTCTGAGATGATATAATATTATATTCCATATAGATCTTGATAATACTTCAATATTCCTCCCATAATTCCATCTGCTTGACTGGTAGTGCCACCTTCATCCTTGGCCTCCTACGTCATTTCCTACCATTCTTCTCGACTCGATCTGACCGCTATCTTTTCTTCTTCCCATAAATCTCAACTACGGCTTGATGTCAACTGGCGTAGCCGATAGCCTCAACTAGGTATCGGGTACAAGGGGTGTTAAGGGGGTAGAAGTGCATTTAATTGAATAACAATATCTCCCGATTGGTTTCCTTTGGGATGGGATACTAGGCATATAAACTCATCATTAAGAATAAGAAGACACATGTCTGAGGGTTTTTCGATGCGGTGTATATTATGAGGTGCATGTGTGAAAAGTGAGTGTTGAAGGATTCTTAACGGAGCAAGTATCTCTTAAAAGACAGAGGCAAAAATGTAAGAATCTCAGGGAGAAAAATCAGATTGAAAAAGTAGTAAATAGGTGTTCGATCGTTTTTTTTCATAAATCCAATTTAAGGGGCTCGTGGGGAGGGATGAAATTCTGGGGAAAGAAGTCCACTAAGGAAGGTTTTTTGGATATTCACTCATCATTCCCCAGCAAACCTATTGCAGTTAGAAACTTGACATTTTGGGGATATGTTCCTTGTATGTCGAAAAAGTCCACTAAGGATGGATTTTTGGATATTCATATTCTGAAGGGGTGTTAAGGGGGTTAAACTTGCATTTCATTGAATAACAATATCTCACGAGTTATTTCATTAGGGGATGTGATGTTCGGCATATAAACTAAGCATTCAAAATAAGCAGACATATGTCTAAGGGTTTATCGATATGGTGTATATTATGAGGTGAAAGGGGAGAAAATTTGGGGTTCAAGGATTCTTAACGGAGCGTGTACTGTATCTCTTATTCAACATAGGCGATAAGTTTGAAATTCAGCGGAAAAAGCAGCTTAAAAATAAGCAAATAGGTGTTCGACCATTTCTTCATAAATCCAATTTAAGGGGCCCATGGGGAGGAGTGAAATTCGGGGGGGGGGGGGAAACAGGAAAGAAAGTGTCCTAACTGATTGACTCACTTATCAAACTCAGGGGGAAATCAGCTTTAAATAAGTAAATAGGTGTTCGACCGTTTTTTTTTCATAAATCCAATTTAAGGGGTTCATGGGGAGGGGTGAAATTCTCAAAAAAAAATGAAAGAAAATGTCCTGACTGACTCACTCACTCATCATCGCCCAGCCAAAATTATTGAAGTTAGAAACATGAAATTTTGGGGATAAGTTCCTTGTATTTCGAAAACATCCACTAAGGAAAGAGTTTTGTATATTCAGGTTCTATAGAGGTGTTAAGGGTTATTTCATTGAATAACAATATCTCATGAGTGGTTTCATTTGGGGATGTGATACTTGGCATATATGTCTGTTAGGTAGTCAGCCCGAAGGCTGGTTGGATCCTCAAAAAGCACCGCCGTTACGTTATGTGAGTAGATACCCACAAAAACCCAAGGCAGCGCTATATTGAGGCGTTGTATGCAAGAAGAGGAGTGAGGTAGTTTTGGCATATATACTAATCATTAAAGATAAGCTGACACATGTCTAATGGTTTTTCGATGTGGTGTATATTATGAGGTTAAGGGATGAAAAGTGGGGGTTGAAAGATTCCTAACGGAGCGTGTATCTCTTAAACGACATAGGCGAGGAGTTTGATTTACTCCGAGTTTCAATCAGCTTAAAAATAAATGAATAAATAATTAAAATAAGTAGGTGTTCGACAGTTTTTTTTTCATAAATCCAATTTAAGGGGCCTATGGGGAGGGGTGAAATTCTGGAAGAAAAACGTCCACTAAGGAAGGATTTTTGGATGTTCACTCTCATCGACCAATCAAAACTATTAAAGTTAGGAGAAGGGGATAGGCCTATGTTTGTTGTGTGTCGAAAAAGTCTACTAAGGAGGGATTTTTGGATATTCAGGTTCTAAAGGGGTGTTAACGGGGTTAAACCTGCATGTCATTGAATAACAATATGACACGACTATGACACGAGCGAAGCGAGGCTAAAAATGAGATGGTGTGTGTCTGTGTATTACTCAATCACGCATGAACCACTGGCCCGACTTACATGAATTTTACAGGGAAGTAGCTGATTTACCTGGTTAACATATAGGCTACTTTTGATTTCAATACTTTGCACTATTTAAAGATCGCGACCATTTTAGTGACGTCACTACACCCTTTGGTTTCAAACTTTCATAATTCCATTTCAAATAAAAAGTGAACGCTAAGAAATAGCAAACATTTGATGGCATATACGAGGTTTAAAATTACATTTTCTATCCGAAAGGTATCTCCAAAGGTTAGCGAGTAAAACCTAAATTTGTGCTATAAAACACGGTCAACGCCGAACGGTGTGGACAAAATGTTCCATCCTTAATCTCCTTCTGCGCAGCACCTCGCCTATCCCCTGTTTTAACTGTCACTTTCCCATTTTAATATAATTATGACGCATAGCGAAGCACGGGTACTTCAGCTAGTATATATACTCGTATATAAAAATCAATGTTACGTGATAGTTTGTCTGTCTGTGGGTCTGTGGGTATGTCTCCTATGCGTTCATATACCATTCGTCCGATTGCGATGAAACTTGGGAGAGATGTTGAGAACACTCCAAGGAAGGTTTCTGACTTAGTAAATCCATTTTACAATAGGTAGCGCACGCGTAGATTCAAGAAATGAGCGACACACGCAAAGCGTTTCAACAAAGTCCCGTATGCATTCATATACCATTCGTCCGATAGCTATGAAACTTGCGTAAAATGTTGTGTACACTGCAGGAAAATTTTCCGGCTTAGTACATCCACTTTACAATAGGCAGCGCAAGAGTAGATTCAACAAATGAGCTTCGACGCGCGAAGCATTTCAACAAAGTCACGTTTGCGTTCATATACCATTCGTCCGATAGTGATGAAACTTGGGTGAGATGTTGTGTACACTTACGTGAAGGTTTCAAAATTAGTGAATACATTTCACAGTAGATAGCGCACGAGTAGATTCAACAAATGAGCGACGACACGCAAAGCGTTTCAACAAAGTCCCGTATGCATTCATATACCATTCGTCCGATAGCTATGAAACTTGCGTAAAATGTTGTGTACACTGCAGGGACATTTTCTGGCTTAGTACATCCACTTTACAATAGGCAGCGCACGAGTAGATTCAACAAATGAGCTACGACGCGCGAAGCATTTCAACAAAGTCACGTTTGTGTTCATATACCATTCGTCCGATAGCGATGAAACTAGGCTGAGATTTTGTGTGCACTCCAGGGAAGGTTTCTAGATTAGTAAATCCCTTTAAAAATAGGTAGAGCACGAGCAGAATCAACAAATGAGCGACGACGCGCGAAGCGTTTCAACAAAGTCCCATATAATTTCATATACCATTCATCCGATAGCGATGAAACTTGGGTGAGATGTTGTGTACACTCCAGGGAAGGTTTCTGGCTTAGTACATACATTTTACAATAGGTAGCGCACCAGTAGATTCAACAAATGAGCGATGACACGCGAAGCGTTTCAACAAAGTCCCGTATAAAGTCATATACCATTCGTCTGATAGTGATAAATGTTTGGTGAATTGTTGTGTACACTCCAGGAAAGGTTTCTGGCTAAGTAAATCCATTTTACAATACGAAGCGCACGTTTATGTTCAACAAATGAGTGACTTCACGCGAAGCGTTTCGACAACGTCCCGTATACGTTCACATACCATTCATCCGATTGCGATGAAACTTGGGTGAGATGTTGTGTACACTCCAGGGAAGGTTTCTGGCTGAGTACATCCATATTACAATATGTAGCGCAAGAGTAGAATAAACAAATGAGCGACGACGCGCGAAGCGTTTCAACAAAGTCCCATATAATTTCATATACCATTCATCCGTAGCTATGAAACTTGGGTGAGATGTTGTGTACACGTCATGGAAAATTTCTGGCTTAGTAAATCCCCTATACAATATGCAGCGCACAAGTTGATTCAACAAATGAGGGACGACGCGCGAAGCGTTTCAACAAAGTCCCGTATAAGGTCATATACCATTCTGCCGTTAGCGGTGAAACTTGGGTGAAATATGGTGGACACTCCAAGGAAGGTTTCTGGCTTAGAAAATACTTTTCACAGTAGGTAGCACACGAGTAGATTCGACAAATGAACGACGGCACGCGGAGCGTATCAATACAGTCCCATGTGTCTTCATATCCCATTAGTCCGATAGCGATGAAACTTGGGTGAGATGTTGTGGACACTTACGTGACGGTTTCTAACTTAGTAAATACATTTTACAGTAGGTAGCGCACGAGTAGATTCAACAAATGAGTGACGGAGCGCGAATCGTTTAAACAAAATCAGGTATGCGTTCATATACCGTACTATTCATCCGATTGCGATGAAACATTGATCAGTTATTGAGTACCCGCCAGGGAAGGGGACTTAGTAAATCCATTTCACAATAAGTAGCGCAAGAGTAGATGCAACAAATGGGTGACGACGCGCGAAGCGTTTCAACAAAATCCCCTATTGCGTTCATATAACATTCTTCGATTGCGATGAAACCTTGATGAGTTATTGTGTACACGTCAGGGAAGGGCTTCGACTTAGTAATACATTTCTCAATAGGCAGCGCACGAGTAGATTCAACAAATGAGTGACAGCGCGCGAATCGTTTAAACAAAAACCCCTATACGTGCATATACCATTCATCCGATTGCGATGAAGCACTGATGAGTTATTGTGTACACGCCAGGGAAGGGTTTCGACTTATAAATCCATTTCACAATAGGTAGCGTACGAGTAGATTCAACAAATGAGTGACAGAGATGAAACTTTTGAAAGTTGTTGTGCACGCTCCCACGAATGGTTCTAAATTAGAAAATCAATTTTACGATAGCTTAGAGGCAGTTAACATGTTGTGTATCCAAAAGCACTTCAAGAAACAGAATTTAACGCCAACACTTTCTTTGATTGGCATTGCAACGCATGCCGGGTACAGCTTGTCTATATATATAAAAATCAATGTTACGTGATAGTTTGTCTGTCTGTGGGTCTGTGGGTATGTCTCCTATGCGTTCATATACCATTCGTCCGATTGCAATGAAACTTGGGTGAGATTTTGAGTACACTCCAAGGAAGGTTTCTGACTTAGTAAATCCATTTTACAATAGGTAGCGCACGCGTAGATTCAACAAATGAGCGACGATGCGCGAAGCATTTCAACAAAGTCCCGCATGTGTTCATATACCATTCGTCCGATAGCGATGAAACTTGGGTGAGATGTTGTGTACACTTACGTGAAGGTTTCAAAATTAGTGAATACATTTCACAGTAGATAGCGCACAAGTAGATTCAACAAATGAGCGACGACACGCAATGCGTTTCAACAAAGTCCCGTATGCATTCATATACCATTCGTCCGATAGCTATGAAACTTGCGTAAAATGTTGTGTACACTGCAGGGACATTTTCTGGCTTAGTACATCCACTTTACAATAGGCAGCGAACGAGTAGAATCAACAAATGAGCAACGGCGCGCGAAGCGTTTCAACAAAGTCCCATATAATTTCATATTCCATTCATCCGATAGCGATGAAACTTGGGTGAGATGTTGTGTACACTCCAGGGATGGTTTCTGGCTTAGTACATACATTTTACAATAGGTATCGCACCAGTAGATTCAACAAATGAGCGATAACACGCGAAGCGTTTCAACAAAGTCCCGTATCAAGTCATATACCAGTCGTCTGATAGTGATAAATGTTTGGTGAATTGTTGTGTACACTCCAGGAAAGGTTTCTGGCTAAGTAAATCCATTTTACAATACGAAGCGCACGTTTATATTCAGGAAGGTTTCTGGCTGAGTACATCCATATTACAATATGTAGCGCAAGAGTAGAATCAACAAATGAGCGACGACACGCGAAGCGTTTCAACCAAGTCCAGTATGCATTCATGTACCATTCGTCTGTAGCTATGAAACTTGGGTGAGATGTTGTGTACACGTCATGGAAAATTTCTGGCTTAGTAAATCCCCTATACAATATGCAGCGCACAAGTTGATTCATAAATGAGGGACGACGCGCGAAGCGTTTCAACAAAGTCCCGTATAAGGTCATATACCATTCTGCCATTAGCGGTGAAACTTGGGTGAAATATGGTGGACACTCCAAGGAAGGTTTGTGACTTAGTAAATACATTTCACAGTAGGTCGCACACGAGTAGATTCGACAAATTAACGACGACTTGCGGAGCGTTTCAATACAGTCCCCTATGTCTTCATATCCCATTAGTCCGATAGCGATGAAACTTGGGTGAGATGTTGTGGACACTTACGTGACGGTTTCTAACTTAGTAAATGCATTTTACTGTAGGTAGCGCACGAGTAGATTCAACAAATGAGTGACGGAGCGCGAATCGTTTAAACAAAATCAGGTATGCGTTCATATACTATTCATCCGATTGCGATGAAACATTGATCAGTTATTGTGTACCCGCCAGGGAAGGGGACTTAGTAAATCCATTTCACAATAAGTAGCGCAAGAGTAGATGCAACAAATGGGTGACGACGCGCGAAGCGTTTCAACAAAATCCCCTATTGCGTTCATATAACATTCTTCGATTGCGATGAAACCTTGATGAGTTATTGTGTACATGCCAGGGAAGGGCTTCGACTTAGTAATACATTTCTCAATAGGTAGTGAATACATTTCACAGTAGATAGCGCACGAGTAGATTCAACAAATGAGCGACGACACGCAAAGCGTTTCAACAAAGTCCCGTATGCATTCATATACCATTCGTCCGATAGCTATGAAACTTGCGTAAAATGTTGTGTACACTGCAGGGAAATGTTCTGGCTTAGTACATCCACTTTACAATAGGCAGCGCACGAGTAGATTCAACAAATGAGCTACGACGCGCGAAGCATTTCAACAAAGTCACGTTTGCGTTCATATACCATTCGTCCGATAGCGATGAAACTAGGCTGAGATTTTGTGTGCACTCCAGGGAAGGTTTCTAGCTTAGTAAATCCCTTTAAAAATAGGTAGAGCACGAGTAGAATCAACAAATGAGCGACGACGCGCGAAGCGTTTCAACAAAGTCCCATATAATTTCATATACCATTCATCCGATAGCGATGAAACTTGGGTGAGATGTTGTGTACACTCCAGGGAAGTTTTCTGGCTTAGTACATACATTTGACAATAGGTAGCGCACCAGTAGATTCAACAAATGAGCGATGACACGCGAAGCGTTTCAACAAAGTCCCGTATAAAGTCATATACCATTCGTCTGATAGTGATAAATGTTTGGTGAATTGTTCTGTACACTCCAGGAAAGGTTTCAGGCTAAGTAAATCCATTTTACAATACGAAGCGCACGTTTATGTTCAACAAATGAGTGACTACACGCGAAGCGTTTCGACAACGTCCCGTATACGTTCACATACCATTCATCCGATTGCGATGAAACTTGGGTGAGATGTTGTGTACACTCCAGGGAAGGTTTCTGGCTGAGTACATCCATATTACAATATGTAGCGCAAGAGTAGAATCAACAAATGAGCGACGACACGCGAAGCGTTTCAACCAAGTCCCGTATGCATACTTGTACCATTCATCCGTAGCTATGAAACTTGGGTGAGATGTTGTGTACAGTCATGGAACATTTCTGGCTTAGTAAATCCCCTATACGATATGCAGCGCACAAGTTGATTCAACAAATGAGGGACGACGCGCGAAGCGTTTCAACAAAGTCCCGTATAAGGTCATATACCATTCTGCCGTTAGCGGTGAAACTGCGTGAAATATGGTGGACACTCCAAGGAAGGTTTCTGGCTTAGTAAATACATTTAACAGTAGGTAGCACACAAGTAGATTCGACAAATGAACGACGACACGCGGAGCGTTTCAATACAGTCCCATATGTCTTCATATCCCATTAGTCCGATAGCGATGAAACTTGGGTGAGATGTTGTGGACACTTACGTGACGGTTTCTAACTTAGTAAATACATTTTACAGTAGGTAGCGCACGAGTAGATTCAACAAATGAGTGACGGAGCGCGAATCGTTTAAACAAAATCAGGTATGCGTTCATATACCGTACTATTCATCCGATTGCGATGAAACATTGATCAGTTATTGAGTACCCGCCAGGGAAGGGGACTTAGTAAATCCATTTCACAATAAGTAGCGCAAGAGTAGATGCAACAAATGGGTGACGACGCGCGAAGCGTTTCAACAAAATCCCCTATTGCGTTCATATAACATTCTTCGATTGCGATGAAACCCTGATGAGTTATTGTGTACACGCCAGGGAAGGGCTTCGACTTAGTAATACATTTCTCAATAGGTAGCGCACGAGTAGATTCAACAAATGAGTGACAGCGATGAAACTTTTGAAAGTTGTTGTGCACGCTCCCACGAATGGTTCTAAATTAGAAAATCCATTTTACGATAGCTTAGAGGCAGTTAACATGTTGTGTATCCAAAAGCACTTCAAGAAACAGAATTTCAACGCCAACACTTTCTTTGATTGGCATTGCAACGCATGCCGGGTACAGCTTGTCTATATATATAAAAATCAATGTTACGTGATAGTTTGTCTGTCTGTGGGTCTGTGGGTATGTCTCCTATGCGTTCATATACCATTCGTCCGATTGCGATGAAACTTGGGTGAGATGTTGAGTACACTCCAAGGAAGGTTTCTGACTTAGTAAATCCATTTTACAATAGGTATCGCACCAGTAGATTCAACAAATGAGCGATGACACGCGAAGCGTTTCAACAAAGTCCCGTATCAAGTCATATACTGTGCCCGTTTAGACCGGAGTCCGCACGACCACATATGCATTTTACCAATAATCAGTCAGCACGAGAGTCAAAATATCCCGGAGCGCCAGATGGGTTAAAGCTAATCGCAAAAACGACATCAAATGAAAAAAATGCTTTACTGATTCTTGGCTCAATGCAACAATAAGGATAGAAGGAGATTCAACTGGGCATAACACATCATGTAAAATTATCTCATTTTATTTTGAATTTAAAATTGACTGCAAAAATGCTCAAAGCAGCATCATTCACGTGTGGCGACCCACATCCTATTTACACAATGTACAGAAATTTTCCAAACACATTTGACAATTATCTTTGGAAACACAAGTCTGATTATTAGTCCTGTAGACTGTGTTCCAAAATTATATTGATTATTTATGATTAAATCCAGTTCAAATTTAATTGTCTCTACTGGAAATACTGTAGTTCACTGTTTGAATTTTTACATAATATTAACACTCGTAGAATAAATGTTCATAGAATTTTTAACTTTCACTTATTTTTCCAGTTTCAAAAAATATTTTCAAAAAATATTATTATTTCTGAATCAACACAAATTATTTACACATATTAATAACATCTGAAAAGTATTTGACCTTGAGCATAGCATCGAAGAACTGTGCGAAGCACAACAAAAATTAATTGTTCTTCTGACATTAAACGTTTCGAGAAGTGACTCGATTATGAACTTCAAGTTCCTAACAAAATACATGATTTCTGAATCATCGACTTGATCAATAAATTGTTGGACCATTCAACTATTTGATTTTCCACTTGGAATCATTATTAAGAAAAATATTTATATTTGTGGCCCTTTTAGTAACTTTCACAACTTGCAATTCTTCGACAGAATGCGGAAATAAGAATTGTAGCTTCATAATAAATTCATTTAGTTCATGGCACTAGGATTGAAAACATCCTTCAAATTATTCGTGGTTAAAGAATTATTTTTTAATTGGCAGTGGCCCATTCTATTATTTGTGTAAGAACACAATATTCCAACAACAACGGCAAAGGTCTTCCTCTGAAGAAGAATAAAATGCTATCATGACAAATCCGGGTTCTAGCAAAATCAAAGTCTAAATGGAATCCGTAAACAAGGTTGAAATAAGAACTGATGGTTTCTAAGAAATAACCTTCGGGTCATTCATACGACGAAATGTGTAGTTCCAATACTCCTATAAACCTGAGCCATCGAACCTGCTATTTGATTGATGCTCGAAAAAATCTCCTCATTCCTGCGACTTAAACATGCGCACCTGGCAATGGCATTTCAACTACTCCACACACATACATTTTCTTCCCAAAATTTATACAATAAATCAAGCATCTGCTTGTTATCAACACTGGAAGATTAATAAACTTACAAGTTTATTTTATTTTACCATTCAGTTCAACCCGTGAATTTACCATACTTATGATAATCTTTATTTCACTTTTGAATGTGTATTTACGTCATGATTTTATATAAATACAAAAATATCCTATTTGATACAAATATCATTTGCTTCCCGTTTCTTGCCTCTCCGTGTTATCTGAAAAATATACTTTGCTCATTGAAAATATCAACTGTTCAACCAGAACTGAAATGTTGGTTGAATGCGGGCTTGCGCTAACCACTCTCCTTCGGAAAATCACCTGTTCCAAACTAGAAATGATTAAACTACTTCATAGGCTCTCTCTCAATACATATGATAATTAGAAAATATAAGATCCAAAAATTATTTAGAAAAATTATGAAAATTATTATTATTATTATTATTGGATTATTATATATACACCGCGGACAGGCCAACAAGGACCACGCAAATATCACTTCTTTATAGGTCTAGTTTCCTTCTTTCTCTTCCAGAAGTCTTTCATCCTCGTCGACTGTGCAGCTCTTCTTTCAGCAGTCCATTCTCCTCTGTTGAGATTTTTCTTCTCCCCGACAAGAATTTTGAGACCAAAAATTTTTTTTCTGTACTCTATTCGATTTAGACAATCTTCTTCAGTAATTTTGAATTTTTGAAGTTCTTCTTTCATTTGTTTTACATAGCCTCCTTGTCCTTTATAGTTCCAGATTTTATCAAAAATTTGTTTGTTTAACCTTGAGCAATCCATGCGGACCATATGTCCGTAGAACTGAAGTCGCCGTTTTCTGATCATCACTTCAAGGTTGTCGATTTTACTATAAATTTCTGCATTCGATCTCAGTCTATAACCTTCCTGTGTTTTCCTAGGACCATAAATCCTTCTTAAAATTCTTCTTTCTATCTTGAGCAAATTCTCCATTCCGGTTATATTTGTAGTTTCCATGCCGTACAAGATGACTGGTCTAACAACAGTATTAAAATGTCGTAATTTTGCATTGATAGACAGGTTCTTTTTATTGTATATATTTTTTGTACAAAAATTTAATCTTTCCAATTTCCCTTTTTTGTTCTCGATTGCCAATTTATCCGTCCCATTGCTACTAATTATTTCTCCAAGATATTTAAATCGGTCAGTGACCCTGGTGCTCCCATAATTTGTTTTTATCATTTTCTTAGTGTATTTCTGATCACTTGTCATCATCTCTGTTTTTACCAACGAAATCTGTAAGCCCGCTTTTTCCGCCGTTTCTTTTAACTGATCAATTTGGTTAATAGCTTCTTGTTCTGATTCAGCAAACAACGCTACGTCGTCAGCAAATGCTAAACCTTTGACTCTGAGGTTCTTATTCTTTGTACCAATTTTAGCACTTGAATCGTTCTTCTCCCAAAACGTCCTCATGACTTTATCCAAGACCAAATTGAAAAGCAGTGGTGATAGACTGTCCCCTTGTCTTAGCCCAGTTTTTACCTCGAAGGGCTCGCTAACTTCATTTAAAAATTTGACTCTGGAAATCGTATTAGTTAATGTAAGTTTTATTAAATTTATGGTTTTTTGATCAACTTGGTATTCCTTCAATGTGTCAAAAACAGTATCCCTATCCACTGAATCATACGCTTTCTGAAAATCAACGAATGAGATAAAGATATTCTTTGGCCTGTTGTTGTAATATTTTAATATCAATTTTAAACTAAGAATTTGTTCTGCACACGATCTATTCCTTCTGAAACCTCCTTGGAACTCGCCAAGCTGTGGTTCGATCTGTGGTTCAAGTCTGTTTAAAAGTAGTTTGGCAAATATTTTATATGTGACAGACAACAATGAGATCCCCCTATAACTATTGACATCAATTTTTGAGCCTTTTTTATGTAGTGGATGAATTAAGGCGATTAACCAGTCTTCTGGAATTGCTTCCTCAATCCAAATTTTCTGGAATAGATTTGTCGTCGCTATTAAAAATTCATCATCTACAAGCTTCCACATTTCTGCAATTATTCCATCTTTGCCTGAGGCTTTATTGTTTTTAAGTGAGTTGATAATACATTTAACTTCATTTACATCTGGGGGCGTAGAGTCAAAATTTTGTGTTGTAAATTTGAAACTCAACTTGTCTGTCGGTTTTGGACAATTTAACAACTTCTCAAAATACGCAGCCAAGATATCACAATTTTCCTTGTTGTTTAATGCTAGCGTACCATCTTCCCTTTTGAAATTTAAACTCGGCGCTGAATATCCAGTGATTTCATTCTTAAATGCTCTATAAAACAATCGGGTGTCATTTTTCTTAAAATTGTCGTCCATTTCCATTATTTGGTCCTTCATATATTTTCTTCGAATCGTTCTTAAAGTCTGGTGGGCCATTAGTTATATTATTTTAAATATATTTAATTATTATCTCATTATGTGAGAATCCACATGTTCGAACCTTCGAATATGGAAAAAATATCCATTCCTCAACAAAAAATAATTTAACTTTTACAGTTACATCGACGGTTTTCCGTGACTTCCCAAAAATATGAAATATTCAAATAAATCCTCGTTATGCTCGGTCATCGATCCTAAACTGTTCTGAGTGCTGAAAATACTCAGAATAACTCTAATATGTCTTGCGTAAATCATTGCAAGATTTAAATACGAAGAAAAATAAATGTGTTGGTCATCTGCAGAAAAATAGTTTGTTCCAATTAGCTAGGCATAATATAATTCAAATGTGGCTTACATTTCTTGATGGTCTTGAAGCGTAGTGAACCTGGTCTGTACCAGATTTATCCATAAACATGCCCTGTCGGACAAGCACGTATAATCCTTGTATCGGCCGCCATTATATACCCACAATCCGTCTAACACGACATAGTGGTAATATCTCTTGACGTTTGAAGTAACTGTTGATCCATTTTAATATTGGCTTCTGTTAAAGCCATAACCGTTCGTTTAAATGGGGTCAGATATAAGTGATCTATTCTTAAATATGTCCGTTGTAACATAACTCACGGTAATCGTTTCAGTACAAGAAAACACTGACAGTCTAAACCAATCAACGGCTGTTCTGAAGATCGTTCCCTGGGCATGGCTTCACACCATCTACCATGCGCGCAGCAACATGTAGTTTCCCTGCGTTGGCTAATGAACAACACCGTGATAGACTGGCCTTCAACATACTGAAAGATCGAAGTGGTTATCAGGTTACAAAAATGAAACTGATTGAATTGGACTAAAATATCCAAGTATTAGGTTATTACTGGACTGTGACAAAGTACTATTCTAGACAAAGTCTAGCATATGTCCATGTAGAAATAAAATATTTCTCCAGTGTCTGTTGAAAAATAACTATCACCTTAGTGATTCTCCCTGCCGGAAACTTACTAAGTTCCACATGTAGCGCAGCACTTTTGTGACTATCACAATTTTGAAAATAACTTCTGCGTAGATCCGGCAACCATGTGCCTTGGCTCAGCGTAGCGGCACCTTGCTAGGCAAGTGCTTGTTTTGAAGTGAGCTGAAGTTGCCTGTGCCGGCCGGCTTTTATTCAAAACGGTCAGGGTCACGCCGCATCAGCTGAAATCTGGAAATCCTCATATCTCTGGTATCCCTGGTCCGATTTACTTGATACTAAGTGCATTCTCTTTCATTTGGCCGTGCCAGTAATCTGATCCAAGTCTCAAGTCTCTACTCCAATGCTAACTATTTAATCAATAAATAGTCTCGACCTCTGCTATTACTCGCTACGTCACTTGACATGCTCTTAGCGGTATGTTCTTTCAAATTGCTTCTGGAAGCAATGTAGCGCGATATTCAAATATCTCAATTTCCAAAAGCGGCTGTAGCCTTTCCCTTGATATCTAGGTGTCTGAATCTTGGAATACCCATTCCTAGAGTTGGGCACATTACCAGTCGTCTGATAGTGATAAATGTTTGGTGAATTGTTGTGTACACTCCAGGAAAGGTTTCTGGCTAAGTAAATCCATTTTACAATACGAAGCGCACGTTTATATTCAGGAAGGTTTCTGGCTGAGTACATCCATATTACAATATGTAGCGCAAGAGTAGAATCAACAAATGAGCGACGACACGCGAAGCGTTTCAACCAAGTCCAGTATGCATTCATGTACAATTCGTCCGTAGCTGTGAAACTTGGGTGAGATGTTGTGTACACGTCATGGAAAATTTCTGGTTTAGTAAATCCACTATACAATATGCAGCGCACAAGTTGATTCAACAAATGAGGGACGACGCGCGAAGCGTTTCAACAAAGTCCCGTATAAGGTCATATACCATTCTGCCATTAGCGGTGAAACTTGGGTGAAATATGGTGGACACTCCAAGGAAGGTTTCTGACTTAGTAAATACATTTCACAGTAGGTAGCACACGAGTAGATTCGACAAATTAACGACGACATGCGGAGCGTTTCAATACAGTCCCCTATGTCTTCATATCCCATTAGTCCGATAGCGATGTAACTTGGGTGAGATGTTGTGGACACTTACGTGACGGTTTCTAACTTAGTAAATACATTTTACAGTAGGTAGCGCACGAGTAGATTCAACAAATGAGTGACGGAGCGCGAATCGTTTAAACAAAATCAGGTATGCGTTCATATACTATTCATCCGATTGCGATGAAACATTGATCAGTTATTGTGTACCCGCCAGGGAAGGGGACTTAGTAAATCCATTTCACAATAAGTAGCGCAAGAGTAGATGCAACAAATGGGTGACGACGCGCGAAGCGTTTCAACAAAATCCCCTATTGCGTTCATATAACATTCTTCGATTGCGATGAAACCTTGATGAGTTATTGTGTACACGCCAGGGAAGGGCTTCGACTTAGTAATATATTTCTCAATAGGTAGTGAATACCTTTCACAGTAGATAGCGCACGAGTAGATTCAACAAATGAGCGACGACACGCAAAGCGTTTCAACAAAGTCCCGTATGCATTCATATACCATTCGTCCGATAGCTATAAAACTTGCGTAAAATGTTGTGTACACTGCAGGGAAATTTTCTGGCTTAGTACATCCACTTTACAATAGGCAGCGCACGAGTAGATTCAACAAATGAGCTACGACGCGCGAAGCATTTCAACAAAGTCACGTTTGCGTTCATATACCATTCGTCCGATAGCGATGAAACTAGGATGAGATTTTGTGTGCACTCCAGGGAAGGTTTCTAGCTTAGTAAATCCCTTTAAAAATAGGTAGAGCACGAGTAGAATCAACAAATGAGCGACGACGCGCGAAGCGTTTCAACAAAGTCCCATATAATTTCATATACCATTCATCCGATAGCGATGAAACTTGGGTGAGATGTTGTGTACACTCCAGGGAAGGTTTCTGGCTTAGTACATACATTTTACAATAGGTAGCGCACCATTAGATTCAACAAATGAGCGATGACACGCGAAGCGTTTCAACAAAGTCCCGTATAAAGTCGTATACCCTTCGTCTGATAGTGATAAATGTTTGGTGAATTGTTGTGTACACTCCAGGAAAGGTTTCTGGCTAAGTAAATCCATTTTACAATACGAAGCGCACGTTTATGTTCAACAAATGAGTGACTACACGCGAAGCGTTTCGACAACGTCCCGTATACGTTCACATACCATTCATCCGATTGCGATGAAACTTGGATGAGATGTTGTGTACACTCCAGGGAAGGTTTCTGGCTGAGTACATCCATATTACAATATGTAGCGCAAGAGTAGAATCAACAAATGAGCGACGACACGCAAAGCGTTTCAACCAAGTCCCGTATGCATACATGTACCATTCGTCCGTAGTTATGAAACTTGGATGAGATGATGTGTACACGTCATGGAAAATTTCTGGCTTAGTAAATCCCCTATACAATATGCAGCGCACAAGTTGATTCAACAAATGAGGGACGACGCGCGAAGCGTTTCAACAAAGTCCCGTATAAGGTCATGTACCTTTCTGCCGTTAGCGGTGAAACTTGGGTGAAATATGGTGGACACTCCAAGGAAGGTTTCTGGCTTAGTAAATACATTTCACAGTAGGTAGCACACAAGTAGATTCGACAAATGAACGACGACACGCGGAGCGTTTCAATACAGTCCCATATGTCTTCATATCCCATTAGTCCGATAGCGATGAAACTTGGGTGAGATGTTGTGGACACTTACGTGACGGTTTCTAACTTAGTAAATACATTTTACAGTAGGTAGCGCACGAGTAGATTCAACAAATGAGTGACGGAGCGCGAATCGTTTAAACAAAATCAGGTATGCGTTCATATACTATTCATCCGATTGCGATGAAACATTGATCAGTTATTGAGTACCCGCCAGGGAAGGGGACTTAGTAAATTCATTTCATAATAAGTAGCGCAAGAGTAGATGCAACAAATGGGTGACGACGCGCGAAGCGTTTCAACAAAATCCCCTATTGCGTTCATATAACATTCTTGGATTGCGATGAAACCTTGATGAGTAATTGTGTACACGCCAGGGAAGGGCTTCGACTTAGTAATACATTTCTCAATAGGTAGCGCACGAGTAGATTCAACAAATGATGACAGCGCACGAATCGTTTAAACAAAAACCCCTATACGTGCATATACCATTCATCCGATTGCGATGAAGCATTGATGAGTTATTGTGTACACGCCAGGGAAGGGTTTCGACTTAGTAAATCCATTTCACAATAGGTAGCGTACGAGTAGATTCAACAAATGAGTGACAGCGATGAAACTTTTGAATGTTTTTGTGCACGCTCCCACGAATGGTTCTAAATTAGAAAATCCATTTTACGATAGCTTAGAGGCAGTTAACATGTTGTGTATCCAAAAGCACTTCAAGAAACAGAATTTCAACGCCAACACTTTCTTTGATTGGCATTGCAACGCATGCCGGGTACAGCTTGTCTATATATATAAAAATCAATGTTACGTGATAGTTTGTCTGTCTGTGGGTCTGTGGGTATGTCTCCTATGCGTTCATATACCATTCGTCCGATTGCGATGAAACTAGGGTGAGATGTTGAGTACACTCCAAGGAAGGTTTCTGACTTAGTAAATCCATTTTACAATAGGTAGCGCACGCGTAGATTCAACAAATGAGCGACGATGCGCGAAGCATTTCAACAAAGTCCCGTATGTGTTCATATACCATTCGTCCGATAGCGATGAAACTTGGGTGAGATGTTGTGTACACTTACGTGAAGGTTTCAAAATTAGTGAATACATTTCACAGTAGATAGCGCACAAGTAGATTCAACAAATGAGCGACGACACGCAATGCGTTTCAACAAAGTCCCGTATGCATTCATATACCATTCGTCCGATAGCTATGAAACTTGCGTAAAATGTTGTGTACACTGCAGGGAAATTTTCTAGCTTAGTACATCCACTTTACAATAGGCAGCGCACGAGTAGAATCAACAAATGAGCAACAGCGCGCGAAGCGTTTCAACAAAGTCCCATATAATTTCATATTCCATTCATCCGATAGCGATGAAACTTGGGTGAGATGTTGTGTACACTCCAGGGAAGGTTTCTGGCTTAGTACATACATTTTACAATAGGTATCGCACCAGTAGATTCAACAAATGAGCGACGACACGCGAAGCGTTTCAACAAAGTCCCGTATCAAGTCATATACCAGTCGTCTGATAGTGATAAATGTTTGGAGAATTGTTGTGTACACTCCAGGAAAGGTTTCTGGCTAAGTGAATCCATTTTGCAATACGAAGCGCACGTTTATATTCAGGAAGGTTTCTGGCTGAGTACATCCATATTACAATATGTAGCGCAAGAGTAGAATCAACAAATGAGCGACGACACGCGAAGCGTTTCAACCAAGTCCAGTATGCATTCATGTACCATTCGTCCGTAGCTATGAAACTTGGGTGAGATGTTGTGTACACGGCATGGAAAATTTCTGGCTTAGTAAATCCACTATACAATATGCAGCACACAAGTTGATTCAACAAATGAGGGACGACGCGCGAAGCGTTTCAACAAAGTCCCGTATAAGGTCATATACCATTCTGCCATTAGCGGTGAAACTTGGGTGAAATATGGTGGACACTCCAAGGAAGGTTTCTGACTTAGTAAATACATTTCACCGTAGGTAGCACACGAGTAGATTCGACAAATTAACGACGACATGCGGAGCGTTTCAATACAGTCCCATATGTCTTCATATCCCATTAGTCCGATAGCGATGAAACTTGGGTGAGATGTTGTGGACACTTACGTGACGGTTTCTAACTTAGTAAATACATTTTACAGTAGGTAGCGCACGAGTAGATTCAAAAAATGTGTGACGGAGCGCGAATCGTTTAAACAAAATCAGGTATGCGTTCATATACCATACTATTCATCCGATTGCGATGAAACATTGATCAGTTATTGTGTACCCGCCAGGGAAGGGGACTTAGTAAATCCATTTCACAATAAGTAGCGCAAGAGTAGATGCAACAAATGGGTGACGACGCGCGAAGCGTTTCAACAAAATCCCCTATTGCGTTCATATAACATTCTTGGATTGCGATGAAACCTTGATGAGTAATTGTGTACACGCCAGGGAAGGGCTTCGACTTAGTAATACATTTCTCAATAGGTAGCGCACGAGTAGATTCAACAAATGATGACAGCGCACGAATCGTTTAAACAAAAACCCCTATACGTGCATATACCATTCATCCGATTGCGATGAAGCATTGATGAGTTATTGTGTACACGCCAGGGAAGGGTTTCGACTTAGGAAATCCATTTCACAATAGGTAGCGTACGAGTAGATTCAACAAATGAGTGACAGCGATGAAACTTTTGAATGTTTTTGTGCACGCTCCCACGAATGGTTCTAAATTAGAAAATCCATTTTACGATAGCTTAGAGGCAGTTAACATGTTGTGTATCCAAAAGCACTTCAAGAAACAGAATTTCAACGCCAACACTTTCTTTGATTGGCATTGCAACGCATGCCGGGTACAGCTTGTCTATATATATAAAAATCAATGTTACGTGATAGTTTGTCTGTCTGTGGGTCTGTGGGTATGTCTCCTATGCGTTCATATACCATTCGTCCGATTGCGATGAAACTAGGGTGAGATGTTGAGTACACTCCAAGGAAGGTTTCTGACTTAGTAAATCCATTTTACAATAGGTAGCGCACGCGTAGATTCAACAAATGAGCGACGATGCGCGAAGCATTTCAACAAAGTCCCGTATGTGTTCATATACCATTCGTCCGATAGCGATGAAACTTGGGTGAGATGTTGTGTACACTTACGTGAAGGTTTCAAAATTAGTGAATACATTTCACAGTAGATAGCGCACAAGTAGATTCAACAAATGAGCGACGACACGCAATGCGTTTCAACAAAGTCCCGTATGCATTCATATACCATTCGTCCGATAGCTATGAAACTTGCGTAAAATGTTGTGTACACTGCAGGGAAATTTTCTAGCTTAGTACATCCACTTTACAATAGGCAGCGCACGAGTAGAATCAACAAATGAGCAACAGCGCGCGAAGCGTTTCAACAAAGTCCCATATAATTTCATATTCCATTCATCCGATAGCGATGAAACTTGGGTGAGATGTTGTGTACACTCCAGGGAAGGTTTCTGGCTTAGTACATACATTTTACAATAGGTATCGCACCAGTAGATTCAACAAATGAGCGACGACACGCGAAGCGTTTCAACAAAGTCCCGTATCAAGTCATATACCAGTCGTCTGATAGTGATAAATGTTTGGAGAATTGTTGTGTACACTCCAGGAAAGGTTTCTGGCTAAGTGAATCCATTTTGCAATACGAAGCGCACGTTTATATTCAGGAAGGTTTCTGGCTGAGTACATCCATATTACAATATGTAGCGCAAGAGTAGAATCAACAAATGAGCGACGACACGCGAAGCGTTTCAACCAAGTCCAGTATGCATTCATGTACCATTCGTCCGTAGCTATGAAACTTGGGTGAGATGTTGTGTACACGGCATGGAAAATTTCTGGCTTAGTAAATCCACTATACAATATGCAGCACACAAGTTGATTCAACAAATGAGGGACGACGCGCGAAGCGTTTCAACAAAGTCCCGTATAAGGTCATATACCATTCTGCCATTAGCGGTGAAACTTGGGTGAAATATGGTGGACACTCCAAGGAAGGTTTCTGACTTAGTAAATACATTTCACCGTAGGTAGCACACGAGTAGATTCGACAAATTAACGACGACATGCGGAGCGTTTCAATACAGTCCCATATGTCTTCATATCCCATTAGTCCGATAGCGATGAAACTTGGGTGAGATGTTGTGGACACTTACGTGACGGTTTCTAACTTAGTAAATACATTTTACAGTAGGTAGCGCACGAGTAGATTCAAAAAATGTGTGACGGAGCGCGAATCGTTTAAACAAAATCAGGTATGCGTTCATATACCATACTATTCATCCGATTGCGATGAAACATTGATCAGTTATTGTGTACCCGCCAGGGAAGGGGACTTAGTAAATCCATTTCACAATAAGTAGCGCAAGAGTAGATGCAACAAATGGGTGACGACGCGCGAAGCGTTTCAACAAAATCCCCTATTGCGTTCATATAACATTCTTTGATTGCGATGAAACCTTGATGAGTTATTGTGTACACGCAAGGGAAGAGCTTCGACTTAGTAATACATTTCTCAATAGGTAGCGCACGAGTAGATTCAACAAATGAGTGACAGCGCAAGAATCGTTTAAACAAAACCCCGTATACGTGCATATACAATTCATCCGATTGCGATGAATCATTGATGAGTTATTGTGTACACGCCAGGGAAGGGTTTCGACTTAGTAAATCCATTTCACAACAGGTAGCGTACGAGTAGATTCAACAAATGAGTGACAGCGATGAAACTTTTGAAAGTTGTTGTGCATGCTCCCACGAATGGTTCTAAATTAGAAAATCCATTTTACGATAACTTAGAGGCAGTTAACATGTTGTGTATCTAAAAGCACTTCAAGAAACAGAATTTCAACATGCCGGGTACAGCTTGTATATATATATATATTGTGCCCTTTTAGCAAGAAATATGCCAATCACAGTATACCAGCGTAGCTCAATTCGGATTTTTCGGGGCAGCGGTAAGTTCCCCCACTCTGTGACTCACATATTTTGGATTAATTAGAGGATACACTTGCAAAAATAACAACAAAATCAACTCCTATTTAAACACATTTAATTAATAAAATTAATGGCGCTACAAACACTTAAACAATTTAATTACTGACCCATAATCATCTACTTGTTCCAAATGAACAAGGAATCACAAATATAATAAAACAAATATTGTATTTAAAACATGTGGTTTCCACATAAACCAACAATTCCTACTTAGTCTTACTTCCATAAAGCATTAACAGTAAGTTTTATATAACTCTGAGCTCTTTTGGCTCCATGCATTTACATAATAATGGTGTCATTCTGGTACACCTCAAATACTATCCTTTATATCTTCTTAATTCTCAAAAACAAATTTATAATTACATTTAAAATTTATGTTAATTATCTAACTCAATATTTTGGGCATGTCCACACATTCAGTTGTTATCATCTCTCTTTATTTTCACAAATATATTAAGGTAATCAGGAAATCAATTGTGTACTCCAGAGCGTGAAGATACTTGACACAGTCAAAAAACTATAGTTACTCCCGAAACTTAGTTGTCTTCAATTAACTCATGGAATCCTACGTCCATCCAACACTACAATAGGGATTGTTATTTATCTCTTATGTCTTATAAGACCATTATCATATAAGAAACTACGATCTGAAACAGGCAAACGAAAATATCAATCTACAAGGACCTCGGTTCAACGCCCGGGTCATTAACAACTTTAAACACTCCTGGTGTATTCATTTCTCTTTACAACATCTTACGAGACGGTTTCTGGCCCCTCTCGCTTTAAGAGAGCTAGACCCTTCTACTCGGGCGCGATTTATGACACACGGGGGGGGGGGGGGTGACGGCGACTCCCTGTCTAACCCACGTTAGTAGCTTATTTCCAAGGCTTTCAAAACAAACCTTCACATTATATTCAGTTCTGGGGAGAGACCGGGCTTTTACTGTACCGTACTCATTCAAACAACTACTCTTTGGTTCAAAGACCACTTTCGTAACCTTGGCATTTATTAATTATGAGAGGGTCCTCATTGATTGGGAAGATTAATACACATCCGACGACGAAGAATAAAGGGGCTTTTATCATAAGAAGATTCTGCGTTCGAATCTCTTCACGTGCCTCGGGAACCATTCCCTTACAGAGGACTTATACAAAATGCGATTTAAAGTCGGCCGTGGCCCATATGACATACGCTCAATAATACCATATATTAGCTCCCTTTTTTATACATACACAATGCCTCGTGATACTACGTCACAAATAGAGGACTTATACAATTATCAATTCACTGCAATCAACTACCCTCCATAAGTAATCTACCAAGTATTTTAACCTCTACGCGTTCCTAGCGTGACATTTTAATATTATTTGCGCTCATTTGCGCTATGCAATTATTTTAAGCCAAAATGTCTTCCCAAGAACTGATAAATCTCATTAGTAACAATTCATATTATTTTTATTCTTATATTAATATTTTCCGTTGCCGATAAATCGCTCCCTTTTAAAATATTCCCTTGAACATCATATCTTACACATATGTTAAGGCTTTAACGCTCTTATGTTCACATCACTTTATTTGATCTTTATTTAATATTTCCATATTTAGTTATTATTATTATCTTTATTCTTTACACAAGCTTAAAAGCTATTTCTTTCATAGTTCAACTTTACTTTATTTAAATATCTTTCATGATAATAACTGATATTTCGCTTGCTCTTATGACATTTGTTAAATACATTAACATTTTTATTCACTTATTTCCTCTACGGGATTTATTCTTTACATAATTATTGATAATTTATCAAATTTTCTATTATTGTTCAGACCGCGTTCTTGCTTATTCAGTATTTATTTATTAACACACATCCCTTTTACTCAAAAACTCCGGTGGATTTGTACACAACCAATTTCTGACACCAAAATAGAATGAAATTCAGTACTCACATGTTTTAAGATCGTCCCATGATCTTTATTCTTGTGCGGTGCTTCATTTTGGGCCCACTTTGAACTTTTTACTCCATATTAAAGGAATTCATCTTATGTATAAACACTTTTTGACATATATTTAAGACACTTAACATTAACGACATTTTTATACACTGATGTGTCCCTTTTGAACACATAATAAACACTAAAAATATTAATTTAATACACAATCTTGATAAATTTACACTTCACAATTCTTGATCACTAGGCCGTATTTCTGAGCCTATCACACGTGACCTTCTTAATTTCCCGTTTCCAAGGGTGAAATTTATTCGATGTCGGCTTCCTATCCTGCAGAATACGAAAGTCTCGAAGCATCTACTGTTCCCTGGAGTCCAAATTCTGCTACTCCTATCCTGGATGACCGGCTATTTATCTAGCTTGAACGGCTTCTTTGTAGATCTGTCTATCGATCCTAGCGAAAGTCTATTCGGATCGAGGTTTCCTCAATGACCTATAGATTTAGTTTATAGCAGCTAGTACTTCTCAAGTCTAGTACTTTTAGAATAGTTCGCCTACTTTCTGGAGATAATGTTTATAGTCTCCTATCTTCTCTATTTGATCGGTTCGAGCACTCCTACGTTTCTGACATACGTTCCGAACCTTATTCTGTTCTTCCCTTTTGGGTTCTTTAATTTAGATGACAGTTTATCTTTCTGGTACGGTACTTCCGTACGTTATGATCTATTCGTTCGTCTATTTAACGACCTATCGCCTTTAAGTCCGACGTTCGCGGCCTGCTCTGACTATATCTTACGAACTTTTACTATAACTTGTATACAGTCGGGCCTAAATCCTGTAACTAGGATTTTCCTAATATTTCAATACGGCGATACTTTAAATTTCTTCTTGACCACTCCTTATGGAGACAAGCAAGTCGTTAATACTGCGACGCCTGTGGCTATCGGATATTACTTCTGCGGTGTAACACAGCGTTTCTCCCCTCAAGGAGTACTGGTAACTGTCTTCGATATGACGCAGAGTTATGCCCCTCACGAACTGTCGAACTGCATTCGGTGTTTGGTGTAGCTTAGTGACGTGCCCTCAGGCCGTTTGAACTGCGTGCGTAGTAACACCCTCACGGGTTGTCAGAATAACTGCATGTGCTGATGATCCAGCGTTACGTCCCCCTGGACGGATTTGTACTGCGTGATGCGTGATTACACCCCCTCGGGCTGTTCGAGACTGCATACAATGATGATCGTGACACAGTGTCATGCCCGCAGGCTGACAATAACTGCATGAGCTGATATAACTTCACGTCCCCCTGGACGGACTCTTACTGCGTGATGCGTGGCAACGCCCCCTCGGGCTGTTCGAGACTGCATGTTTGGCTTGGTAAAGCCCGAAGCTTTATACTATTTCACTACAAAAAAATAAGACTCTAGCCTTTCCTGTGGTCAACTTCTAAAATAATGGTGCCACAAATATAAAAATTATACCTTCCGAAAGCTCGTCTTCTCAATGTCAAATACTCTCATTGCACCTAAGAATCGATCGTGCAATTCGGAGATATTAATTAATTTCTCGTCCTCAGATGTGTGGGTGTTGCATTTCTTTTGCTTTCTCCCCTCCACACAGGCTTCGGTAATTCCCCAATGACGTCGTCTTGCGTTAGCAGTTTTTTTCTGCGCAATTATTAAATGGTTTCTCTTTACTGAAAAATCCCTCATTCAAAATGATTCACTGTACTGTACTTGTTTACTCATTATTATACTTGTAAACGGGTTAAATTTAATTATTTCTCTTCTGGCGCATAAGCGGTGTTGTCATTTTCCAGCAACGTCAGCTTGAATTCCGATTCAGGCCTCCTTGTTTAATCCTGGGAAATTTACACTCGGTTATTAATACTCGTGACTCGCTCCCTTCAGAATGTCAAGAGGGATGATATCATCCTCTCGACCACCTGGTCCTCGTTAGTTGCACAACCTTATGCTGGCCTCCTAGCTGGATCTTTCTTTAAGTTACATTAGAAACTGTACGTTTCTTTGATTTCTTCCTCAAATGCATGGATTCGCACACCTTGGACCCTATAGCATATGGGTTCATCTCACCCTTCCTTAGGATAAATAAATTTTCGAAAAATTTTTGAGGAAATTTATTTTAATTACTTTTGTATTCTTATTTCATCGAATCCATCATAACGTCATCCGTATTTACTGTTGTTTTATTTCCTTAAAGTTCCTTCCACTAATAGTGTAGGTTGGGTATGCTCTATCTTTACCCTATCTTTCTCCTTTATTACATTAAAATTTTCTTTTTCAATAAAATCAATTTCTTCTTTAAAGTTCCTTTCCTCTATGGTCTGTGTTTAGGTTGGGTCTTCAAAAGTTCCCATTCATTCATTTATTCCCCTAGCGGACGTCTCCACTCAGGGCCATAAATTTCTTGTCACGTTCGGTGTTTACAACTCTCCCCTCGTATGGCGCGTGCTTCTCCAAACTCGAGTCAACAGTTGGTTCCTTTCTTCTTTTCTCAGGACAGACTTCAAGTCGGTCTGTTCTCTATTCATTATATATTTTCAACTTAATGACTTTATGTTAATTACCTTGCGGGTGCAATTAGCTTTACCCGTAACTTAATTCATTACAGTTCTCAGACTTCAAGTCTGTTACACTTCATTTGATTTTTAAGAGCTCAGTCTGACCTCACCTGACTCTTTCTGGTTCTCTTCCCCCTTCCTTATCTCTCTTTGAGATGGTATTTCAACAAATATTATACTTATTTCTCTTATTCTTTGACGGTTGCAAATAGCCTTACCCGTTTGTTCCACTGGGATAAATCTTTTCCTTCACCTCGTATCGAGATGGCATTTCCAAAGAGTATTTCTTTTTTCGACTCTTCCAATTCTTTAGGTCTTTCAGATCTCCTTTCTTTCTCTTCTTTTTATCGCTCCCTCTCTTTTTACGGAGCTTCCAGCTGAAGTATGCATGGGCATCCTCTTTCTCCAAAGCTTCGTATGTTATTCCACCTCCTTTCATTGTTCCCATGTGGTACCCATTTCCTGGTACACCAACTATCAATGGCGGTTTTCCTCTGTCTTGATTTTCTTCAGAGACGTCTCCTCTCATTTTTTCATTGCTCCCAACAATCTCATCTTTTTCTTTTAGGGTTTCTTGGCTCTTATTAGCATCTTTCTCCATTTCTCTAGTCTTTCTTTGGCAATCTTGACATTTAATCATTAATTCGAGGATCTGGGCTTTCAATTTTTCCTCTTCTTCCTTTAATGCCCTTTTATTTTCCTGGTCCTGCATTTCTTCGAAGGTTTCCTTTTCCCTTTCCGTGAAATCTTGAACCTCTGTTTCCATCGGTGCTTCGTTGATATTTTCTATTATTGTTTCTTCTAATTTCTCTGTTTCTTCAGGAATTATCATTTCCGTTTCTTCAACTATCAATTCCTTTGTTATCTCCTGTTCCGAGATTATTTCTTGCTCTTCCAACTCGACCTTTTCCTCAAAATGAGTCTCTTCAGTTTGCAGCTCGATCTCATTTCGGCTGTCCTCCTGTTCTGGAGTTACGATTTCTTCCTGAGTCTCCATGTCTTCTTCAGGAAGGATCTCAAGGTTTTCCTCAGTTTCCACTGGAGTCATTATAATTTCTATTTCTTGTTTTTCTTCTTTAATATCAATTTTGGGCTCCTCTGGCACCGTAATTTCTTTTTCTTCTTCAATTTTAGCTGGCTTTTCAACTTGGGCAACTATTTCATTTATGACCGGGATAGCCATTTCTTTTGCTTTGAGGTCCTCTGCTAACATGTATTCATCATATTGCTTCTGGGCGGCAACTAATATCTCTGTATATTCTGGAATCTTGACTTTCCTCAATTCAGCTAACTCCTGAATAGTTATTATTCCATTTTCATCATACATGCTCATTATGAACCGATGCATTTTACTCCTTTCCTCTACCATATAATCCTTTTGTTCCTTCACATATTTCAGCCTTTCGTGCTCTTTATAATCGGTCTTCCACCAAATCTTATCCCATTTATCCTGTATCTCCGACCATTGTCTCTTTATTTCCATAATTTCATCCCAGAAACTTTCTATCTGTTCCCACGGAGCTAATTCCATCTTTCCTTCTTTCACCATACGTTTCGCAAATTTCTTCTTTGTTTCTCTTAACGACTCCTTCACATTGGGGATTTCTTTGTACAATTCCTCTAATTCCTGTTTGGATATTTTGTACCAATTTTTACAGGCCCTTTCACGGAGCCCGTTTACTTTCATTATTTCCTCGAAAATACTGTCTGTTTGTTCCATAATTCCTTCTTTTATTCTTAATTCGAGATCTTTTAATTCCCAAAGTTCGCTCCTCATTTTCTCGTGCTCATCTTCTATTCCATCAATTATACCCAAGAATTCTTTTACTTCGTCCCAAGTCACCATTTCTACCTTTTCCTGATCCTGAACGCAAAAACTATCGTGCTTTTTCCCTTCGTTTTCTGAGTCTACCTGAACCGGCATTACTACGTGAGACTTTGAATTACCTTCCTCATTATCATTATCTGTATTAATTACATTTTCCCTTGGAATTGGTTTACAATTTTCTTTTTCCTTTCCGAGCTCTGAAAGTTCAACATTTACCCTTTTGTCTGCAGACATGTTACCCTCTCTTCGTGTAACTATGTCTCCAGGTGCACGCATGCTTTCTACAGAAACATTTATAATTTCTTTACTTGGGTACTCTTTCTCACCTGTAGTTTTACCTTTATCTGGGCTCTCGGCCCTTACATTTTCAGAGAGCCTCCGCCTCTCTTCACTTAACAACATCATATTAGAATACAGTGGGCCACTAATGCCACCACACTAGTACATGTTTGAGAGATGATACTCTGAATCAGTGTGTCCCAATTTCTTTAAAATATTACTTTGGTACGGGTATTCACTTACAACGTACCCTTTTGATCCTTTTATTCATTTTCATAAACCTTTATGGAAGTATTTAAAATTCAAAATTTCGAAAAACCATTTTTTTTTTCAAAAAATGAAAATTTTGATTTTTCGAGAAAACTCGGGTTTTCCCCAGGAAAACTCAGCCCTGCGTACTGGGCGCCATGTTAATGTTTAGGTGTATGATAAAATCATACAGGCCCCACGTTGGAAAACGCTTAAACAATTTAATTACTGACCCATAATCATCTACTTGTTCCAAATGAACAAGGAATCACAAATATAATAAAACAAATATTGTATTTAAAACATGTGGTTTCCACATAAACCAACAATTCCTACTTAGTCTTACTTCCATAAAGCATTAACAGTAAGTTTTATATAACTCCGAGCTCTTTTGGCTCCATGCATTTACATAATAATGGTGTCATTCTGGTACACCTCAAATACTATCCTTTATATCTTCTTAATTCTCAAAAACAAATTTATAATTACATTTAAAATTTATGTTAATTATCTAACTCAATATTTTGGGCATGTCCACACATTCAGTTGTTATCATCTCTCTTTATTTTCACAAATATATTAAGGTAATCAGGAAATCAATTGTGTACTCCAGAGCGTGAAGATACTTGACACAGTCAAAAAACTATAGTTACTCCCGAAACTTAGTTGTCTTCAATTAACTCATGGAATCCTACGTCCATCCAACACTACAATAGGGATTGTTATTTATCTCTTATGTCTTATAAGACCATTATCATATAAGAAACTACGATCTGAAACAGGCAAACGAAAATATCAATCTACAAGGACCTCGGTTCAACGCCCGGGTCATTAACAACTTTAAACACTCCTGGTGTATTCATTTCTCTTTACAACATCTTACGAGACGGTTTCTGGCCCCTCTCGCTTTAAGAGAGCTAGACCCTTCTACTCGGGCGCGATTTATGACACGGGGGGGGGGGGTGACGGCGACTCCCTGTCTAACCCACGTTAGTAGCTTATTTCCAAGGCTTTCAAAACAAACCTTCACATTATATTCAGTTCTGGGGAGAGACCGGGCTTTTACTGTACCGTACTCATTCAAACAACTACTCTTTGGTTCAAAGACCACTTTCGTAACCTTGGCATTTATTAATTATGAGAGGGTCCTCATTGATTGGGAAGATTAATACACATCCGACGACGAAGAATAAAGGGGCTTTTATCATAAGAAGATTCTGCGTTCGAATCTCTTCACGTGCCTCGGGAACCATTCCCTTACAGAGGACTTATACAAAATGCGATTTAAAGTCGGCCGTGGCCCATATGACATACGCTCAATAATACCATATATTAGCTCCCTTTTTATACATACACAATGCCTCGTGATACTACGTCACAAATAGAGGACTTATACAATTATCAATTCACTGCAATCAACTACCCTCCATAAGTAATCTACCAAGTATTTTAACCTCTACGCGTTCCTAGCGTGACATTTTAATATTATTTGCGCTCATTTGCGCTATGCAATTATTTTAAGCCAAAATGTCTTCCCAAGAACTGATAAATCTCATTAGTAACAATTCATATTATTTTTATTCTTATATTAATATTTTCCGTTGCCGATAAATCGCTCCCTTTTAAAATATTCCCTTGAACATCATATCTTACACATATGTTAAGGCTTTAACGCTCTTATGTTCACATCACTTTATTTGATCTTTATTTAATATTTCCATATTTAGTTATTATTATTATCTTTATTCTTTACACAAGCTTAAAAGCTATTTCTTTCATAGTTCAACTTTACTTTATTTAAATATCTTTCATGATAATAACTGATATTTCGCTTGCTCTTATGACATTTGTTAAATACATTAACATTTTTATTCACTTATTTCCTCTACGGGATTTATTCTTTACATAATTATTGATAATTTATCAAATTTTCTATTATTGTTCAGACCGCGTTCTTGCTTATTCAGTATTTATTTATTAACACACATCCCTTTTACTCAAAAACTCCGGTGGATTTGTACACAACCAATTTCTGACACCAAAATAGAATGAAATTCAGTACTCACATGTTTTAAGATCGTCCCATGATCTTTATTCTTGTGCGGTGCTTCATTTTGGGCCCACTTTGAACTTTTTACTCCATATTAAAGGAATTCATCTTATGTATAAACACTTTTTGACATATATTTAAGACACTTAACATTAACGACATTTTTATACACTGATGTGTCCCTTTTGAACACATAATAAACACTAAAAATATTAATTTAATACACAATCTTGATAAATTTACACTTCACAATTCTTGATCACTAGGCCGTATTTCTGAGCCTATCACACGTGACCTTCTTAATTTTCCGTATCCAAGGGTGAAATTTATTCGATGTCGGCTTCCTATCCTGCAGAATACGAAAGTCTCGAAACATCTACTGTTCCCTGGAGTCCAAATTCTGCTACTCCTATCCTGGATGACCGGCTATTTATCTAGCTTGAACGGCTTCTTTGTAGATCTGTCTATCGATCCTAGCGAAAGTCTATTCGGATCGAGGTTTCCTCAATGACCTATAGATTTAGTTTATAGCAGCTAGTACTTCTCAAGTCTAGTACTTTTAGAATAGTTCGCCTACTTTCTGGAGATAATGTTTATAGTCTCCTATCTTCTCTATTTGATCGGTTCGAGCACTCCTACGTTTCTGACATACGTTCCGAACCTTATTCTGTTCTTCCCTTTTGGGTTCTTTAATTTAGATGACAGTTTATCTTTCTGGTACGGTACTTCCGTACGTTATGATCTATTCGTTCGTCTATTTAACGACCTATCGCCTTTAAGTCCGACGTTCGCGGCCTGCTCTGACTATATCTTACGAACTTTTACTATAACTTGTATACAGTCGGGCCTAAATCCTGTAACTAGGATTTTCCTAATATTTCAATACGGCGATACTTTAAATTTCTTCTTGACCACTCCTTATGGAGACAAGCAAGTCGTTAATACTGCGACGCCTGTGGCTATCGGATATTACTTCTGCGGTGTAACACAACGTTTCTCCCCTCAAGGAGTACTGGTAACTGTCTTCGATATGACGCAGAGTTATGCCCCTCACGAACTGTCGAACTGCATTCGGTGTTTGGTGTAGCTTAGTGACGTGCCCTCAGGCCGTTTGAACTGCGTGCGTAGTAACACCCTCACGGGTTGTCAGAATAACTGCATGTGCTGATGATCCAGCGTTACGTCCCCCTGGACGGATTTGTACTGCGTGATGCGTGATTACACCCCCTCGGGCTGTTCGAGACTGCATTCAATGATGATCGTGACACAGTGTCATGCCCGCAGGCTGACAATAACTGCATGAGCTGATATAACTTCACGTCCCCCTGGACGGACTCTTACTGCGTGATGCGTGGCAACGCCCCCTCGGGCTGTTCGAGACTGCATGTTTGGCTTGGTAAAGCCCGAAGCTTTATACTATTTCACTACAAAAAAATAAGACTCTAGCCTTTCCTGTGGTCAACTTCTAAAATAATGGTGCCACAAATATAAAAATTATACCTTCCGAAAGCTCGTCTTCTCAATGTCAAATACTCTCATTGCACCTAAGAATCGATCGTGCAATTCGGAGATATTAATTAATTTCTCGTCCTCAGATGTGTGGGTGTTGCATTTCTTTTGCTTTCTCCCCTCCACACAGGCTTCGGTAATTCCCCAATGACGTCGTCTTGCGTTAGCAGTTTTTTTCTGCGCAATTATTAAATGGTTTCTCTTTACTGAAAAATCCCTCATTCAAAATGATTCACTGTACTGTACTTGTTTACTCATTATTATACTTGTAAACGGGTTAAATTTAATTATTTCTCTTCTGGCGCATAAGCGGTGTTGTCATTTTCCAGCAACGTCAGCTTGAATTCCGATTCAGGCCTCCTTGTTTAATCCTGGGAAATTTCCACTCGGTTATTAATACTCGTGACTCGCTCCCTTCAGAATGTCAAGAGGGATGATATCCTCCTCTCGACCACCTGGTCCTCGTTAGTTGCACAACCTTATGCTGGCCTCCTAGCTGGATCTTTCTTTAAGTTACATTAGAAACTGTACGTTTCTTTGATTTCTTCCTCAAATGCATGGATTCGCACACCTTGGACCCTATAGCATATGGGTTCATCTCACCCTTCCTTAGGATAAATAAATTTTCGAAAAATTTTTGAGGAAATTTATTTTAATTACTTTTGTATTCTTATTTCATCGAATCCATCATAACGTCATCCGTATTTACTGTTGTTTTATTTCCTTAAAGTTCCTTCCACTAATAGTGTAGGTTGGGTATGCTCTATCTTTACCCTATCTTTCTCCTTTATTACATTAAAATTTTCTTTTTCAATAAAATCAATTTCTTCTTTAAAGTTCCTTTCCTCTATGGTCTGTGTTTAGGTTGGGTCTTCAAAAGTTCCCATTCATTCATTTATTCCCCTAGCGGACGTCTCCACTCAGGGCCATAAATTTCTTGTCACGTTCGGTGTTTACAACTCTCCCCTCGTATGGCGCGTGCTTCTCCAAACTCGAGTCAACAGTTGGTTCCTTTCTTCTTTTCTCAGGACAGACTTCAAGTCGGTCTGTTCTCTATTCATTATATATTTTCAACTTAATGACTTTATGTTAATTACCTTGCGGGTGCAATTAGCTTTACCCGTAACTTAATTCATTACAGTTCTCAGACTTCAAGTCTGTTACACTTCATTTGATTTTTAAGAGCTCAGTCTGACCTCACCTGACTCTTTCTGGTTCTCTTCCCCCTTCCTTATCTCTCTTTGAGATGGTATTTCAACAAATATTATACTTATTTCTCTTATTCTTTGACGGTTGCAAATAGCTTTACCCGTTTGTTCCACTGGGATAAATCTTTTCCTTCACCTCGTATCGAGATGGCATTTCCAAAGAGTATTTCTTTTTTCGACTCTTCCAATTCTTTAGGTCTTTCAGATCTCCTTTCTTTCTCTTATTTTTATCGCTCCCTTTCTTTTTACGGAGCTTCCAGCTGAAGTATGCATGGGCATCCTCTTTCTCCAAAGCTTCGTATGTTATTCCACCTCCTTTCATTGTTCCCATGTGGTATCCATTTCCTGGTACACCAACTATCAATGGCGGTTTTCCTCTGTCTTGATTTTCTTCAGAGACGTCTCCTCTCATTTTTTCATTGCTCCCAACAATCTCATCTTTTTCTTTTAGGGTTTCTTGGCTCTTATTAGCATCTTTCTCCATTTCTCTAGTCTTTCTTTGGCAATCTTGACATTTAATCATTAATTCGAGGATCTGGGCTTTCAATTTTTCCTCTTCTTCCTTTAATGCCCTTTTATTTTCCTGGTCCTGCATTTCTTCGGAGGTTTCCTTTTCCCTTTCCGTGAAATCTTGAACCTCTGTTTCCATCGGTGCTTCGTTGATATTTTCTATTATTGTTTCTTCTAATTTCTCTGTTTCTTCAGGAATTATCATTTCCGTTTCTTCAACTATCAATTCCTTTGTTATCTCCTGTTCCGAGATTATTTCTTGCTCTTCCAACTCGACCTTTTCCTCAAAATGAGTCTCTTCAGTTTGCAGCTCGATCTCATTTCGGCTGTCCTCCTGTTCTGGAGTTACGATTTCTTCCTGAGTCTCCATGTCTTCTTCAGGAAGGATCTCAAGGTTTTCCTCAGTTTCCACTGGAGTCATTATAATTTCTATTTCTTGTTTTTCTTCTTTAATATCAATTTTGGGCTCCTCTGGCACCGTAATTTCTTTTTCTTCTTCAATTTTAGCTGGCTTTTCAACTTGGGCAACTATTTCATTTATGACCGGGATAGCCATTTCTTTTGCTTTGAGGTCCTCTGCTAACATGTATTCATCATATTGCTTCTGGGCGGCAACTAATATCTCTGTATATTCTGGAATCTTGACTTTCCTCAATTCAGCTAACTCCTGAATAGTTATTATTCCATTTTCATCATACATGCTCATTATGAACCGATGCATTTTACTCCTTTCCTCTACCATATAATCCTTTTGTTCCTTCACATATTTCAGCCTTTCGTGCTCTTTATAATCGGTCTTCCACCAAATCTTATCCCATTTATCCTGTATCTCCGACCATTGTCTCTTTATTTCCATAATTTCATCCCAGAAACTTTCTATCTGTTCCCACGGAGCTAATTCCATCTTTCCTTCTTTCACCATACGTTTCGCAAATTTCTTCTTTGTTTCTCTTAACGACTCCTTCACATTGGGGATTTCTTTGTACAATTCCTCTAATTCCTGTTTGGATATTTTATACCAATTTTTACAGGCCCTTTCACGGAGCCCGTTTACTTTCATTATTTCCTCGATAATACTGTCTGTTTGTTCCATAATTCCTTCTTTTATTCTTAATTCGAGATCTTTTAATTCCCAAAGTTCGCTCCTCATTTTCTCGTGCTCATCTTCTATTCCATCAATTATACCCAAGAATTCTTTTACTTCGTCCCAAGTCACCATTTCTACCTTTTCCTGATCCTGAACGCAAAAACTATCGTTCTTTTTCCCTTCGTTTTCTGAGTCTACCTGAACCGGCATTACTACGTGAGACTTTGAATTACCTTCCTCATTATCATTATCTGTATTAATTACATTTTCCCTTGGAATTGGTTTACAATTTTCTTTTTCCTTTCCGAGCTCTGAAAGTTCAACATTTACCCTTTTGTCTGCAGATATGTTACCCTCTCTTCGTGTAACTATGTCTCCAGGTGCACGCATGCTTTCTACAGAAACATTTATAATTTCTTTACTTGGGTACTCTTTCTCACCTGTAGTTTTACCTTTATCTGGGCTCTCGGCCCTTACATTTTCAGAGAGCCTCCGCCTCTCTTCACTTAACAACATCATATTAGAATACAGTGGGCCACTAATGCCACCACACTAGTACATGTTTGAGAGATGATACTCTGAATCAGTGTGTCCCAATTTCTTTAAAATCTTACTTTGGTAAGGGTATTCACTTACAACGTACCCTTTTGATCCTTTTATTCATTTTCATAAACCTTTATGGAAGTATTTAAAATTCAAAATTTCGAAAAACCATTTTTTTTTCAAAAAATGAAAATTTTGATTTTTCGAGAAAACTCGGGTTTTCCCCAGGAAAACTCAGCCCTGCGTACTGGGCGCCATGTTAATGTTTAGGTGTATGATAAAATCATACAGGCCCCACGTTGGAAAACGCTTAAACAATTTAATTACTGACCCATAATCATCTACTTGTTCCAAATGAACAAGGAATCACAAATATAATAAAACAAATATTGTATTTAAAACATGTGGTTTCCACATAAACCAACAATTCCTACTTAGTCTTACTTCCATAAAGCATTAACAGTAAGTTTTATATAACTCCGAGCTCTTTTGGCTCCATGCATTTACATAATAATGGTGTCATTCTGGTACACCTCAAATACTATCCTTTATATCTTCTTAATTCTCAAAAACAAATTTATAATTACATTTAAAATTTATGTTAATTATCTAACTCAATATTTTGGGCATGTCCACACATTCAGTTGTTATCATCTCTCTTTATTTTCACAAATATATTAAGGTAATCAGGAAATCAATTGTGTACTCCAGAGCGTGAAGATACTTGACACAGTCAAAAAACTATAGTTACTCCCGAAACTTAGTTGTCTTCAATTAACTCATGGAATCCTACGTCCATCCAACACTACAATAGGGATTGTTATTTATCTCTTATGTCTTATAAGACCATTATCATATAAGAAACTACGATCTGAAACAGGCAAACGAAAATATCAATCTACAAGGACCTCGGTTCAACGCCCGGGTCATTAACAACTTTAAACACTCCTGGTGTATTCATTTCTCTTTACAACATCTTACGAGACGGTTTCTGGCCCCTCTCGCTTTAAGAGAGCTAGACCCTTCTACTCGGGCGCGATTTATGACACGGGGGGGGGGGGGGGTGACGGCGACTCCCTGTCTAACCCACGTTAGTAGCTTATTTCCAAGGCTTTCAAAACAAACCTTCACATTATATTCAGTTCTGGGGAGAGACCGGGCTTTTACTGTACCGTACTCATTCAAACAACTACTCTTTGGTTCAAAGACCACTTTCGTAACCTTGGCATTTATTAATTATGAGAGGGTCCTCATTGATTGGGAAGATTAATACACATCCGACGACGAAGAATAAAGGGGCTTTTATCATAAGAAGATTCTGCGTTCGAATCTCTTCACGTGCCTCGGGAACCATTCCCTTACAGAGGACTTATACAAAATGCGATTTAAAGTCGGCCGTGGCCCATATGACATACGCTCAATAATACCATATATTAGCTCCCTTTTTTATACATACACAATGCCTCGTGATACTCCGTCACAAATAGAGGACTTATACAATTATCAATTCACTGCAATCAACTACCCTCCATAAGTAATCTACCAAGTATTTTAACCTCTACGCGTTCCTAGCGTGACATTTTAATATTATTTGCGCTCATTTGCGCTATGCAATTATTTTAAGCCAAAATGTCTTCCCAAGAACTGATAAATCTCATTAGTAACAATTCATATTATTTTTATTCTTATATTAATATTTTCCGTTGCCGATAAATCGCTCCCTTTTAAAATATTCCCTTGAACATCATATCTTACACATATGTTAAGGCTTTAACGCTCTTATGTTCACATCACTTTATTTGATCTTTATTTAATATTTCCATATTTAGTTATTATTATTATCTTTATTCTTTACACAAGCTTAAAAGCTATTTCTTTCATAGTTCAACTTTACTTTATTTAAATATCTTTCATGATAATAACTGATATTTCGCTTGCTCTTATGACATTTGTTAAATACATTAACATTTTTATTCACTTATTTCCTCTACGGGATTTATTCTTTACATAATTATTGATAATTTATCAAATTTTCTATTATTGTTCAGACCGCGTTCTTGCTTATTCAGTATTTATTTATTAACACACATCCCTTTTACTCAAAAACTCCGGTGGATTTGTACACAACCAATTTCTGACACCAAAATAGAATGAAATTCAGTACTCACATGTTTTAAGATCGTCCCATGATCTTTATTCTTGTGCGGTGCTTCATTTTGGGCCCACTTTGAACTTTTTACTCCATATTAAAGGAATTCATCTTATGTATAAACACTTTTTGACATATATTTAAGACACTTAACATTAACGACATTTTTATACACTGATGTGTCCCTTTTGAACACATAATAAACACTAAAAATATTAATTTAATACACAATCTTGATAAATTTACACTTCACAATTCTTGATCACTAGGCCGTATTTCTGAGCCTATCACACGTGACCTTCTTAATTTCCCGTTTCCAAGGGTGAAATTTATTCGATGTCGGCTTCCTATCCTGCAGAATACGAAAGTCTCGAAACATCTACTGTTCCCTGGAGTCCAAATTCTGCTACTCCTATCCTGGATGACCGGCTATTTATCTAGCTTGAACGGCTTCTTTGTAGATCTGTCTATCGATCCTAGCGAAAGTCTATTCGGATCGAGGTTTCCTCAATGACCTGTAGATTTAGTTTATAGCAGCTAGTACTTCTCAAGTCTAGTACTTTTAGAATAGTTCGCCTACTTTCTGGAGATAATGTTTATAGTCTCCTATCTTCTCTATTTGATCGGTTCGAGCACTCCTACGTTTCTGACATACGTTCCGAACCTTATTCTGTTCTTCCCTTTTGGGTTCTTTAATTTAGATGACAGTTTATCTTTCTGGTACGGTACTTCCGTACGTTATGATCTATTCGTTCGTCTATTTAACGACCTATCGCCTTTAAGTCCGACGTTCGCGGCCTGCTCTGACTATATCTTACGAACTTTTACTATAACTTGTATACAGTCGGGCCTAAATCCTGTAACTAGGATTTTCCTAATATTTCAATACGGCGATACTTTAAATTTCTTCTTGACCACTCCTTATGGAGACAAGCAAGTCGTTAATACTGCGACGCCTGTGGCTATCGGATATTACTTCTGCGGTGTAACACAGCGTTTCTCCCCTCAAGGAGTACTGGTAACTGTCTTCGATATGACGCAGAGTTATGCCCCTCACGAACTGTCGAACTGCATTCGGTGTTTGGTGTAGCTTAGTGACGTGCCCTCAGGCCGTTTGAACTGCGTGCGTAGTAACACCCTCACGGGTTGTCAGAATAACTGCATGTGCTGATGATCCAGCGTTACGTCCCCCTGGACGGATTTGTACTGCGTGATGCGTGATTACACCCCCTCGGGCTGTTCGAGACTGCATTCAATGATGATCGTGACACAGTGTCATGCCCGCAGGCTGACAATAACTGCATGAGCTGATATAACTTCACGTCCCCCTGGACGGACTCTTACTGCGTGATGCGTGGCAACGCCCCCTCGGGCTGTTCGAGACTGCATGTTTGGCTTGGTAAAGCCCGAAGCTTTATACTATTTCACTACAAAAAAATAAGACTCTAGCCTTTTCTGTGGTCAACTTCTAAAATAATGGTGCCACAAATATAAAAATTATACCTTCCGAAAGCTCGTCTTCTCAATGTCAAATACTCTCATTGCACCTAAGAATCGATCGTGCAATTCGGAGATATTAATTAATTTCTCGTCCTCAGATGTGTGGGTGTTGCATTTCTTTTGCTTTCTCCCCTCCACACAGGCTTCGGTAATTCCCCAATGACGTCGTCTTGCGTTAGCAGTTTTTTTCTGCGCAATTATTAAATGGTTTCTCTTTACTGAAAAATCCCTCATTCAAAATGATTCACTGTACTGTACTTGTTTACTCATTATTATACTTGTAAACGGGTTAAATTTAATTATTTCTCTTCTGGCGCATAAGCGGTGTTGTCATTTTCCAGCAACGTCAGCTTGAATTCCGATTCAGGCCTCCTTGTTTAATCCTGGGAAATTTCCACTCGGTTATTAATACTCGTGACTCGCTCCCTTCAGAATGTCAAGAGGGATGATATCATCCTCTCGACCACCTGGTCCTCGTTAGTTGCACAACCTTATGCTGGCCTCCTAGCTGGATCTTTCTTTAAGTTACATTAGAAACTGTACGTTTCTTTGATTTCTTCCTCAAATGCATGGATTCGCACACCTTGGACCCTATAGCATATGGGTTCAATATAAAGGAATGTCTGTGTGTTCGTCTTTTATGCGTTCATAAACCATTCATCCGATTGCGATCAAATTTTGGTGAGTTGTTGTAAACACTTCCGGGATGATCATAGGCATAGTTGATCCATTTCACAATAGATAGCGCGCGAGTAGTTTAAACAAATTGGTAATGGCGATGCTTTCATTAACAATTCGTCCGATTGCGATCAAATTTTGGTGAGGTGTTGTGCACAGTCCCGGAAAAGTAATAGGCGTAGTAAATCCAATTTACAATAGATGGCGCGCGATTAGCTTCAACAAAATGGCGTGCGTTTGTTTCAAGGAAATCCCACATGTGTTCATACAGACTACCATTCATCCCATTGCGTTGAAACTTGGGTGAGAGGTTGAGTACACTACAGGCAAGGTTTCTGGCTTAGTAAATCCATGCTATAATAGGTAACGCACGAGTAGATTCAACAAATGAGCGACGACGCGCGAAGCGTTTCAACAAAGTCCCGTATGCGTTGATATACCATTCGTCTGATAGCGATGAAACTTGGGAGAGATGTTGTGTACACTACAGGGAAGGTTTCTGGTTTAGTAAATCCACTTAACAATAGGTATCGCACAAGTAGATTCAACAAATGAGCGACGACGGGCGAAGTGTTTCAACAAAGACCAGTATGCGTTCACATACCATTCGTCCGATAGCGATGAAACTTGGGTGAGAGGTTGTGTACACTACAGGCAAGGTTTCTGACTTAGTAAATGTATGTTATAATAGGTAGCGCACGAGTAGATTCAACAAATGAGCGACGACGCGCGAAGCGTTTCAAAAAAGTCCCGTATGCGTTCATATACCATCCGTCCGATAGCGACTAAACTTGGGTGAGTTGTTGTGTACACCCCAGGGAAAGCTTTAGGCTTAGTAAATCCATTTTTCAATAGGTAGCGCACAAGTAGATTCAAAAAATTAGCGAATTCGCGCGAAGCGTTTCAAGCAAGTCCCGTATGCATTCATATACCATTCGTCCGATAGCGATGAAACGTGGGTGAGATGTTGTGTACACTTCAGGGAAGATTTCTAGCTTAGTAAATCCATGTTGCAATAGGTAGCACACGAATGGATTCAACAAATGAGCGACGAATTGCGAAGTGTTTCGACAAAGACCCGTATGCGTTCATATACAATCGTCCGATAGAGATGAAACTTTGATGAGTTGTTGTGTTCACGCCAGGAAAGGTTTTCGAGTTAGTAAATCCATTTTACAATAGGTAGCGTACGTGTATATTCAACAAATGGGTGACGGCGCTCTAATCGTTTCAGCAGTCCCGTATGCGTTCATATACCATTAATTTCATTGCGATGTAACTTTCGTGAGTTGTTGATCACGCTCCCGTGAATGTTTATGAGATAGTATTCTTTTTATAATAGTTTAGAGGTGGTTAACGGAAAAAGAAGAAAATATTGGGAATCCAAAAGCACTGCAACTAACAAAATCAAAAGCACTGCAACACTTTGTTTGGTTGGCATTGCAACGCAAAATTATAACATTTGAACAATACTTTTCCCCCTTTTTACTCTTTGAAGGTCTTTTCTTAGTAGAATGTCAATCTTAAAACAATATTTGAATTATTTTCACCATATGTTCAGATTGGAGTTGATGAAGCATCGTATTGCCGGCCCCATGGTGTAGGGGTAGCGCGCCTGCCTCTCACCCGGAGGCCCCTGGTTTGATTCCCGGGATTTTAGAAACGGGTGTAGTCAGCCTCGTGAGGACAATTGAGTAGCCGTCACACAGGGGGGCAGCGCACCGGTAACTAAACCCAAGATTAACGGCCGAGGGGACATTATGTGCTGACCACACGTCACCCCAAACAACTGCAGGTCAAATGGCTGGGCGGCAGTCGCTTGGTAGGCCTAGGCCCTTCACGGGGTGTAGTGTCAGGGGTTATGTTATGTCTTGTTATGAAGCGACGTATTGAAATATTTGATGATTATGATAATTGTTGTTTTAAGGGGCCTAACATCTAGGCTATCGGCCCTGAAATATTTGAATTTACTTGGCAAAAATAAGTTTTGATTTTCCTGTCAGAAAATATCTAAGAGTAAATTTTGTTTATATAAATCTTCATGGAATCTGGTTGGTCGTGTTTTATCCTATGTTTAAAACTTCCACTTTAATTTGATAATATATTGATCATTGGAAATTCCCATCAATTTTATTGGTTGTTGTACATGTCTTGCTCATTTCGAGGATTATAATGGTGAAACTCATTTCTGGATGTTACATCTATCATTGGAAGCAACAACTGAAATTGCGTTGTACGAGACCTGGCTCCTGGTGAATATCTGAACATTAGATCATTCAAATTAAAAAGACCATCAAAGGGCAATACGAAATGTATACAAATTAATATTCAGACGTTTCTTACATCGGATTTCCGAAAAAGTCACCTGTAGCGCCCTGGAGGATCGTGGGTTCGAATCCAAATCTGGTAGATGTTTGTAAATTCGAATCTGCGATATGCGACCCGGATCGATTCAGTATTGTGTTGATTAAATTAGTATTCAGATGTTTCTTACATCAGTTTTTCGAAAAGTCACCTGTAGCACCTGGGAGGCCGTGGGTTCGAATCCAAATCCGGTAGATGTTTGTAAATTCAATTCTGCGATATGTGACCTGGATCGATTCGGTATTGTGTTGATTAAATTAGTATTCAGACGTTTCTTACATCGGATTTTCGAAAAGTCACCCGCAGCGCCCAGGAGGGTCGTGGCTTCGAATCCAAATCTGGAAGAGGTTTGTAAATTCGAATCTGCGATATGCGACCCGGATCGATTCGGTATTGTGTTGATTAAATTAGTAATCAGACGTTTCTTACATCGGATTTTCGAAAAGTCACCCGCAGCGCCCAGGAGGGTCGTGTAATCGAATCCAAATCCCGCAGAAGATTATAAATTCGATTCTGCGATTTGTGATCCGGATCTGTATGGTATTGTGATCATTAAATTAGTATTCAGTTGTTTCTTACATCGGATTTTCGAAAAGTCACCTACAGCGGTCTGGAGGGTCGAGGGTTCGAATCCAAAACCCGTAGAAGAATATAAATTCAATCTGCGATTTGTGATCCAGATCTGTACGGTATTGTGTTGATTAAATTATTATTCTGATGTTTCTTACAACGGAGTTTCGAAAAGTCACCTGTAGCGGTCTGGAGGGTCAAGAGTTCGAACCCAAATCCCGTGGAAGATTATAAATTCGAATCTGCGATTTGTGATCCATAACTGTATGGTATTGTGATCATTAAATTAGTATTCAGACGTTTCCTACATCAGATTTTCGAAAAGTCACCTGTAGCGGTCTACAGGGGTCGAGGGTTCGAATCCAAACCCCGTGGAAGATTATAAATTCGAAACTGCGATTTGTGATCCGGATCTGTACGGTATTGTGATAATTAAAATAGTATTCAGACGTTTCCTACATCGGATTTTCGAAAAGTCACCTGTAGCGGTCTGGAGGATCGAGGGTTCGAATTCAAATCTGGTAGATGTTTGTAAATTCAGATCTGCGATGTGTGATCCGGATAGATATGGTATTGTGTTGATTAAATTTGTTTTCAGATGTTTCTTACATCGGATTTTCGAAAAGTCACCTGTGGCGGTCTGGAGGGTCAAGGGTTCGAATCCAAATCCCGTAGAATATTATAAATTTGAATCTGCGATTTGTGATCCAGATCTGTATGGTATTGTGATCATTTAATTAGTATTCAGACGTTTCCTACCTCAGATTTTCGAAAAGTCACCTGTAGCGGTCTGGAGGGTCAAGGGTTCGAATCCAAATCCCGTATAATATTATAAATTCGGATCTGTGATTTGTGATCCAGATCTGTATGGTATTGTGATCATTAAATTAGTATTCAGACGTATCCTACATCGGGTTTTCGAAACTTCACCTGTAGCGGTCTAGAGGGTCGAGGGTTCGAATCCATGTCCCGTAGAAGATTATAAATTCGAATCAGCGATTTGTGATACGGATCTGTACGGCATTGTGTTGATTAAATTAGTATTCAGATGTTTCTTACATCGGATTTTCGAAAAGTCACCTGTGGCGGTCTGGAGGGTCAAGGGTTCGAATCCAAATCCCGTAGAATATTATAAATTTGAATCTGCGATTTGTGATCAAGATCTGTATGGTATTGTGATCATTAAATTAGTATTCCGTTGTTTCTTACATCGGATTTTCGAAAAGTCACCTGTAGTGCCCTGGAGGGTCGTGGGATCGAATCCAAATCTGGAAGAGGTTTGTAAATTCGAATCTGCGATTTGCGACCAGGATCGATTCTGTATTGTGTTGATTAAATTAGTATTCAGTCGTTTCTTACATCGTATTTTCAAAAAGCCACCTCTAGCGCCCTGGAGGGTCGAGGGTTCGAATCCAAATCCCGTAGAAGATTATAAATTCGAATCTGCGATTTGTGATCCGGATCTGTACGGTATTGTGTTGATAACTTTAGTATTAATACGTATCTTACATCGGATATACGAAAAATTACCTGTAGCGCAGTTTATATTTCAGTGTTCGATTCGCTTTCCCGAAGTCGGTGGTAAATTTGATTTGCGATGTAGGCCTATGCCTAAATCCCGGATCAGTTCGGTTTTGTGTTGCCGTGCCCGTAGCGTCTTGGTGCCTGGATGGTGTCTTTCGTAGGGTCACGGTCGCCTCCTTCCCAATCCTAACTTGAAATGCAATTAAATAGACTATGACAAGTCACCTCAATAATACAGGTTATCTGAAATTGGAGAGAATAAAATATAAGTTCTATTTATATTGATGCTAATGGATACTTTACCTGTGACAGTAGGCTACTCGTAAATATACCGTATATCATTAGGGCAGATGACTTCGCAGTTCCGTCCTTTCATACAACAGTAACTAACCCGTAATTTTAACCGAGGCTTAATTGACGAATACCACATGTTTGGTCAATTTTTGTGTTTGTATATTTTCTTCGTTTCTTGCCGTGGTTATGCGAAAAGTCAGCCGTAGTGCCCTTGAAGTTCGGGATTCGATTCCCCTCCCATGTACTAACTGGAATAATCGAAATTGCGATGTATGGCCCCGATCGGTATGGTGTCGGGGTGATTTAATTAGTATTAAGACATTTTTTGCATTGGATATGCGGAAAGCCACCCGCAGCACCTTTCGGTTCGGTGTGGTATTGACTTTGTGATGAAACGTTTCTTACACCGGTGTGTGAAAATTCACTCCCACATGGATAAACAGTAGTTGCTTTCTGTGCTCATCTTTCCTGCGATATTCTTTGTCTTCAATGAATTTTAACAAATCAATGAATTCGAACAAATGACTGCAGTTCTGGAGAGTTAAGAGAGTGCTTTGAGATTGTGTTGCTACACTGCATCTGTGACGCAGGCACTGTGCTTCAATTGTTTACATGCGCGGTGGCCTCGCGCCTGCGCAGTTGGTGCGAATCTGTTCTCCTATACAGCCGAATTAAGAATACTGCAACGGAATGAAACAATAAAGCTCATGAGTATCAAAATCTGCTAATAAACACAAGCACACATGACCATAAGCAGAACATGTATTTCTGCCATATGACATGTCGAACAGTAAAAGCGATGGTCGACGAGATTTCTTTTATATTACATTTATAACAAGTTGAGAATTCATCACCATGGACGTTTACAACAGAAACAGAAATCAGTTGGTGACATTGGTGTTTTCCTCTCTCTCGGCTCTCAACATTAGAAGAAAGAAGAAGACAAATCTAATGCTAATGATAGCAGTACATCGCATATGAGGTTGTCTGCCAACATAAGTCATTTGTTAAAAAAATAAAAATACCGCAATCAAATGATATGGATGGCTTAAGTAACCAGTATAGCTAATATACTTCACTCGGATGCACACAGTTGCGTGTCTGAATCATCAATACCACACAGTTTGACCAATCATCGGGATTGGGATAATTTCATAGCGTATATATTACGGTGCTATTTTGATATTATTAAAGGCAATTTGAACTTTGTATTGCCTTGATAGACACATAGGAATTTTATCTTTCTTTAATGGGACGTAATAATCCTAATAATTAGATAATAGAGTAATTCAGAAACTTGACAATTTATTTCATTATATTGCCTATGCTGGTTTGGGTCTGCTAATCAGCTGATTTATTTAAAATTGCGGGAAGATCAATGCCATCATCAATGCAACTCGAATACAACCAGGTAATGATTATTTAAAACGTTCTGTTGCTACTGTCATTAATTTTGAACGTTGCGTTGTTTTTCCTTTCATATAGAGTGGGAGGGTTTCAGTATAGCTACTCACGAGAATTACATTCCTGAAATAGGAACCGCTTTCGTATTGCGGGGAGCCATTTATTGCTGTATATTGAAGATTTCAATAAATACGAATCACTTGATTACCCATTGGTGCCGCATTACAGCACATCAAGGGGAGTGGCAATTTTAATAGATACCCAGGTTCTCTGTAAGTATAACTTATTTGGTTGTAAACTGTTTTTCAGCAGCTGGAAATGTCAACCTATAGGTGTAGCTGTTCAGGACTTCCTCCCATCAGCCTAAAGAACCTTTCCTCTTTCCCTTCCGTATTGGCCCAACATGGTTTTACTACCTTCCAAGACCTTCAATCCTCAATCATTGAGGGTTGAGGACTTTTCTTTCCCTTGTCTTATTCCTATAGATTTTCTTTCCATTCCTTCCTTTAGCATGTAAGTTATACGTAAGACATTAGGCTAGTTTAGCAGCATTTTTCATTTCCATTTAATTTTCAACATCATCAGTATCATTAGACACATGACCTAGATGTTTTATCACCTTGAAACAATCATCACCACCATATGTTTGGACTTGAGCTCAGTTGAATGACGTTATGTTCTAAAATAAAGCATATTTAACCTCATAACATGCTCCACTGATGAGATCCACAACTTAACCTTCCATCAGGCACAACCTATTGCTATTGCTGTCGGACGCACCTAATCTGTTAGATTAACCATTCAAATATGCTAATCCACATTATATTGACTAGAATTTTGCATCTCATTTAAATCCATTGATATGGAGTACATCATATCTCATAGAAGTTATCCGTATCTCTACTTAGTATAAAACAAAGTCCCCGATTCTTGGATGTTTCGGGTAATCTCGAGAACCACTGGATGGATTTTGATGGGGTTTACACCATGCTGTCAAGGATTTCTCGAAGGTATCTGTAGAAAATAATTCATTTATGACCAAAGGATGCCGAGCTGTAACGATTTCAGTGAATAGAGTCGAAATAAACCTAACATCTGTACGCCTTTTACGCTTATGCTGGGAATCCGTTAAAAGTATCTATGTACTATGAGTGTAACAATTGTTCAGCATGGAAAGTTCTACAAAAAGGTCCACGACAATCCATTGTTTTTACGTTTTCATTTCTTCCAACAATCTCCATTCAATTACTAGCTTTGGAGACAGCTGGCAAGCAAGCCTTTCATCCCAGTTTCAGCCTTCGTTCCGCAGAATACACAGTCAAGTTAAGATTGGACGGAAGGGGGATTTGTGTTTCATGCACCTCGCCATTCTTAAATTATGTCTGACAAGGAATCGTTGCAAATGCATCACCATGATAATATAATTAATAGTCCAGTCAGTGATTTTAACCCATCATGCCGAGACGGAAAACAGATATAGGTCGTAGTTCATTGACATCGAAGAAAATATGCCCTTTAAGCTTATGCTGGGTAAACCGTTCAAGATACTGGGAGGGTTGCTAATTAAATAAGGCATACTACCTTTATCACCGATATATTCAATTCAACAAATACGACAAACAGGGCAAACATTCTACAGATAATAACAATTAATCTGATTAATATATCAACACACACCATGCAATGATTATCCTTCAATATGAAAGAAGAAAGAAGAACAGTTTGACGTAATAAATAAAAAGATTGAGCAATGGGCATTGAAAATAAATGTGGAGAAGAGTAAAACAGTGGGGATCAGTAGAGGTAAGAAAGAAGGAAAAGGAGTAATCAAAGTCGGAGATAAGGAATTGGAAGTGGTGAATCACTTCAAATACTTGGGAATTGAAAAGACTGAAGATGGAAGACTAGATTTGGAAATTAGCAGAAGAATACAACTTGGGAGGGCTTTCTACCAACAGGTACGGGGACTAGTATGGAACAAGGATATACCAATTAAGGCTAAAGAAGTTGTGTGCAAAGCATATTATGTTCCTACTAGCAGGTACCCGCGGCGTCGCTCGCGTCATAGTCGTGTCATATTGTTATTCAATGAAATGCAGGTTTAACCCCGTTAACACCCCTTTAGAACCCGAATATTCAAAAATCCCTCCTTAGTAGACGCTTTCGACACACACAACAAACATATCCCCAAAATATCATTCTTCTAACATTAATAGTTTTGGTTGGTCGATGAGAGTGAATATCCAAAAATCCTTCCTTAGTGGACGTTTTTCTTCCAGAAATTCACCACTCCCGATGGGCCCCTTAAATTGGATTTATGAAAAAACCTATTTATTTAATTATTTTTTAATATTTTTATTAAGCTGATGGTTTTCCTCTGAGTTTCAAACTCCTCGCCTATGTCGTTTAAGAGATGCACACTCCGTTAGGAATCCTTCAATCCCCACTTTTCACCCCTTTCACTCATAATATACACCACATCGAAAACCCATTAGACATGTGTCAGCTTATTTTTAATGATTAGTTTATATGCCAAGTATCACATCCCCAAATGAAACCACTCGTGAGATATTGTTATTCAATAAAATGCACGTTTATCCCCATAACACCCCTTTAGAACCTGAATAACCAAAAATCTGTCCTTCGTGGACGTTTTCGACATACAAAAAACATATCCCCAAAATTTCATGTTTCTAACTTCAATAATTTTGGCTGGGCGATGGTGAGTGAGTGAGTGAGTGAGTGAGTGAGTGAGTGAGTGAGTGAGTGAGTGAGTGAGTGAGTGAGTGAGTGAGGACATTTTCTTTCATATATTTTTGAGAATTTCACCCCTCCCCATGAACCCCTTAAATGGGATTTATGAAAAAAAAAACGGTCCAACACTTTTTTTAAACAGATTTGTTCCGCTGAATTTCAAACTCCTCGCCTATGTCGTTTAAGAGATACACACTCCGTTAAGAAATCTTCAACCCCCAATTTTCACCCCTTTCACCTCATAATATACACCACATCGATAAACCCTTAGACATATGTCTGCTTATCTTTACTGATTAATTTATATGCCGAATATCACATCCCCAAATGAAACAACTCGTGAGATATTGTTAATCGATGAAATGTAAGTTTAACCCCCTTAACACCCCTTCAGAACATGAATATCCAAAAATCCATCCTTTGTGGACGTTTTCGACATACAATGAACATATCCCCAAAATTTCAAGTTTCTAACTGCAATATGTTTCGCTGGGGATGATGAGTGAATATCCAAAAATCCTTCCTTAGTGGACTTCTTTCCCCAGAATTTCACCCCTCCCCATGGGCCCCTTAAATTGGATTTATGAAAAAACGATCGACCACCAATTTACTTATTTTTCAAGCTGATTTTTCTCCCTGAGTTTCATATTTTAAGCCTATGTCTTTTAAGAGATACTTGCTCCGTTAGGAATCCTTCAACCCCCACTTTTCACACATACACCTCATAATATACACTACATCGAAAAACCCTCAGACATGTCTTCTTATTCTTAATGATGAGTTAATATGCCGAGTATCGCATCCCCCCAAGGAAACCAATCGGGAGATATTGTTATTCAATTAAATGCAGGTCTACCCCCTTAACACCCCTTTAGAACCTGAATATCCAAAAAATCCTTCCTTAGTGGACGTTTTCGACATACAATGAACATAACCCCAAAATTTCATGTTTCTAACGTCAATAATTTCGGCTGGACGTTGATGAGTGAGTGAGTTAATCAGTTAGAACACTTTCTTTCCTGTTTTTTCCACCAGAATTTCATCCCTCTCCAAGGGCCCCTTAAAATGGATTTATGAAAAAACGGTCGAACACCTATATACTTATATTTTAAGCTGTTTTTTTCCCGCTGAATTTCAAACTTCTCGCCTATGTCGTTTAAGAGATATACGCTCCGTTAAGAATCCTTCAACCCCGAATTTTCACCCCTTTCACCTCATAATATACACCACACCGATAAACCCTTAGACATATGTCTGCTTATTTTTAATGTTTAGTTTATATGCCGAATATCACATACCCAAAGAAACAACTCGTGAGATATTGTTAATCAATGAAATGCACGTTTACCCCCTTAACACCTCTTAAGAACCCGAATAAACAAAAATCCTTCATTAGTTGACGTTTGTGACATAGAGCGAAAATATTCCCAAAATTTAATGTTTCCTACTTCAATAGTTTTCGCTGGGCGATGATGAGTGAGTGAGTCAGTCAGGTCATTTTCTTTCAATTATTTTTACCGGAACTTATGATTTATGAAGAAACGCTCGAACACCTATTAACTTATATTTTGACTTTGACTTATTTCCTTTCGCTCCGTGCGGAGCATAGGGCATCCAAGAATGATTTCCATCGGGCTCTGTGTGTTGCCAAGTTCTTCACTTCCATCCAAGTCTTTCCCGCTTTTCTGGCCTCCTCTTCAATGGTGCGTTTCCAGGTGTTCCTTGGTCTTCCCTGTCTCCGAGCCCCTTGAGGATTCCAGTCCAGAGCTCTCCTTTCTACTGCATCATTCTGTTTCCGCAGAGTATGCCTAATCCAGCCCCATTTCCTCCGTTTAATTTGGACTTCTATAGGTTGTTGGTTAGCCCTTTGCCACAGCTCTTCGTTTGGGATTATATCTGGCCATCGTATACCCAGAATTCGACGCAGACAACGATTGATGAATACTTGAAGTTGGTGGCTGATAGGATTGGTAACTTTCCATGTTTCACATGCATACAATAGGACAGCTTTCACATTAGTATTAAAAAGTCTGATTTTCGTCTTCCTGGATATGTTACGGTTTCTCCATACTGGATAGAGCTGCACAAAAGCCCCATTTGCCTTTCTTATTCTGCTCTTGACATCCTCCTCAGCCCCTCCACTTCTCGTTACCACGCTTCCCAAGTAAACAAATGTATCCACCTGTTCCACATCTACACCTCCCACAGTGAGACCAGCCTGTACTGTGGAGTTCACTCTCAGCTCCTTTGTCTTCTTTGGGTTTATCTTAAGTCCAACCTTAGCAGCTTCAAGTTTTAAGTTTGCCAGTTTTCCGTCTATGTCTCTAAAGCGCTGTGCTAGCATACAGATGTCATCAGCAAAATCAAGATCCTCCAACCTGTCTCGAAGTCCCCACTGTATCCCTCTCTTCCTTCCTCTCCCCACCTTCCTAAGAGTATTATCAAGAACAATCAGGAACAAAGTGGGAGAAAGTATACATCCTTGTCGTACTCCAGTCTGGATGGCCAATGGCTGGGATAGCTGACCCTCATGCAGGACTTGACATTCATAACCAGAATACATCTCTCGTATAATGTTAACTATTTTACTTGGTATACCATATTCCTTTAAGGTCTCCCACATGACCTTCCTATTAATGGAATCAAAGGCCTTCTCAAAATCTATAAATGTGATGTACAGTGCTGCTTGCCATTCGTTACTGTGCTCCACAATAATCCGTAAAGTGTTTATTAAGTCCACACAACTACGGTGTTCCCTAAATCCAGCTTGTTCTTTCCTCAACTTCGACTCGATAGACTTCTTAACGCGATTCAAGATTATCCTGAGAAATACTTTGCTTGGTACGGATAGTAAGGTAATACCTCTCCAGTTGTTACAATTCGTCAAGTCACCCTTCTTTGGGATTTTAACAATCACACCTTTCTTCCATTCCGCAGGCAGCTTCTCTTCAAACCAGATCTTTTCCATCAATGGCTTCAGGATATTAGCTGTGGTGTCCATGTCTATCTTGAGGACATCTGGCGAAATGTTGTCGACACCGGGGGCTTTTCCATTCTTCAGTTGTAGCAAGGCTTCTTTGATTTCAGCACAAGTTGGACTGTGCAAAAGAATATTTGGATCAGAATTATCAGGTTCATCATTCCTCTCTTCGTGGTGTTCATTAATCCCTCGATCAACATTAAAAATTTCAGTGAAGTATTCCCTCCACCGTTCTTGTTGTTCTCCTTGAGTTGTGAGTAAATTTCCCTGTTTGTCTTTTATGGGCCGGTTCTTTCGGAAACTTTTCTTGGACAGCACTTTTGTGGTGCGGTACATTTCTTTGCTGTCACCTTTTGATGCAGCATCTTCTGCCTTCTTCGCCATCTCATCGATCCAATTACTCTTATCTCTTTTCACACTCTTTTTGACTTCTTTTTCAACGACCGTGTATTCTGCTTGCACTTTTGCTTTCTGATGTCGAGTCTTACACATATTCAACCTCTCCTTAATCATTTTCCTATGACTTATTGCCTCCCAAGTTTGTTCTGACATCCAATCCTTCTTGAGAGGATTGCTCTTTCCCAGGACTATTTCACTTGTATCAAGGATGATGTTCTTTACATTACTCCAGGAAGATTCAATATCAGTTTCTGCTGTATCAGATTGGAGTACCTGAAAACGATTTCTTAGCTCCAATTTAAATTCATCTCTGACCTTCTCCTCCTTTAACTTCCTCACATCAAATCTCTTGCTCTGTTTTTCAAACCTCTTCTTTGCCACCATGATCTTCATCTTGAACTCAGCCAGCATAAGGTGGTGATCACTGCTAGTATCAGCTCCTCTCTTATTCCGAACATCGGTGAGCGATCTTCTGAATCTCCTACTCACTGCGATGTGGTCAATTTGGTTCTCAGTGTCATGATCAGGGGAAATCCACGTGATCTTATGACACCTCTTATGAGGAAACAAAGTACCTCCAATAACAAGGTCATCGCTAGCACAGAAGTTTGTGAACTTTTCCCCATTTCCATTCCTATCCCCAAGGCCATGTACACCCATCACATGTTCTAGTCCCTCGTTGTTCTCTCCTACCTTAGCATTAAGGTCTCCCATTATTATAATCACATCTCTCTTACTGCTTTTCTTTACTGTCTCATGTAGAAGGGAGTAGAATGCTTCTTTAAGTTCTTCTTTTGATGGTTCCGTGGGTGCATAGCATTGTATAATCGTAACATTGCGAATGCGAGTCTTAAATCGTGCTGATAATATTCGCTCGGAAATGGGTTGCCAACTTATAAGGCTTTTCTTTGCATGTTCAGTAAGCAAAAGACCAACTCCATCTCTGCGTTCCGCATTCTCCTCGCTCCTCCCAGAGTATATGAGGGTAAGTCCTTCATAAGTTTTTATCTCACCAAAATCTGGCCATCTTATCTCACTGAGCCCAAGTATATCAAGTTTATACGAGATCATTTCTCTGGTCACCTGCCTCAGCCTACTACTCTCACCCAGAGTCCTCACATTCCAGACACCTATTCGTGTCTTCCTTTTCGTGCCAAAAGTTGTCAACATGAGATCCGTCCGGTTTTCATTCTTTTCAGTTTCTTTAATAAACAATTTCGGAGAGTGCGAGTTATTAGCCCACAGCTTCCTAGTTTTCTGGTAGGGCTGCCACCTTAAGGACTGAAAACGAGCCCCCGCAGTTTTCCAACCGTACCACTGAATTACAGCTCCGCCTGGAAATAATCTACTGATGACGCTGCTGCCCACCATCATGGTGTAGTCTGTCATTTAGTCTGGTCTCTCACCCTCGACCTTACCGGCATGGGTGACCCTGCCAGGAGCCGAAGCTCCCGCCGGCATTGCTCTCGGGATCACTGAAACACACAAGCCTCCCCACCACGTCAAGGTACCAGACCATGGGGGAGGAACTTATATTTTAAGCTGTCTTTTTCCCCTAAGTTTAATGAGTGAGTTAGTCAGTCAGTCAGTCAGTCAGGACACTTTCTCTCCTTTTTTTTCTTCTAGAATTTCACCCCACCCCATCAGCCCCTTAAATTGATTTTTGAAAAAAAAAACGGTCGAACACCTATTTACTTATTTTTAAGCTTCTCTTCCCCCCCCCCCCGAGTTTGATGAGTGAGTGAGTTAATTAGTTAGAACACTTTCTTTCCTGTTTTCCCCCCCAGAATTTCACCCCTCCCTATGGACCCCTTAAATTGGATTTATGAAAAAAACGTTCAAACACCTATTTACTTATTTTTAAGCTGATATTTTTACGCCAAGTTTCAAACTCCTTGCCTATGTCGTTTAAGAGATACACGCTCCGTTAGGAATCCTTCAACCCCCACTTTTCACCCCTTTCACCTCATAATATACACCACATCGATAAACCCTTAGACATATGTCTGCTTATCTTTACTGATTAATTTATATGCCGAATATCACATCCCCAAATGAAACAACTCGTGAGATATTGTTAATCGATGAAATGCAAGTTTAACCCCCTTAACGCCCCTTCAGAACATGAATATCCAAAAATCCATCCTTTGTGGACGTTTTCGACGTACAACGAACATATCCCCAAAATTTCAAGTTTCTAATTGCAATATGTTTGGCTGGGGGATGATGAGTGAATATCCAAAAATCCTTCCTTAGTGGACTTCTTTCCCCAGAATTTCACCCCTCCCCATGGGCCCCTTAAATTGGATTTATGAAAAAACGGTCGACCACCAATTTACTTATTTTACAAGCTGATTTTACTCCCTGAGTTTCATACTTTAAGCCTATGTCTTTTAAGAGATACTTGCTCCGTTAGGAATCCTTCAACCCCCACTTTTCACACATACACCTCATAATATACACTACATCGAAAAACCCTCAGACATGTCTTCTTATTCTTAATGATGAGTTAATATGCCGAGTATCGCATTCCCCCAAGGAAACCAATCGGGAGATATTGTTATTCAATTAAATGCAGGTCTACCCCCTTAACACCCCTTTAGAACCTGAATATCCAAAAATCCTTCCTTAGTGGACGTTTTCGACATACAACGAACATAACCCCAAAATTTCATGTTTCTAACTTCAATAATTTCGGCTGGGCGATGATGAGTGAGTAAGTCAGGACATTTTCTTTCATTTATTTTTCAGAATTTCACCCCTCTCACGAACCCCTTAAATTGGATTTATGAAAAAGAAAAAAAACGGTCGAACACCTATTTACATATTTTTAAGCTGTTCTTCCCCCCTGAGTTTGATGAGTGAGTGAGTTAATCAGTTAGAACACTTTCTTTCCTGTTTGTTTTTCCCCCCAGAATTTCATCCCTCTCCAAGGGCCCCTTAAATTGGATTAATGAAAAAACGGTCGAAAACCGATTTACTTATTTTTAAGCTGTTTTTATTCCCCGCTGAGTTTCAAACTTCTCGCGTATGTCCTTTAAGACATACATGCTCCGTTAGTAATCCTTCAACCCCCACTTTTCACCCCTTTCACCTTATAATATACACCACATCGAAAAACGCGTAGACACATGTCTGCTTATTTTTAATGATTAGTTTATATGCCGAGTATCACATCCACAAATGAAACCACTCGTGAGATATTGTTATTCAATAAAATGCAGGTTTAACCCCCATAAGACACCTTTAGAACCTGAATATCCAAAAATCCTCCCTTAGTGTACGGTTTCGACATACAACGAACATATCCCAAAAATGTCATGTTTCTAACTTCAATTTTGGCTGGACGATGATGAGTGAGTGAGTGAGTCAGGACATTTTCTTTCAATTGTATTTTTTTTCCAGAATTTGACCCCTCACCATGAACCCCTTATATTTGATTTATGAAAAATTAACTTTCGAACACTTATTTACTTATTTTTAAGCAGTTTTCTCTCCCTGAGTTTTAAGAGTAAGTGAGTGAGTCAGTCAGTTAGGACACTTTCTTTCAGGTTCGCCGCCCTCCCCCCCCCCCAGAATTTCACCCCTTCCCATGGGCCCCTTAAATTGAATTTATGGAAGAAAAAAACGATCGAACATCTAATTTCTTATCTTTTAAGCTGATTTTTTTCTGCTGAGTTTCAAACCCCTCGCCCATGTCGTTTAAAAGATACACGCTCCGTTAGGAATCCTTCAACCCCCACTTTTCACCCCTTTCACCTCATAATATACACCACATCGAAAAACTCTCAGACACATGTCTTCTTATTTTTAAATATGTGTTTATGTGCCGAGTATCACATCCCCCAATGAAACCAATCGGGAGATATTGTTATTCAATGAAATGCAGGTTTAACCCCCTTATGACCCCCTGAATATCCGAAAATTCTCCCTTAGTGGACGGTTTTGACATACAATGATCATATTACCCTAAATGTCATGTGTCTAACTTCAATAATTTTGGCTGGCCGATGGTGAGTGAGTCAGGACTTTTTCTCTCAATTTCCTTTTTTCAGAATTTCACCCGTCCCCATGAACCCCTTAAATTGGGTTTATGAAAAAAAAACTGTCGAACACCTATTTACTTATTTTTAAGCAGATATTTTCCCCCCGAGTTTGATGAGTGTGTCTGTCAGTCAATCGGTTAGGACACTTTCTTTCCTGTTTTTCCCCCCCAGAATTTCACCCCTCCCTATTGGATTTATGAAAAAACGGTCTAACACCTATTTACTTATTTTTTAAGCTGATTTTTTCCCGCCAAGTTTCAAACTCCTCGCCTATGTCGTTTAAGAGATACACGCTCTGTTAGGAATCCTTCAACCCCCACTTTTCACCCCTTTCACCTCATAATATACACCACATAAAAAAACCCTCAGACATGTGTCTTCTTATTTTTAATGATGAGGGTCTATGCCAAGTATCACATCTCCCAATGAAACCAATCGTGAGATATTGTTATTCAATGAAATGCATGTCTACCCCCTTAACAGCCCTTTAGAACCTGAATATCCAAAAATCCTTCCTTAGTGTGCGTTTTCGACTTACCACGATCAAATCCCCAAAATTTCATGTTTCTAACTTTAATAGTTTTGGCTGGGCGATGGTGAGTCAGTGAATCAGTCAGTCAGTCAGTCAGTCAGGACACTTGTTTTAGGTAGATTTCATTAGAAAGCTAACTATTGCAATGGGTCCCATGTTTCGACTTCCGGAAAATTTCAACATATCTTCGCGTTTCACATCCCCCAGACCCCAAAACCACCGTCAGTTCAAAAGTTTATATATAATTTATGTATATATATATGTATATCAGTTTCTTGTGGACACGATAACTGCCGTAATTTTGCACCAATCACTTTGAATTTTTTACATAATATGTTTCCCTATAAAATCTCGGTCGAGTTCGTTAATGGGCAAAATCGGTCGAAGGGGGTGAAAATGGGGAGCTTTTTTCGAAAAATTGAAATTTCGCTATAACTCTCTTAATACGTGAAATATCGAATCCATTCAAAGTTCATAATATGTGTCGGATAAGTGCCAACAATTTATGTCAAAAAAATTTTTTGATAGCACCAACCATTGACCAAAGGGGTGGAAAAAAGTGGGTTTTTCGGGAAACATTAATCATATCTCTCTTAATAGGCACAATATCAAAACCGTACAAAATGGACAATATTCCCCTAATAATTATCTAAAACTTTTGTCTGAAAGCATTTTTGATATGACTCACCATTACGCCAAGGGATGAGAAAATGATTTCGGAATTATAAGAAAATGCCAAGAGCTATCAGAGGTTGCCATGGCAACATTACTAAATTGATGAGGGATGAGTCGTTGCCATGACAACGCACTTGCACGAGATCAGATTCAGTATTTCCATCTGACTAAGCCGGCCCCGTGGTGTTGGGGTAGCGCGCCTGCCTCTCACCCGGAGGCCCCGGGTTCGATCCCCGGCTCCGTCAGGGATTTTAAAACTGACGTGAGGGTTGGAACGGGGTGCACTCAGCCTCGTGAGGACAATTGAGTAGCTGTCTGACAGTGAGACAGCACCCCAATCACGAATACCAATATTAACGGCCGAGGGGACCCGACGCGCTAATCACGCGTCACCCCAATATCTGCAGGCCAAATGGCTGGGCAGCGGTCGCTTGGTCGGCCTTAGCCCGTCATGGGCTGGAAGGGGCCAGGGGTTGACTTTGACATCTGACTAAGTGGGAAGCGGCTTCGGTGACGTAACTGGTAGCATGCAGAATGTCTATGCCCAAGGTCGCGGTTTCAAAGCCGGCAGAAGTCGTCGGATTTTCTAAGAGCGCTAAAATCCCTCAGTATGCTTTCCTTTGGAGGGGAAGTTCCAACGTTCGTTACGAGTTGCTGGTTGGGGTGGCATCTAGTAGCAAAGTTCACAGCTAGGTGTCATTGACGGTAGTACCTGGTAGCAACATTAGGAACTACTGCTTTAAATTGACCGTCTGCAGTCCTTACCTGAATTACAGACTAATACATCCATTACAATTCACACCGTTTATCAGACAGATTCTACACTCACCCAAAGTACACGGGGTTAGAAGACCGCGTTGTCGCAGCCCCTAAACTGAGGAACCAACCAGAGGTAGATTTCATTAGAAAGCTAACTATTGCAATGGGTACCATGTTTCGACTTCCGGAAAATTTCGACATATCTTCGCGTTTCACATCCCCCAGACCCCAAAACCACCGTCAGTTCAAAAGTTTATATATAATTTATGTATGTATTGAACCCATGTGCCATAGGGTCCATGGAGGTCGAATCCATGCATTTGGGGAAGAAATGAAAGAAACGTACAGTTTCTAATGTAACTTAGAGAAAGATCAAGCTAGGATGCTAGCCTAATATGGTGCAAGAGGCGAGGACCAAGTGTTCGAGAGATGAGATCACCCCTCTTGACATTCAGAAGGGAGCTAGTCATGAGTATAAATAACCGAGTGGAAAGTTCCCACTATTAGACAAGGAAGCCTGATTCGGAAATCGAGCTGAGCTTGCTGGAAAATGACAACACTGCTTATGCGCCAGAAGAGGAATAATTAAATTTAACCCGTTTACGAGTATAAAAATGAGTAAACAAGTACAGTACAGTGAATCATTTCGAATGAGAGATTTTTTAGTAAAGAAAAACCCTTTAATAATTGCACAGGAGAAAACTGCAAACGCAAGAAGACGTCATCGGGGAATTACCAAGGCTGGTGTAGAGGGGAGAGTACAAAAGAACAGCAACTCCCACACAATTGAGGACGAGAAATTAATTAATATCTCCGAATTGAACGATCGATTCTAAGGTGCAATGAGATTATTTGACATTGAGAAGACGAGCTTTCGGAAGGTATAATTTTTATAATTGTGCAACCATTATTTTAGAAGTTGGCCACAGAAAGGGCTAGAGTCTTATCTTTTTGTAGTGAAATAGTATAAAGCTTCTGGCATCACCAAGCCAAACATGCAGTCATTTCGACAGCCCGTGAGGGGCGCAAGGCTACATCACAGCACCTGCAGTTCCTAACAGCCCGAGGGGGCGTTGCTACGCATCACGCAGTACGAGTCCGTCCAGGGGGGCGTGACGTTGGAGCATCATCAACGCAAAGTATTATTCAGTCCAGGGGACATGAAGTTATATCAGCACATGCAGTTATTCTGAACAGCCCGAGGGGTGTTACTACGCATCAGTACAAGCAGGTCCAAATAGCCCAAGGGGGGCGTTGCTACGCATCAGTATTCAGACAGCCGTGTGGGGCGTCACTCTGCGTCACATCGAAGACAGTTACTAGTACTCCTTGAGGGGAGAAACGCTGTATTACACCGCAGAATTAATATCCGATAGCCATAGGCGTCGCAGTATTAACAACTTGCTTGCCTCCATAAGAAATTTAAAGTATCGCCGTGTTGAAAGATTAGGAAAATCCTAGTTACAGGATTTAGGTCCGACAGTACACAAGTTACAGTGAAAAGTTCGTAAAATATAGTCAGAGCAGGCTGCGAACGTTGGATTTAAGGCGATAGGTCGTTAAATAGACGAACGAATATATCATAACGTACGGAAGTACCGTAACAGAAAGATAAACAGTTATCTAAATTAAAGAACCCAAAAAGGGAAGAACAGAGTAAGGTTCATAACGTATTTCAGAAACGTAGGATTGCTAGAACCGATCAAATAAAGAAGAACGGAGACTATAAACAATATCTCCAAAGAGCAGACGAACTATTCCAAAGCACTAGACTCGAGAAGTACTAGCTGCTATAAAATAAATCCATAGGTCACCGATAGGTCATCGAGGAGACCTCGATCCGAATAGACTTTCGCTAGGGTCGATAAACCAGATCTACAAAGAAGCCGTTCAAGCTAGATAAATAGCCGGTCATCCAGAATAGGAGTAGAAGAATTAGGATTCCAGGGAACAGTAGATGTTTCGAGACTTTCGTATTCTGCGGGATAGGAAGCCGACATTGAATAAATTTCACCCTTGGAAACGGGAAATTAAGAGGTCACGTGTGATTGGCTCAGAAATACGGCCTAGTGATCAAGAATTGTGAAGTGTAAATTTATCAAGATTGTGTGTTAAATTAATATTTTTAGTGTTTATTGTGTGTTCTAAAAAGACACACCAGTGTATAAAAATGTCGTCAATGTTAAGTGTCTTAAATATGTGTCAAGAAGTGTTTGTACATAAGATGAATTTCTATATTATGGAGTAAAATTTCAAAGTGGGCCCAAAATGAAACACCGCATAAGAATAAAGATCATGGGACGATCTTAAAAAACATGTGAGTACTGAATTTCATTCTATTTTGGTGTCAGGAAATGGTTGAGTACAAATCCACCGGAGTTTTTGAGTAAAAGGGATGTGTTTTAATAAATAAATACTGAATATATAAGAACGCGGTCTGAACAAAAATAGAAATTTGAGAAATTATAAATAATTATGTAAAGAATAAATCCCGTAGAGGAAATATGTGAATAAAATGTTAATGTATTTAACGAATGTCATAAGAGCAAGCGAAATATCAGTAATTATCATGAAAGATATTTAAATAAAGTAAATTTGAGATATGAAAGAAATAGCTTTTGAGCTTGTGTAAAGAATAAAGATAATAATAATAACCAAGAAAGGAAATATTAAATAAAGATCAAATAAATTGATGTGAGCATAAGAGCGTTAGAGCCTTAATAAAAAGTATAGACATGATGTTTAAATGCATGTTCTTGAAAGAGAGAAAGTTATTGCAAAGGAAAAGAATAATATAAAATTGAAATGTGTATCAATTGTTAATATGATATTATCAGTTCTTTGGATGACGCTAGGCTTAAAATATATATAGCGCAAAAGGAGCGCCATTTAAGTAAAATGTCACGCTAGGAACGCGTAAAAGTTAATGTACTTGGTAAATTATTTATGAGAGGTAGTTGATTGTAGCGAATTGAGATTTGGTATAAGTCCTCTATTTGTGACGTAGTATCACGAGGCATTGTGTATGTATTGAAAGGGAGCAAATGTATGGTATTGAGCGTAGGTCTATTAGCTAGTTGGCTGACCCTAAATCGCATTTTGTATAGTCCTCTATAAGGGAAAGGTTCCCGAGGCATGTGAAGAGATTCGAACCCAGAATCCTCTTATTTTGAAAGCCCCTTTATTATTCGTCGTTAATTGCTCTTCCACAATCAATGAGGACCTTTCATAATTAATAAACGCCAAGATTACGAATGTGGTTTATAAGCCCAATAATATTGTTGTACGTACACGAAAAGTAAAAGGCCAGGTCTCCACCAAGAACTGAGAATGGAAAGTTTGTGTTTTGTAAAGCATTTAAAGAGGGCTCTAGCTCGGGCCAGACGGGAAGGATCCCGCATAGTCATAAATAACTATCATGTTTCACGGCCAGACCCTCGGAGTAGGAGGGGTGTCTGGAGGTCGTTTTGTAAAGAGTAATGAATACACCAGGAGTGTTTAAAGTTGTTAACGACCCGGGCGTTGAACCGAGGTCCTTGTAGGTTGATATTTCCGCTTGCCTGTTCAGATCGTAGTTTTCCTATGTGATAATGGTCTTATATGACATATGAGATAAATAACAATCCCTATTGTAATGTTGTACGGAAGTAGGATTCCACGAGTTAATTGAAGGCAACTAGGTTTCGGGAGTAACTATAGTTTTTTGACTGTGTCAAGTATCTTCATACTCTGGAGTACACAAGTAATTTCCTGATTACCTTAATGTACTTATGAAACTAGAGAGAGATGATAACAGCTGAAAAATGTGTGAACATGCCCAAAATATTGAGTTAGATAATTAACATAGAATTTTAAATGTAATTATACATTTGTTTTGAGGATTAAGAAAATATAAAAAGTAGTATTTGAGGTGTACAAAGAATGACACCATTATTATGTAAAGCATGGAGCCAAAGAACTCGGAGTTATCTGAAACTTACAGCGGAGGCTTTATGGAAGTAAAAATAAGTAGGAATTGTTGGTTTATGTGGAAACCATATGTTTTAATACAATATTTGTTTTATTATATTGTGATTCCTTGTTCATTTGGAACAAGTAGATGATTATGGGTCAGTAATTTAATTGTTAAAGTGTTTGTAGCGCCATTAATTTTATTAATTAAAATGTGTTAAAAATAGGAGTTGATTTTGTTGTTATTTTTGCAAGTGTATCCTCTAATTAATCCAAAATATGTGAGTCACAGAGTGGGGGAACTTACCGCTGCCCCGAAAATTCCGAATTGAGCTACGCTGGTATACTGTGATTGGCATATTTCTTGCTAAAAGGGCACAGTATATGTGTATATATATATATATATGCATATCAGTTTCTTGTGGACACGATAACTGCCGTAATTTTGCACCAATCACTTTGAATATTTTACCGAATATGTATACCTATAAAATCTCGGTCGAGTTCGTTACTGGGCTAAATCGGTCGAAGGGGGTGAAAATGGGGGGCTTTTTTTTTCGAAAAAGTGGAATATTGCTATAACTCTCTTAATATGTGAAATATCGAATCCATTCAACGTTCATACTATGTGTCGGATAAAGCCCAAAAATTTATGTTTGAAGAGTTTTTTTTATAGCACCAACCATTGACCAAAGGGGTGGGAAAAAGTGGGTTTTTCGGGAAACATTAATCATATCTCTCTTAATAGGCACAATATCAAAACCGTACAAAATGGACAATATTCCCCTAATAATTACCTAAAATTTTGTCTGAAAGAATTTTTGATATGACCCACCATTATGCCAAGGGATGAGAAAATGATTTCGGAATTATAAGAAAATGCCAAGAGCTATCAGTGGTTGCCATGGCAACACTACTAAATTGATGAGGTGTGAGCCATCAGACGTTGCCAAGATAACGCACTTGCACGAGATCATATTCAGAATTCCATCTGACTAAGTGTGAAGCGGCTTCGGTGACGTAACTGGTAGCAAGCATGCTGAATGTCTATGCCCAAGGTCGCGAGTTCAAAGCCGGCCGAAGTCGTCGGATTTTCTAAGAGCGCTAAAAATCCCTCAGTATGCTTTCCTTTGGAGGGGAAGTTCCAACGTTCGTTGCGAGTTGCTGGCTGCGGTGGCATCTAGTAGCCAAGTTCACAGGTAGGTGTCGTTGACGGTAGTACCTGGTACCAACATTAGGAACTACTGCTTGAAATTGACCGTCTGCAGTCCTTACCTGAATTACAGACTAATACAGCCATCCCTAAGTACACGGGGTTACATGACCGCGTTGTCGCAGCCCCTAAACTGAGGAACCAACCAAAATCTCTGCGGGAGATATAATTTTGCGTGAAGAAGTAACAGACCGTTACATAGTTACACATCAGTGTCGAAACCTTGAATAAGGACAGTGTGACCGCAAGTATAAAAATGGACCCCAAATGACAAGAAGGTTACCGTTCCCATAAGACAATAATATCTTTAAAATAAGCATAAAATGACGAAAAACAAAGTTAATTAAGCTCCAATTATAAAATACCTTCTCGCAATAAATGAGGTCTGATCCTTCTACGAAAACCTGCATATTCTGCCTATTTTCGCCTATCCCCAAGTTTGTCCGGTGAAATCTACCTCCGCCTTCCGGCGTGCCGAGAGGACTTTTTTATATAAGAGAAGATAATGACATATGCAGCAGAAACTTGGACGGTGACTAAGAGGGATGAGAGCTGAGATGAGATTCCTGAGAAGTATGGTCCAGAAAACGAGGAGGGACAGAGTGAGAAATGACGATATACGGAAAGAACTGGGAGTACAGAAACTAAATGACAAACTAGAGCAAAACAGATTGAGATGGTTTGGACATGTCAAACGGATGAATGAAGTAAGGCTACCAAGACGAGCACTGGAACGACGGATGACAGGGAAGAGAGGGCGATGAAGACCAGGAATGCGTTGGATGGACTCGGTGGAGAATAGTATTAATAAACAGAACCTGGATTGGAACACTGTGTCGGAAGAGGAATGGTGGAACGACAGAACGAAGTGGAGAGGAACCATATTTGCCCCCACCCAGTGACGGCTGGAAAAGGGGAAATGAATATGATGATGAAAGAAGTCATGATAATAGCCTACACAATTTATGTTTAGGTGTATAAAGAATATTAGCAATGAATACTCGATATTGTTGCCATGATATTGCATTGATGAGTTGTATTGTAAATTTGACATCAAAGCCGTTACCAAATTATCCCTGAGGTCCACCAATACTCATGTATGGGGTTGAGGTAGTATGGGCCAAACTAAGCATTGGGCAAGGTCAAAGCAAGATATCTGAAGGCGGTGCTTGGAGCTTCTAAATACACCTTCTCAAGGCTGGTATACGAACTTGCTAGAGAGCAAATTTAAAATATTAAAAAAAATTAAAAATAGTGCATGCAAGATTTTAAATACCATACGAACACTGTCGAACACCTATTTACTTATTTTTAAGCAGATTTTTTCCCCCTGAGTTTGATGAGTGTGTCTGTCATGCAATATTTTTAATCTGTTCAACACAGTGATATGGAGTGTAGCAGGTGTATTTTTCTTCATGCAATTTGTATTTAATAATACATTTTATTTACATTTTTAGCCAATGGCCATAGTAATAGCAATACCATACACGCTCATTCGGTACAAAATTTTGTAAGAGACATCTGACGTTCGCTGCATGTTAATACATGATATCTCTCACAAGATCTCTTACATAAAATACACACACAGTTTAAGTTTGGCTGGTGATATTTCCTTTCTGTGCAAACTTTATAGTGAAAACCATGCACTGCCATTCGTGTGATCATATGACGGAGTTCATAATTTGAGTTCATCCACTCACAAGTCGTCATGGCATCTGTGCAGTAGAAGTCACTCCAAATATATTTCCTCTTGTCACAAAGTTCACTCAGTAAAGCATCATAAGCTCCAGTGGCGGGCAGCATCCTTTGATTTCTTAGATCTTCGATATAAAATTGCACTTTGGCCAATACATATACAAGGCGAGAGAATGTGTATTTCGAAAGATTGAGTAACTTTTTAAAGTATACTGCCTTCACTCTTTCCATTTTCATCGGGTCATTCTTTGTCAGGTGTTCCCATATATTTTCCAATTCATATGCAACTTTGGGAGTAATTTTGAGCTTAAATAATGCCATGCCTGTATGTATCAAGGGACAATTTTCCAAGTTGTCTTATGTCGTACATTGCTACAATTGCTGTGTCAACTTTGTCTTGTATGTGCTTCGTAAATACAACTCCCTGTCTTTGGAATATTACTCCCAAGTACTTAAAATTGTTCACTAATTGTAGTCTTTTGCCTTTATATTCCAAATGATGATTAACTGACAGACTACCTCTTTCTCTGAAGGCCAAGAACATAGTCTTGTTTTCGTTCAGTTTAAATTCAGTTTAGTCTGCCCAATTTACTAGTCTGTTACCGACAGCAGTGGCTCAGCTGGCTAAAGCGCAGCGTTAGGTCATGGGACCAAGCTCTCTGCTGACTCGGTAGACGTGTGGGTTCGAGCCCCACCGTCGGCCGTCCTTGAAATGGTTTTCCGTGGTTTCCCATTTTCAACACCAGGCAAATGCTGGGACGGTGTTCAGATCATCAGTACGAGTAAATCTACGCAGTCGTTACGCCAAAGTGGGCCCGAAAAAGGGCTAAAGAACATTATTAAGTATAATTATTCAGTTTGGTGTCCCTCCGAGAAAACACGCTGTTTCGCAAAGTAACATGCAGTTTCCGACAGCCCGAGGGGGGCGTCCGGCTGTATCAAGAAGTATCATTCAGTTCACCAGAGACGCCATAGAGCGTGGTACTGTTTCAAAGTACATGCAGTATTAGTCAGCCCAGAGGGGCGTGACGTTGGAGCATCAACAATCACTCAGTCTTACGAACCCTAGGAGGGGTCGTGCTGTTTCAACCAACAACAAGACAATCTACAAGTAAACTCCTAGTGCAGGAGTGCTGCATCAAAGTACATTCAGTTTATAAAAGACGCCGGAGAGCGTGATGCCGTTTCGCAAAGTACTAAACGTCATTTTTAGTGAGCGCTGAGACGCTGCACGAAGGAACATTTATTGTTAAATGCAGTCTTTACCAGACCGTGAGAGGTCGTGTTACGCTGTATTACAGACGAGCACCCCGTATGGGAGTGGCCGTGCAGTATCGTCATTACTATCGCCGTGTGAAGCCACATCGGAATCCTGTTATAGGAATAATATCATCAAGCTTCAGACTTTATAAAGTTCACCAGTTCAGTCAAAGTTTAGGCTGTGGACTTAAGAAATAACCCGCGATAGGTACTAGAATATAATAGTTCAGTTAGAGAACCGACGCATCATGAGATTTCGAAGTACCCAGGGACGTTAAGTAACCAGATCAGGGTAGAACGAAATAGTAACGCCTAGTGTTCCTAAACAGAGGGGGCTAGAGCAAAGTACGGTAAAAATTAGGAATCGAAGTTCCAGGCTTTGTCTAGGAGGACAAATGAACAGTCAGACATTGGGGAGTACTCCAATAAGCCACGAATCAAAGTAACAGAAAGTAATACAAGGAAATTACTAGGTCACCGATATACAAGTTCGAGCGATCATAATAGTAATACATCAGGGACAGACTTTCATTAGACGAACAAGTTAACGTCTAGCAAGATACGACATCGTGCAGTAAATTTAAAGAAGCCGATAGTCAAACCCAGAATTAGAAGATCAGCCGTTCCAGTGAGGTTAGTTCGATCGAGACTTTCAATCATCTCTTCAGAGTAGGAAGCCGACGTGCATATAGTGCAACCCTTGGAAACGGGAAAAGAAAAGAAATCACGTGTGTAAGGCGAATAATTAACGCCAGAGTGATAAAATTTTTATGTAATGTAAATATAGTGAAATTTTTGAGTGTAAAATATTTTTAGTGAAATTGTACTGTGTTTAAGTGAAAACGAATACAAAATGGTATTCCTTATATTCAAAGTGATTAGGGTATATATTTTATGTGTTGTTAAGAAAGTGTTATTGAGTGTAAATATAACCATGGATATGGCTTAAGAAGAAAGTGGTGGGTGAAAATGTTCCAACGTTGGAGAATTCGGTCTCTGACCGTACAGTCATGTGAGTAACGATTTCATTATTATGTGTTTTGGGAAGATTTGCGTATAATCCTCATGAGTGGAAGTAGGGATGTTTGATAACATGTGAAATAAAGATTGCGCGATCTGAAAAATTAATTTGATGGAAATATAATAAATATGTGAAATGTTAATGAATCCCTTGTGGAAAATATTCAGTAGAAAATCAGTATAATGGTAAAGGATATAAATATGGTAAAGCAAGCATAATAATAAGAATAATATTAATTATATAAATGAATATTGTGATGAATTTTTATATTGAAAAGTGGTAGCTTCATAGCTCCTTTAGATGAATTAATACATGTTGTGAATACATGTTCTTTATGGTATAAATGATTATTGATGGAGGCTGAGTAATATATATTTTGAGACGTAGATCAAACGTTGATTTGAATTTATTTGGTTCTTTGAAAGGCAACTTGGCTAATTCATGTATGAGCGCCATGTCGCGCATTGAAGTAATCTGTCACGCTAGGAATGCGTTGAAATGCTCGGTAAAAGTAATTATGAGGGACAGTTAGTTGCGGTAATGAGCTGTTGTAAGTCCTCAAAAGTTGTGATAGTGATCACGAGGCATTGCATGTTGTATGTTGAAAAGGGTGCAATTTATGTTGTATTATGAGCGCTGGTATTGGGCTAGGCCTTCCTTAAGTCGCTAATGTTGTAAGTCCTCACAGGTTGGGATATTGCTCCCGAGGCATTTTAAAGGATCGAACTCAGAGTCGTCCGTGTTGAAGCCCCTTAATATTGGTTGTTTTATTGAATTTTCTTACCCGCTAATGAGGACACTTCATAATTATACTATACCGAAGCTAATAGAATGAGGTCTGTAGAACCTAAATAGTTGTTTTGTGGTTATTTTGTATCGTAAGCCTTGTCATTCAGAGAAATGCATTTGAAACAGCTGTGTGTAAAAGCTGAGTAACCATTCCCTTGGGAAAGCGAGACTGTGGGCTCTTCTCTCCATGCAATAAATCAAGCCAAGTAGTTAAGACAGACCCTTACCCTCTTGTATTGAGGTAGGTTGGGGAACGGGATGTCTGAGTAAGTGTTTATGATTGTTTTAACGACCCGGTATTTGAACTGAGGTCCCTTTACGTTCATTATTATCGCTTGCAGAGGTCAGATCGTTGCTTTGTCTGTGAAGACAAAATGATAAATCCCTAACTTTGTAATTTAATGATTTAGTGATTCACGAGTTTTTATGAGAACATTAAGGTTCTGGGAGTAATCTTAACTTGACTTGCTCAGTAGTTTTCTATAGCTCGGGAGTACGCAAATTTTTCCAATCCCGGTAGTGAGTTGGTAGCTTGAGAGAGAGTGATGGTAACAGATGAACACTGTGAGAGCCCAAAATTAATTAATGATTAGCCATACTTTGATATTATGATAAAAACCAGATATACTCATGTAAATATTATTTGATGTGTATTTAATTGCTAACACAGTGTATGTAAACTTTACCGAGCCATTTTGGAGCTCGTTATTTTGAAGAATTTGAATTGACACCATAAGGGAGTGAAACTTATTTGAAGTTTTGTTGGTTTTTGGAAAACCAGTAATCATTATTTTTTAATTGTTTAATTTGAATTCCTTGTTCAACTTTGGACAAGTGTGAAGTGTAGTGTCAGTATTTTCATTTCTTTAATTTTTGTAGCGCCATATTTTGGATAATTAAATGTTTTGAGAGTAGGATTGGATTTTGTTTATTTTTGGAAATGTATCCTATGCTTAATCCAAAGTGTGTAAGTCAAAGAGTGGGAGAACAAACCATGAACCCAGATACTCCCGATTGAGCATTGCCGGCAAACTGTGATTTGCATATTTCATTGTTAAAATGGGCACAATAGACCTATCTAGAAAAATAGCGAAATTAAGTTGGTAATATCAAAATTTCTAATGAGTTCGAAATAAACCTGTAGCCTAATAGAGCACTACAGTTGGCAGCCCTGGTGACTGAATATATTGTTACTTCCATCTCTTAAGATACAGAATACAATATTTGGTTGAAGTCCAATGGATAGCATGGACGTTACATGCAGTTAGACATTGGATCTATCAGCGCGCGTAAAATCATGTTGGCAACAATGTCATGCATGCGTTGGTCAGAAATAATCTGAAATATTATGATCTCTTGTTGTGTCAATTTTGGATGAAATCCATTTGTTAGTATACAAGTTACATGTATTTTAAAATTGGACCTACCAACAGGCATAGAGTCAGACTGACGTATATTAGTTTCTCATAATTAATCTAGAATGTTAGGTACTATACTTGTGCAAAGTTTAAAGCTGCTAGCTTGCAAACTTTCTGATATATTAATATTTGGGTAAAAAATAGAGACAGCATTTATTAACAGTTGACAGCCCTGGTTGCTCTTAAGAATATGCATAGTCATATCTATTATGGTACACGTAGCACATAGGAAATTTCCTTGAAATCCAATTGATATTATAGAAGGTATATATATATTTAAAAATTGGTCCTATCAGCAGTCTTAGAATCATGTTGGTAGCACTGATGTACATAAGTTACTCCAAATTAATCTAGAATGCCAGGTACTATACGGGTGCATAGTTTAAAGCTGCCGGCTTGCCTACTCTCTGATATACTGGTATTTGGATGAAAGAATAGAGAGAACATTTATTGACAGTTGACAGCCCTGGTGGCTCTTACGAATACGCTCAGTCATATCTGTTTATATACACATATTACATACAAAATTTGGTTGAAATCCAATTAATAGTATAGGAGTTATAAGCATTTAAATTTGGACCTATCAGCAGGCATAGAATCATTTTGGCAACACTGTCATGCATGGCCTCCTGGAAATTAAACTGAAATATTATTTTCTATACGTGTGCCAATTTTGAAATAGCTCCCATTCTAAGTTACCTGAATTATACATCTCTGGCTTACAGAAGAAAACTTGCAATTCTTGTTTTTGTCTTCAAAGTATTCAATAAACTTTTGTATAGTCCGTATTTAATATCACAGTTTAATTTACGTGTCCCACCTCCATCAACTCGACCTAAGTTTATTACATTTTACTGCCCAAGAACTAGAACTGAACAGCATAAATATTCCCCAATAATAAGTGCTATTCAATTATACAATGAACATTCAATAGCAAACAACCTCGACTTATTCAGTTACATATATAGTTCCTTTGCTTCTGCCTGCTGTGCGATCACATGAACTCGTACATTCCACCTACCAATTACCTGCACAGAGGTATTATATTTTCGTATTTAGTTGTAGAATTAATTTGCATTACAATCTCAGCATTATGTCTGTCAATTATATTATAATTTGATAGAATTGTGTAACCAAATGTACATGTGTTTCTTTTTATTAGGCATATGCCTGTTAGAAGCACAATAAATCCAAATAAATAATAATAAATAATAAACTAGCTGAGTAATACCTAAAACTGACTGAATGTAACCTATATCTAGCTAAATATGCTCTCAACTAGCTGAGTAATACCTACAACGGAATGAATGTAACATATATCTAGCTAAATACGCTCTAAACTAGCCGAGAAATACCTAAAACTGACTGAATGTAACCTATATCTAGCTAAATATGCTCTAAACTAGCTGAGTAAGACCTAAAACTAGCTGAATGTAACCTATAACTAGCTAAATATGCTCTAAACTAGCTTAGTAATACCTAATACTGACTGAATGTAACCTATATCTAGCTAAATACGCTCTAAACTAGCTGAGAAATACCTAAAACTGACTGAATGTAACCTATATCTAGCTAAATATGCTCTAAACTAGCTGAGTAAGACCTAAAACTAGATGAATGTAACCTATAACTAGCTAAATACGCTCTAAACTAGCTGAGTGATACCTTAAACTAGCTGAATGTAACCTATAACTAGCTAAATAGCTCGAAACTAGATGAGTAATACCTGAAACTAGCCGAATGTTACCTATATCTAGCTAAATATGCTCTAAACAAGCTGAGTAAACCCTAAAACTAGCCGAATGTTACCTATATTCAGCTAAATATGCTCTAAACTAGTTGAGAAAACCCTAAAACTAGCTGAATGTAACCTATAACTAGCTAAATATACTCTAAACTAGCTGAGTAATACCTAAAATTAGACGAATGTTACCGATAACTAGTTAAATATGCTCTAAACTAGCTGAGTAATACCTAAAACTGACTGAATGTAACCTATATCTAGATAAATATGCTCTAAACTAGCTGAGTAATACCTAAAACTAGCTGAATGTAGCCTATAACTAGATAAATATGCTCTAAACTAGCTGAGTAATACCCAAAACTGACAGAATGTAACATATATCTAGCTATATATGCTCTAAACAAGCTGAGTAATACCTAAAACTGACTGAATGTAACCTATATCTAGCTAAATATGCTCTAAACTAGCTGAGTAATACCGAAAACTGACTGAATGTAACCTATATCTAGCTAAATATGCTCTAAACTAGCTGAGTAATACCTCAAACTGACTAAATGTAACATATATCTAGCTAAATATGCTCTAAACAAGCTGAGTAATACCTAAAACTGACTGAATGTAACCTATACCTAGCTAAATATGCTCTAAACTAGCTGAGTAATAACTAAAACTGACTGAATGTAACCTATATCAAGCTAAATATGCTCCAAACTAGCTGAATAAACCCTAAAACTGACTGAATGTAACTTAAAACTAGCTAAATATGCCCTAAACTAGCTGAGTTAAACCTAAAACTAGTAGAATGTTACCTATATCTAGCTTAATATGCTCTGAACTAGCTGAGTAATACCTAAAACTAGCCGAATGTTACCTATATATAGCTAAATATGCTCTAAACTAGCTGAGTAATACCTAAAACTGACTGAACGTAACCTATAACTAGCTAAATACGCTCCAAACTAGCTGAGTGATACCTTAAACTAGCTTAATGTAACCTAGAACAAGCTAAATATGCTCGAAACTAGCTGAGTAATACCGAAACTAGCCGAATGTTACGTATATCTAGCTAAATATGCTCTAAACTAGCTGAGTAAACCCTAAAAGTAGCCGAATGTTACCTATATTCAGCTAAATATGCTCTAAACTAGTTGAGTAAACCCTCAAACTAGCTGAATGTAACCTATAACTAGCTAAATATTCTCTAAACTGGCTGAGTTATACCTAAAATTAGACGAATGTTACCGATAACTAGTTAAATATGCTCTAAACAAGCTGAGTAATACCTAAAACTGACTGAATGTAACCTATATCTAGATAAATATGCTCAAAACTAGCTGAGTAATACCTAAAACTAGCTGAATGTAGCCTATAACTAGCTAAATATGCTCTAAACTAGCTGAGTAATGCCCAAAACTGACTGAATGTAACATATATCTAGCTAAATATGCTCTAAACTAGCTGAGTTATACCTAAAACTAGTAGAATGTTACCTATATCTAGCTTAATATGCTCTAAACTAGCTGAGTAATACCTAAAACTAGCCGAATGTTACCTATATCTAGCTAAATATGCTCCAAACTAGCTGAGTAATACCTAAAACTGACTGAATGTAGCCTATAACTAGCTAAATACGCTCTAAACTAGCTGAGTGATACCTTAAACTAGCTTAATGTAACCTAGAACAAGCTAAATATGCTCGAAACTAGCTGAGTAATACCGAAACTAGCTAAATGTAACCTATAACTAGTTAATATTCTCTAAACTAGCTGAGTAATACCTAAAATTAGACGAATGTTACCGATAACTAGTTAAATATGCTCTAAACAAGCTGAGTAATACCTAAAACTGACTGAATGTAACCTATATCTAGATAAATATGCTCTAAACTAGCTGAGTAATACCTAAAACTAGCTGAATGTAGCCTATAACTAGCTAAATATGCTCTAAACTAGCTGAGTAATACCCAAAACTGACTGAATGTAACATATATCTAGCTAAATATGCTCTAAACAAGCTGAGTAATACCTAAAACTGACTGAATGTAACCTATACCTAGCTAAATATGCTCTAAACTAGCTGAGTAATACATAAAACTGACTGAATGTAAACTATATCTAGCTAAATATGCTCTAAACTAGCTGAGAAATACCTCAAACTGACTGAATGTAACCTATATCTAGCTAAATAAGCTCTAAACAAGCTGAGTAATACCTAAAACTGACTGAATGTAACCTATACCTAGCTAAATATGCTCTAATCTAGCTGAGTAATAAATAAAACTGACTGAATGTAACCTATATCTAGCTAAATATGCTCCAAACTAGCTGACTAAACCCTAAAACTGACTGAATGAAACTTAAAACTAGCTAAATATGCCCTAAACTAGCTGAGTTATACCTAAAACTAGTAGAATGTTACCTATATCTAGTTTAATATGCTCTAAACTAGCTGAGTAATACCTAAAACTAGCCGAATGTTACCTATATCTAGCTAAATATGCTCTAAACTAGCTGAGTAATACCTAAAACTGACTGAATGTAACCTATATCTAGCTAAATATGCTCTAAACTAGCTGAGTAATACCTAAAACTGACTGAATGTAACCTATATCTAGCTAAATATGCTCTCAACTAGCTGAGTAAACCCTAAAACTAGCTGAATGTAACCTATAACTTGCTAAATATGCTCTAAACTAGCTGAGTAATACCTAAAACTGACTAAATGTAACCTATAACTAGCTAAATATGCTCTAAACTAGCTGAGTAATATCTAAAACTAGATGAATGTAACCTATAACTAGCTAAATATGCTCTAAACTAGCTGAGTAATACCTAAAACTAGCTGAATGTAACCTATAACTAGCTAAATATTCTCTAAACTAGCTGAGTAATATCTAAAACTAGCTGAATGTAACCTATAACTAGCTAAATATGCTCTAAACTAGCTGAGTAATACCTAAAACTAGCTTAATGTAACCTTTATCTAGCTAAATATGCTCTAAAGTAGCTGAGTAAACCCAAAAACTAGCTGAATGTCACCTATAACTAGCTAAATATGATCTAAACTAGCTGAGTAATATCTAAAACTAGCCGAAGGTAAGCTATATCTAGCTAAATATGCTCTAAACTAGCTGAGTAATACCTAAAACTAGCTGAATGTAACCTATAACTAGCTAAATATTCTCTAAAATAGCTGAGTAATACTAAACCTAGCTGAATGTAACCTATAACTAGCTAAATATGCACAAAACTAGCTGAATAATACCTAAAACTTACTGAATGTAACCTATATCAAGATAAATATGCTCTAAACTAGCTGAGTAATACCTAATACTGACTGTATCCTATGTCAAGCTAAATATGCTCTAAACTAGCTGAGTAAAACCTAAAACTGACTGAATGTAACCTATATCTAGCTAAATATGCTCTAAACCAGCTGAGTAATACCTAGAACTGACTGAATGTAACCTATATCTAGATAATATGCTCTAAACTAGCTGAGTAAACCCTAAAATTAGCCGAATGTTACCTATATCCAGCTAAATATGCTCTAAACTAGTTGAGTAAACCCTAAAACTAGCTGAATGTAACCTATAACTAGCTAAATATGCTCTAAACTAGCTGAGTAATACCTAAAACTAGACGAATATTACCGATAACTAGTTAAATATGCTCTAAACTAGCTGAGTAATACCTAAAACTGACTGAATGTAACCTATATCTAGATAAATATGCTCTAAACTAGCTGAGTAATACCTAAAACTAGCTGAATGTAAACTATAACTAGCTAAATACGCTCCAAACTAGCTGAGTGATACCTTAAACTAGCTGAATGTAACCTAGAACAAGCTAAATATGCTCGAAACTAGCTGAGTAATACCGCAACTAGCCGAATGTTACCTATATCTAGCTAAATATGCTCTAAAATAGCTGAGTAAACCCTAAAACTAGCCGAATGTTACCTATATTCATTTAAATATGCTCTAAACTAGTTGAGTAAACCCTAAAACTAGCTGAATGTAACCTATACCTAGCTAAATATTCTCTAAACTGGCTGAGTAATACCTAAAATTAGACGAATTGTACCGATAACTAGTTAAATATGCTCTAAACTAGCCGAGTAATACCTAAAACTGACTGAATGTAACCTATATCTAGATAAATATGCTCTAAACTAGCTGAGTAATAGCTAAAACTAGCTGAATGTAGCCTATAACTAGCTAAATATGCTCTAAACTAGCTGAGTAATACCCAAAACTGACTGAATGTAACATATATCTAGCTAAATATGCTCTAAACTAGCTGAGTTATACCTAAAACTAGTAGAATGTTACCTATATCTAGCTTAATATGCTCTAAACTAGCTGAGTAATACCTAAAACTAGCCGAATGTTACCTATATCTAGCTAAATATGCTCTAAACTAGCTGAGTAATACCTAAAACTGACTGAATGTAACCTATAACTAGCTAAATACGCTCTAAACTACCTGAGTGATACCTTAAACTAGCTGAATGTAACCTAGAACAAGCTAAATATGCTCGAAACTACCTGAGTAATACCTGAAACTAGCCGAATGTTACCTATATCTAGCTATATATGCTCTAAACTAGGTGAGTAAACCCTAAAACTAGCCGAATGTTACCTATATTCAGCTAAATATGCTCTAAACTAGTTGAGTAAACCCTAAAACTAGCTGAATGTAACCTATAACTACCTAATATTCTCTAAACTAGCTGAGTAATACCTAAAATTAGACGAATGTTACCGATAACTAGTTAAATATGCTCTAAACTAGCTGAGTATTACCTAAAACTGACTGAATGTAACCTATATCTAGATAAATATGCTCTAAACTAGCTGAGTTATACCTAAAACTAGCTGAATGTAGCCTATAACTAGCTAAATATGCTCTAAACTAGCTGAGTAATACCCAAAACAGACTGAATGTAACATATATCTAGCTAAATATGCTCTAAACAAGCTGAGTAATGGCTAAAACTGACTGAATGTAACCTATACCTAGCTAAATATGCTCTAAACTAGCTGGTAATACCTAGAACTGACTGAATGTAACCTACATCTAGCTAAATATGCTCTAAACTAGCTGTGAATACCTCAAACTGACTGAATGTAACCTATATCTAGCTAAATAAGCTCTAAACAAGCTCAGTAATACCTAATACTGACTGAATGTAACCTATACCTAGCTAAATATGCTCTAATCTAGCTGAGTAATAACTAAAACTGACTGAATGTAACCTATATCTAGCTAAATATGCTCCAAACTAGCTGACTAAACCCTAAAACTGACTGAATGAAACTTAAAACTAGCTAAATATGCCCTAAACTAGCTGAGTTATACCTAAAACTAGTAGAATGTTACCTATATCTAGCTTAATATGCTCTAAACTAGCTGAGTAATACCTAAAACTAGCCGAATGTTACCTATATCTAGCTAAATATGCTCTAAACTAGCAGAGTAATACCTAAAACTGACTGAATGTAACCTATATCTAGCTAAATATGCTCTAAACTAGGTGAGTAATACCTAATACTGACTGAATGTAACTTATATCTAGCTAAATATGCTCTAAAGAAGCTGAGAAATACCTAAAACTGACTGAATGTAACCTATACCTAGCTAAATATGCTCTAAACTAGCTGAGTAATAACTAAAACTGACTGAATGTAACATATATCTAGCTAAATATGCTCCAAACTGGCTGAGTAAACCCTAAAACTGACTGAATGTAACTTATAACTAGCTAAATATGCACTAAACTAGCAGAGTTATACCAAAAATAGCCGAAAGTAACCTATATCAAGCTAAATATGCTCCAAAGTAGCTGAGTATTACTGAAACTAGCTGAATGTAACCTATGACTACCTAATATGTTCAAAACTAGCTAGGGGCCGATAACCTCGATGTTAGGCCCCTTAAAACAACAATTATCATCATCATCATCATCAAAACTAGCTGAGTAATACCTAAAACTTACTGAATGTAACCTATATCTAGCTTAATATGCTCTAAACTTGCTGAGTAATACCTAAAACCGACTGAATGTAACCTATATCTAGATAAATACGCTCAAAACTAGTTGAGTAATACCTAAAACTTACTTAATGTAACCTATAACTAGCTAAATGTACTCTAAACTAGCTGAGTAATACCTAAAACTGACTTAATGTATCCTATAACTAGCTAAATATGCTCTAAACTAGCTGAGTAATATCTCAAACTAGCCGAATGTAACCTATATCTAGCTAAATATGCTCTAAACTAGATGAGTAATACATAAAACTGACTGAATGTAACCTATATCTAGCTAAATACGCTATAAACTAGATGAGTAATACCTAAAACTGACTTAATGTAACCTATAACTAGCTAAATACGCTATAAACTAGATAAGTAATACCTAATACTGACTGTAACCTATATCTAGCTAAATATGCTCTAAACTAGCTGAGTAATACCTAAAACTGTCTGAATGTAACCAATATCAACCTAAATATGTTCTAAACTAGCTGAGTAATACCTAAAACTGACTGAATGTAACCTATATCTAGCTAATTATGCTCTCAACTAGCTGAGTAAACCCTAAAACTAGCTGAATGTAACCTATAACTAGCTAAATATGCTCTAAACTAGCTGAGTAATACCTAAAACTAGCTTAATGTAAACTATATCTAGCTAAATATGCTCTAAAGTAGCTGAGTAATACCTAAAACTGACTGAATGTAACTTATATCTAGCTAAATATGCTCTAAACCAGCTGAGTAATACCTAAAACTGACTGAATGTAACCTATATCTAGCTAAATATGCTCTAAACTAGCTGAGTAAACCCTAAAACTAGCTGAATGTAACCTATAACTAGCTAAATATGCTCTAAACTAGCTGAGTAATACCTAAAACTAGACGAATATTACCGATAACTAGTTAAATATGCTCTAAACTAGCTGAGTAATACCTAAAACTGACTGAATGAAACCTATATCTAGATAAATATGCTCTAAACTAGCTGAGTAATACCTAAAACTAGCTGAATGTAAACTATAACTAGCTAAATATGCTCTAAACTAGCTGAGTAATACCTAAAACTGACTGAATGTAACATATATCTAGCTAAATATGCTCTAAACCAGCTGAGTAATACCTAAAACTGACCGAATGTAACCAATACCTAGCTAAATATGCTCTAAACTAGCTGAGTAATACCTAAAACTAACTGAATGTAGCCTATAACTAGCTAAATATGCTCTAAACTAGCTGAGTAATACCCAAAACTGACTGAATGTAACATATATCTATCTAAATATGCTCTAAACAAGCTGAGTAATACCTAAAACTGACTGAATGTAACCTATACCTAGCTAAATATGCTCTAAACTAGCTGAGTAATACCTAAAACTGACTGAATGTAACCTATATCTAGCTAAATATGCTCTAAACTAGCTGAGAAATACCTCAAACTGACTGAATGTAACCTATATCTAGGTAAATAAGCTCTAAACAAGTTGAGTAATACCTAAAACTGACTGAATGTAACATATATCTAGCTAAATATGCTCTAAACTAGCTGAGAAATACCTAAAACTGACTGAATGTAACCTATATCTAGATAAATATGCTCTAAACTTGCTGAGTTATACCTAAAACTAGCTGAATGTAGCCTATAACTAGCTAAATATGCTCTAAACAAGCTGAGTAATACCCAAAACTGACTGAATGTAACATATATCTAGCTAAATATGCTCTAAACAAGCTGAGTAATACCTAAAACTGACTGAATGTAACCTATACCTAGCTAAATATGCTCTAAACTAGCTGAGTAATACATAAAACTGACTGAATGTAACCTATATCTAGCTAAATATGCTCTAAACTAGCTGAGAAATACCTCAAACTGACTGAATGTAACCTATATCTAGCTAAATAAGCTCTAAACAAGCTGAGTAATACCTAAAACTGACAGAATGTAACCTATACCTAGCTAAATATGATCTAATCTAGCTGAGTAATAACTAAAACTGACTGAATGTAACCTATATCTAGCTAAATATGCTCCAAACTAGCTGACTAAACCCTAAAACTGACTGAATGAAACTTAAAACTAGCTAAATATGCCCTAAACTAGCTGAGTTATACCTAAAACTAGTAGAATGTTACCTATATCTAGCTTAATATGCTCTAAACTAGCTGAGTAATACCTAAAACTAGCCGAATGATACCTATATCTAGCTAAATATGCTCTAAACTAGCTGAGTAATACCTAAAACTGACTGAATGTAACCTATATCTAGCTAAATATGCTCTAAACTAGGTGAGTAATACCTAATACTGACTGAATGTAACCTATATCTAGCTAAATATGCTCTAAACACGCTGAGAAATACCTAAAACTGACTGAATGTAACCTATACCTAGCTAAATATGCTCTAAACTAGCTGAGTAATAACTAAAACTGAATGAATGTAACATATATCTAGCTAAATATGCTCCAAACTAGCTGAGTAAACCCTAAAACTGACTGAATGTAACTTATAACTAGCTAAATATGCACTAAACTAGCTGAGTTATACCAAAAACTAGCCGAAAGTAACCTATATCCAGCTAAATATGCTCCAAAGTAGCTGAGTATTACTAAAACTAGCTGAATGTAACCTATGACTAGCTAATTATGTGCAAAACTAGCCGAGTAATAACTAAAACTTACTGAATGTAACCTATCTCTAGATAAATATGCTCTAAACTAGCTGAGTAATACCTAATACTGACTGTAACCTATATCTAGCTAAATATGCTCTAAACTAGCTGAGTAATACCTAAAACTGTCTGAATGTAACCAATATCAAGCTAAATATGTTCTAAACTAGCTGAGTAATACCTAAAACTGACTGAATGTAACCTATATCTAGCTAATTATGCTCTCAACTAGCTGAGTAAACCCTAAAACTAGCTGAATGTAACCTATAACTAGCTAAATATGCTCTAAACTAGCTGAGTAATACCTAAAACTAGCTTAATGTAACCTATATCTAGCTAAAAATGCTCTTAAGTAGCTGAGTAAACCCTAAAACTAGCTGAATGTCACCTATAACTAGCTAAATATGCTCTAAACTAGCTGAGTAATATTTTAACTAGCCGTATGTAACCTATATCTAGCTAAACATGCTCTAAACTAGCTGAATAATACCTAAAACTAGCTGAATGTAACCTATAACTAGCTAAATATTCTCTAAAATAGCTGAGTAATACTAAAACTAGCTGAATGTAACCTATGACTAGCTAAATATGCACAAAACTAGCTGAATAATACCTAAAACTTACTGAATGTAACCTATATCTAGATAAATATGCTCTAAACTAGCTGAGTAATACCTAATACTGACTGTATCCTATGTCAAGCTAAATATGCTCTAAGCAAGCTGAGTAATACCTAAAACTGACTGAATGTAACTTATATCTAGCTAAATATGCTCTAAACCAGCTGGGTAATACCTAAAACTGACTGAATGTAACCTATATCTAGATAAATATGCTCTAAACTAGCTGAGTAAACCCTAAAACTAGCCGAATGTTACCTATATTCAGCTAAATATGCTCTAAACTAGTTGAGTAAACCCTAAAACTAGCTAAATGTAACCTATAACTAGTTAATATTCTCTAAACTAGCTGAGTAATACCTAAAATTAGACGAATGTTACCGATAACTAGTTAAATATGCTCTAAACTAGCTGAGTAATACCTAAAACTGACTGAATGTAACCTATATCTAGATAAATATGCTCTAAACTAGCTGAGTAATACCTAAAACTAGCTGAATGTAGCCCATAACTAGCTAAATATGCTCTAAACTAGCTGAGTAATACCCAAAACTGACTGAATGTAACATATATCTAGCTAAATATGCTCTAAACAAGCTGAGTAATACCTAAAACTGACTGAATGTAACCTATACCTAGCTAAATATGCTCTAAACTAGCTGAGTAATACATAAAACTGACTGAATGTAAACTATATCTAGCTAAATATGCTCTAAACTAGCTGAGAAATACCTCAAACTGACTGAATGTAACCTATATCTAGCTAAATAAGCTCTAAACAAGCTGAGTAATACCTAAAACTGACTGAATGTAACCTATACCTAGCTAAATATGCTCCAAAGTAGCTGAGTATTACTAAAACTAGCTGAATGTTACCTATGACTAGCTAAATATGTTCAAAACTAGCTGAGTAATACCAGAAACTTATTGAATGTAACCTACATCTAGATAAATATGCTCTAAACTAGCTGAGTAATACCTAATACTGACTGTAACCTATATCTAGCTAAATATGCTCTAAACTAGCTGAGTAATACCTAAAACTGTCTGAATGTAACCAATATCAAGCTAAATATGTTCTAAACTAGCTGAGTAATACCTAAAACTGACTGAATGTAACCTATATCTAGCTAAATATGCTCTCAACTAGCTGAGTAATACCTAAAACTGACTGAATGTAACCTATAACTAGCTAAATATGCTCTAAACTAGCTGAGTAATATCTAAAACTAGAAGAATGTAACCTATAACTAGCTAAATATGCTCTAAACTAGCTGAGTAATACCTAAAACTAGCTGAATGTAACCTATAACTAGCTAAATATTCTCTAAACTAGCTGAGTAATATCTAAAACTAGCTGAATGTAACCTATAACTAGCTAAATATGTTCTAAACTAGCTGAGTAATACCTAAAACTAGCTTAATGTAACCTATATCTAGCTAAATATGCTCTAAAGTAGCTGAGTAAACCCAAAAGCTAGCTGAATGTCACCTATACCTAGCTAAATATGATCTAAACTAGCTGAGTAATATCTAAAACTAGCCGAAGGTAACCTATATCTTGCAAAATATGCTCTAAACTAGCTGAGTAATACTTAAAACTTGCTGAATGTAACCTATAACTAGCTAAATATTCTCTAAAATTTCTGAGTAATACTAAAACTAGCTGAATGTAACCTATGACTTGCTAAATATGCACAAAACTAGCTGAATAATACCTAAAACTTACTGAATGTAACCTATATCTAGATAAATATGCTCTAAACTAGCTGAGTAATACCTAATACTGACTGTATCCTATGTCAAGCTAAATATGCTCTAAACTAGCTGAGTAAAACCTAAAACTGACTGAATGTAACCTATATCTAGCTAAATATGCTCTAAACCAGCTGAGTAATACCTAAAACTGACTGAGAGTAACCTATATCTAGCTAAATATGCTCTAAACTAGCTGAGTAAACCCTAAAACTAGCCGAATGTTACCTATATCCAGCTAAATATGCTCTAAACTAGTTGAGTAAACCCTAAAACTAGCTGAATGTAACCTATAACTAGCTAAATATGCTCTAAACTAGCTGAGTAATACCTAAAACTAGACGAATATTACCGATAACTAGTTAAATATGCTTTAAACTAGCTGAGTAATACCTAAAACTGACTGAATGTAACCTATATCCAGATAAATATGCTCTAAACTAGCTGAGTAATACCTAAAACTAGCTGAATGTAAACTATAACTAGCTAAATACGCTCCAAACTAGCCGAGTTTTACCTTTAACTAGCTGAATGTAACCTAGAACAAGCTAAATATGCTCGAAACTAGCTGAGTAATACCGAAACTAGCCGAATGTTACCTATATCTAGCTAAATATGCTCTAAACTAGCTGAGTAAACCCTAAAACTAGCCGAATGTTACCTATATTCAGCTAAATATGCTCTATACTAGTTGAGTAAACCCTAAAACTAGCTGAATGTAACCTATAACTAGCTAAATATTCTCTAAATTGGCTGAGTAATACCTAAAATTAGACGAATTGTACCGATAACTAGTTAAATATGCTCTAAACTAGTCGAGTAATACCTAAAACTGACTGAATGTAACCTATATCTAGATAAATATGCTCTAAACTAGCTGAGTAATAGTTAAAACTAGCTGAATGTAGCCTTTAACTAGCTAAATATGCTCTAAACTAGCTGAGTAATACCCAAAACTGACTGAATGTAACATATATCTAGCTAAATATGCTCTAAACTAGCTGAGTTATACCTAAAACTAGTAGAATGTTACCTATATCTAGCTCAATATGCTCTAAACTAGCTGAATAATACCTAAAACTAGCCGAATGTTACCTATATCTAGCTAAATATGCTCTAAACTTGCTGAGTAATACCTAAAACTGACTGAATGTAACCTATAACTAGATAAATACGCTCTAAACTAGCTGAGTGATACCTTAAACTAGCTGAATGTAACCTAGAACAAGCAAAATATGCTCGAAACTAGCTGAGTAATACCTGAAACTAGCCGAATGTTACCTATATCTAGCTATATATGCTCTAAACTAGCTGAGTAAACCCTAAAACTAGCCGAATGTTACCTATATTCAGATAAATATGCTCTTAACTAGTTGAGTAAACCCTAAAACTAGCTGAATGTAACCTATAACTAGCTAAATATTCTCTAAACTGGCTGAGTTATACCTAAAATTAGACGAATGTTACCGATAACTAGTTAAATATGCTCTAAACAAGCTGATTAATACCTAAAACTGACTGAATGTAACCTATATCTAGATAAATATGCTCAAAACTAGCTGAGTAATACCTAAAACTAGCTGAATGTAGCCTATAACTAGCTAAATATGCTCTAAACTAGCTGAGTAATACCCAAAACTGACAGAATGTAACGTATATCTAGCTAAATATGCTCTAAACTAGCTGAGTTATACCTAAAACTAGTAGAATGTTACCTATATCTAGCCTAATATGCTCTAAACTAGCTGAGTAATACCTAAAACTAGCCGAATGTTACCTATATCTAGCTAAATATGCTCCAAACTAGCTGAGTAATACCTAAAAATGACTGAATGTAGCCTATAACTAGCTAAATACGCTCTAAACTAGCTGAGTGATACCTTAAACTAGCTGAATGTAACCTAGAACAAGCTAAATATGCTCGAAACTAGCTGAGTAATACCTGAAACTAGCCGAATGTTACCTATATCTAGCTAAATATGCTCTAAACTAGCTGAGTAAACCCTAAAACTAGCCGAATGTTACCTATATTCAGCTAAATATGCTCTAAACTAGTTGAGTAAACCCTAAAACTAGCTAAATGTAACCTATAACTAGTTAATATTCTCTAAACTAGCTGAGTAATACCTAAAATTAGACGAATGTTACCGATAACTAGTTAAATATGCTCTAAACAAGCTGAGTAATACCTAAAACTGACTGAATGTAACCTATATCTAGATAAATATGCTCTAAACTAGCTGAGTAATACCTAAAACTAGCTGAATGTAGCCTATATCTAGCTAAATATGCTCTAAACAAGCTGAGTAATACCTAATACTGACTGAATGTAACCTATACCTAGCTAAATATGCTCTAAACTAGCTGAGTAATACATAAAACTGACTGAATGTAAACTATATCTAGCTAAATATGCTCTAAACTAGCTGAGAAATACCTCAAACTGACTGAATGTAACCTATATCTAGCTAAATAAGCTCTAAACTAGCTGAGTTATACCTAAAACTAGTAGAATGTTACCTATATCTAGCTTACTATGCTCTAAACTAGCTGAGTAATACCTAAAACTAGCCGAATGTTGCCTATATCTAGCTAAATATGCTCTAAACTAGCTGAGTAATAACTAAAACTGACTTAATGTAACCTATACCTAGCTAAATATGCTCTAAACTTGCTGAGTAATAACTAAAACTGACTGAATGTAACTTATAACTAGCTAAATATGCACTAAACTAGCTGAGTTATACCAAAAACTAGCCGAAAGTAACCTATATCAAGCTAAATATGCTCCAAAGTAGCTGAGTATTACTAAAACTAGCTGAATGTTACCTATGACTAGCTAAATATGTTCAAAACTAGCTGAGTAATACCTGAAACTTATTGAATGTAACCTACATCTAGATAAATACGCTGTAAACTAGCTGAGTAATACCTAATACTGACTGTAACCTATATCTAGCTAAATATGCTCTAAACTAGCTGAGTAATACCTAAAACTGTCTGAATGTAACCAATATCAAGCTAAATATGTTCTAAACTAGCTGAGTAATACCTAAAACTGACTGAATGTAACCTATATCTAGCTAAATATGCTCTCAACTAGCTGAGTAAACCCTAAAACTAGCTGAATGTAACCTATAACTAGCTAAATATGCTCTAAACTAGCTGAGTAATACCTAAAACTGACTGAATGTATGCTATAACTAGCTAAATATGCTCTAAACTAGCTGAGTAATATCTAAAACTAGATGAATGTAACCTATAACTAGCTAAATATGCTCTAAACTAGCTGAGTAATACCTAAAACTGACTGAATGTAACCTATAACTAGCTAAATATGCTCTAAACTAGCTGAGTAATATCTAAAACTAGATGAATGTAACCTATAACTAGCTAAATATGCTCTAAACTAGCTGAGTAATACCTAAAACTAGCTGAATGTAACCTATAACTAGCTAAATATTCTCTAAACTAGCTGAGTAATATCTAAAACTAGCTGAATGTAACCTATAACTAGCTAAATATGCTCTAAACTAGCTGAGTTATACCTAAAACTAGCTTAATGTAACCTATATCTAGCTAAATATGCTCTAAAGTAGCTGAGTAAAACCAAAAACTAGCTGAATGTCACCTATAACTAGCTAAATATGATCTAAAATAGCTGAGTAATATCTAAAACTAGCCGAAGGTAACCTATATCTAGCTAAATATGCTCTAAACTAGCTGAGTAATACCTAAAACTAGCTGATTGTAACCTATAACTAGCTAAATATTCTCTAAAATAGCTGAGTAATACTAAAACTAGCTGAATGTAACCTATGACTAGCTAAATATGCACAAAACTAGCTGAATAATACCTAAAACTTACTGAATGTAACCTATATCTAGATAAATATGCTCTAAACTAGCTGAGTAATACCTAATACTGACTGTATCCTATGTCAAGCTAAATATGCTCTAAACTAGCTGAGTAAAACCTAAAACTGACTGAATGTAACCTATATCTAGCTAAATATGCTCTAAACTAGCTGAGTAAACCCTAAAACTAGCCGAATGTTACCTATATCCAGCTAAATATGCTCTAAACTAGTTGAGTAAACCCTAAAATTAGCCGAATGTTACCTATATCCAGCTAAATATGCTCTAAACTAGTTGAGTAAACCGTAAAACTAGCTGAATGTAACCTATAACTAGCTAAATATGCTCTAAACTAGCTGAGTAATACCTAAAACTAGACGAATATTACCGATAACTAGTTAAATATGCTCTAAACTAGCTGAGTAATACCTAAAACTGACTGAATGTAACCTATATCTAGATAAATATGCTCTAAACTAGCTGAGTAATACCTAAAACTAGCTGAATGTAAACTATAACTAGCTAAATACGCTCCAAACTAGCTGAGTGATACCTTAAACTAGCTGAATGTAACCTAGAACAAGCTAAATATGCTCGAAACTAGCTGAGTAATACCGAAACTAGCCGAATGATACCTATATCTAGCTAAATCTGCTCTAAAATAGCTGAGTAAACCCTAAAACTAGCCGAATGTTACCTATATTCATTTAAATATGCTCTAAACTAGTTGAGTAAACCCTAAAACTAGCTGAATGTAACCTAAACCTAGCTAAATATTCTCTAAACTGGCTGAGTAATACCTAAAATTAGACGAATTGTACCGATAACTAGTTAAATATGCTCTAAACTAGCCGAGTAATACCTAAAACTGACTGAATGTAACCTATATCTAGATAAATATGCTCTAAACTAGCTGAGTAATAGCTAAAACTAGCTGAATGTAGCCTATAACTAGCTAAATATGCTCTAAACTAGCTGAGTAATACCCAAAACTGACTGAATGTAACATATATCTAGCTAAATATGCTCTAAACTAGCTGAGTTATACCTAAAACTAGTAGAATGTTACCTATATCTAGCTTAATATGCTCTAAACTAGCTGAGTAATACCTAAAACTAGCCGAATGTTACCTATATCTAGCTAAATATGCTCTAAACTAGCTGAGTAATACCTAAAACTGCCTGAATGTAACCTATAACTAGCTAAATACGCTCTAAACTAGCTGAGTGATACCTTAAACTAGCTGAATGTAACCTAGAACAAGCTAAATATGCTCTAAACTAGCTGAGTAATACCCAAAACAGACTGAATGTAACCTTATATCTAGCTAAATATGCTCTAAACAAGCTGAGTAATGGCTAAAACTGACTGAATGTAACCTATACCTAGCTAAAATGCTCTAAACTAGCTGGTAATACCTAGAACTGACTGAATGTAACCTATATCTAGCTAAATATGCTCTAAACTAGCTGTGAAATACCTCAAACTGACTGAATGTAACCTATATCTAGCTAAATAAGCTCTAAACAAGCTCAGTAATACCTAATACTGACTGAATGTAACCTATACCTAGTTAAATATGCTCAAATCTAGCTGAGTAATAACTAAAACTGACTGAATGTAACCTATATCTAGCTAAATATGCTCCAAACTAGCTGACTAAACCCTAAAACTGACTGAATGAAACTTAAAACTAGCTAAATATGCCCTAAACTAGCTGAGTTATACCTAAAACTAGTAGAATGTTACCTATATCTAGCTTAATATGCTCTAAACTAGCTGAGTAATACCTAAAACTAGCCGAATGTTACCTATATCTAGCTAAATATGCTCTAAACTAGCAGAGTAATACCTAAAACTGACTGAATGTAACCTATATCTAGCTAAATATGTTCTAAACTAGGTGAGTAATACCTAATACTGACTGAATGTAACCTATATCTAGCTAAATATGCTCTAAAGAAGCTGAGAAATACCTAAAACTGACTGAATGTAACCTATACCTAGCTAAATATGCTCTAAACTAGCTGAGTAATAACTAAAACTGACTGAATGTAACATATATCTAGCTAAATATGCTCCAAACTGGCTCAGTAAACCCTAAAACTGACTGAATGTAACTTATAACTAGCTAAATATGCACTAAACTAGCAGAGTTATACCAAAAATAGCCGAAAGTAACCTATATCAAGCTAAATATGCTCCAAAGTAGCTGAGTATTACTGAAACTAGCTGAATGTAACCTATGACTACCTAATATGTTCAAAACTAGCTAGGGGCCGATAACCTCGATGTTAGGCCCCTTAAAACAACAATTATCATCATCATCATCATCAAAACTAGCTGAGTAATACCTAAAACTTACTGAATGTAACCTATCTCTAGATAAATATGCTCTAAACTAGCTGAGTAATACCTAATACTGACTGTAACCTATATCTAGCTAAATATGCTCTAAACTAGCTGAGTAATACCTAAAACTGCCTGAATGTAACCAATATCAACCTAAATACGTTCTAAACTAGCTGAGTAATACCTAAAACTGACTGAATGTAACCTATATCTAGCTAATTACGCTCTCAACTAGCTGAGTAAACCCTAAAACTAGCTGAATGTAACCTATAACTAGCTAAATATGCTCTAAACTAGCTGAGTAATACCTAAAACTAGCTTAATGTAACCTATATCTAGCTAAATATGCTCTAAAGTAGCTGAGTAATACCTAAAACTGACTGAATGTAACTTATATCTAGCTAAATATGCTCTAAACCAGCTGAGTAATACCTAAAACTGACTGAATGTAACCTATATCTAGCTAAATATGCTCTAAACTAGCTGAGTAAACCCTAAAACAAGCCGAATGTTACCTATATCCAGCTAAATATGCTCTAAACTAGTTGAGTAAACCCTAAAACTAGCTGAATGTAACCTATAACTAGCTAAATATGCTCTAAACTAGCTGAGTAATACCTAAAACTAGACGAATATTACCGATAACTAGTTAAATATGCTCTAAACTAGCTGAGTAATACCTAAAACTGACTGAATGAAACCTATATCTAGATAAATATGCTCTAAACTAGCTGAGTAATACCTAAAACTAGCTGAATGTAAACTATAACTATCTAAATATGCTCTAAACTAGCTGAGTAATACCTAAAACTGACTGAATGTAACATATATCTAGCTAAATATGCTCTAAACCAGCTGAGTAATACCTAAAACTGACCGAATGTAACCAATACCTAGCTAAATATGCTCTAAACTAGCTGAGTAATACCTAAAACTAGCTGAATGTAGCCTATAACTAGCTAAATATGCTCTAAACTAGCTGAGTAATACCCAAAACTGACTGAATGTAACATATATCTATCTAAATATGCTCTAAACAAGCTGAGTAATACCTAAAACTGACTGAATGTAACCTATACCTAGCTAAATATGCTCTAAACTAGCTGAGTAATACCTAAAACTGACTGAATGTAACCTATATCTAGCTAAATATGCTCTAAACTAGCTGAGAAATACCTCAAACTGACTGAATGTAACTTATATCTAGGTAAATAAGCTCTAAACAAGTTGAGTAATACCTAAAACTGACTGAATGTAACATATATCTAGCTAAATATGCTCTAAACTAGCTGAGTAATACCTAAAACTGACTGAATGTAACCTATATCTAGATAAATATGCTCTAAACTTGCTGAGTTATACCTAAAACTAGCTGAATGTAGCCTATAACTAGCTAAATATGCTCTAAACAAGCTGAGTAATACCCAAAACTGACTGAATGTAACATATATCTAGCTAAATATGCTCTAAACAAGCTGAGTAATACCTAAAACTGACTGAATGTAACCTATACCTAGCTAAATATGCTCTAAACTAGCTGAGTAATACATAAAACTGACTGAATGTAACCTATATCTAGCTAAATATGCTCTAAACTAGCTGAGAAATACCTCAAACTGACTGAATGTAACCTATATCTAGCTAAATAAGCTCTAAACAAGCTGAGTAATACCTAAAACTGACTGAATGTAACCTATACCTAGCTAAATATGATCTAATCTAGCTGAGTAATAACTAAAACTGACTGAATGTAACCTATATCTAGCTAAATATGCTCCAATCTAGCTGACTTAACCCTAAAACTGACTGAATGAAACTTAAAACTAGCTAAATATGCCCTAAACTAGCTGAGTTATACCTAAAACTAGTAGAATGTTACCTATATCTAGCTTAATATGCTCTAAACTAGCTGAGTAATACCTAAAACTAGCCGAATGATACCTATATCTAGCTAAATATGCTCTAAACTAGCTGAGTAATACCTAAAACTGACTGAATGTAACCTATATCTAGCTAAATATGCTCTAAACTAGGTGAGTAATACCTAATACTGACTGAATGTAACCTATATCTAGCTAAATATGCTCTAAACACGCTGAGAAATACCTAAAACTGACTGAATGTAACCTATACCTAGCTAAATATGCTCTAAACTAGCTGAGTAATAACTAAAACTGAATGAATGTAACATATATCTAGCTAAATATGCTCCAAACTAGCTGAGTAAACCCTAAAACTGATTGAATGTAACTTATAACTAGCTAAATATGCACTAAACTAGCTGAGTTATACCAAAAACTAGCCGAAAGTAACCTATATCCAGCTAAATATGCTCCAAAGTAGCTGAGTATTACTAAAACTAGCTGAATGTAACCTATGACTAGCTAAATATGTTCAAAACTAGCTGAGTAATACCTGAAACTTATTGAATGTAACCTACATCTAGATAAATATGCTCTAAACTAGCTGAGTAATACCTAATACTGACTGTAACCTATATCTAGCTAAATATGCTCTAAACTAGCTGAGTAATACCTAAAACTGTCTGAATGTAACCAATATCAAGCTAAATATGTTCTAAACTAGCTGAGTAATACCTAAAACTGACTGAATGTAACCTATATCTAGCTAAATATGCTCTCAACGAGCTGAGTAATACATAAAACTGACTGAATGTAACCTATAACTAGCTAAATATGCTCTAAACTAGCTGAGTAATATCTAAAACTAGATGAATGTAACCTATAACTAGCTAAATATGCTCTAAACTAGCTGAGTAATACCTAAAACTAGCTGAATGTAACCTATAACTAGCTAAATATTCTCTAAACTAGCTGAGTAATATCTAAAACTAGCTGAATGTAACCTATAACTAGCTAAATATGTTCTAAACTAGCTGAGTAATACCTAAAACTAGCTTAATGTAACCTATATCTAGCTAAATATGCTCTAAAGTAGCTGAGTAAACCCAAAAACTAGCTGAATGTCACCTATACCTAGCTAAATATGATCTAAACTAGCTGAGTAATATCTAAAACTAGCCGAAGGTAACCTATATCTAGCTAAATATGCTCTAAACTAGCTGAGTAATACTTAAAACTTGCTGAATGTAACCTATAACTAGCTAAATATTCTCTAAAATTTCTGAGTAATACTAAAACTAGCTGAATGTAACCTATGACTTGCTAAATATGCACAAAACTAGCTGAATAATACCTAAAACTTACTGAATGTAACCTATATCTAGATAAATATGCTCTAAACTAGCTGAGTAATACCTAATACTGACTGTATCCTATGTCAAGCTAAATATGCTCTAAACTAGCTGAGTAAAACCTAAAACTGACTGAATGTAACCTATATCTAGCTAAATATGCTCTAAACCAGCTGAGTAATACCTAAAACTGACTGAAAGTAACCTATATCTAGCTAAATATGCTCTAAACTAGCTGAGTAAACCCTAAAACTAGCCGAATGTTACCTATATCCAGCTAAATATGCTCTAAACTAGTTGAGTAAACCCTAAAACTAGCTGAATGTAACCTATAACTAGCTAAATATGCTCTTAACTAGCTGAGTAATACCTAAAACTAGACGAATATTACCGATAACTAGTTAAATATGCTTTTAAACTAGCTGAGTAATACCTAAAACTGACTGAATGTAACCTATATCCAGATAAATATGCTCTAAACTAGCTGAGTAATACCTAAAACTAGCTGAATGTAAACTATAACTAGCTAAATACGCTCCAAACTAGCCGAGTATTACCTTAAACTAGCTGAATGTAACCTAGAACAAGCTAAATATGCTCGAAACTAGCTGAGTAATACCGAAACTAGCCGAATGTTACCTTTATCTAGCTAAATATGCTCTAAACTAGCTGAGTAAACCCTAAAACTAGCCGAATGTTACCTATATTCAGCTAAATATGCTCTATACTAGTTGAGTAAACCCTAAACTAGCTGAATGTAACCTATAACTAGCTAAATATTCTCTAAACTGGCTGAAGTAATACCTAAAATTAGACGAATTGTACCGATAACTAGTTAAATATGCTCTAAACTAGTCGAGTAATACCTAAAACTGACTGAATGTAACCTATATCTAGATAAATATGCTCTAAACTAGCTGAGTAATAGTTAAAACTAGCTGAATGTAGCCTATAACTAGCTAAATATGCTCTAAACTAGCTGAGTAATACCCAAAACTGACTGAATGTAACATATATCTAGCTAAATATGCTCTAAACTAGCTGAGTTATACCTAAAACTAGTAGAATGTTACCTATATCTAGCTTAATATGCTCTAAACTAGCTGAATAATACCTAAAACTAGCCGAATGTTACCTATATCTAGCTAAATATGCTCTAAACTTGCTGAGTAATACCTAAAACTGACTGAATGTAACCTATAACTAGATAAATACGCTCTAAACTAGCTGAGTGATACCTTAAACTAGCTGAATGTAACCTAGAACAAGCAAAATATGCTCGAAACTAGCTGAGTAATACCTGAAACTAGCCGAATGTTACCTATATCTAGCTATATATGCTTTAACTAGCTGAGTAAACCCTAAAACTAGCCGAATGTTACCTATATTCAGCTAAATATGCTCTTAACTAGTTGAGTAAACCCTAAAACTAGCTGAATGTAACCTATAACTAGCTAAATATTCTCTAAACTGGCTGAGTTTATACCTAAAATTAGACGAATGTTACCGATAACTAGTTAAATATGCTCTAAACAAGCTGAGTAATACCTAAAACTGACTGAATGTAACCTATATCTAGATAAATATGCTCAAAACTAGCTGAGTAATACCTAAAACTAGCTGAATGTAGCCTATAACTAGCTAAATATGCTCTAAACTAGCTGAGTAATACCCAAAACTGACAGAATGTAACGTATATCTAGCTAAATATGCTCTAAACTAGCTGAGTTATACCTAAAACTAGTAGAATGTTACCTATATCTAGCCTAATATGCTCTAAACTAGCTGAGTAATACCTAAAACTAGCCGAATGTTACCTATATCTAGCTAAATATGCTCCAAACTAGCTGAGTAATACCTAAAACTGACTGAATGTGGCCTATAACTAGCTAAATACGCTCTAAACTAGCTGAGTGATACCTTAAACTAGCTGAATGTAACCTAGAACAAGCTAAATATGCTCGAAACTAGCTGAGTAATACCTGAAACTAGCCGAATGTTACCTATATCTAGCTAAATATGCTCTAAACTAGCTGAGTAAACCCTAAAACTAGCCGAATGTTACCTATATTCAGCTAAATATGCTCTAAACTAGTTGAGTAAACCCTAAAACTAGCTAAATGTAACCTATAACTAGTTAATATTCTCTAAACTAGCTGAGTAATACCTAAAATTAGACGAATGTTACCGATAACTAGTTAAATATGCTATAAACAAGCTGAGTAATACCTAAAACTGACTGAATGTAACCTATATCTAGATAAATATGCTCTAAACTAGCTGAGTAATACCTAAAACTAGCTGAATGTAGCCTATAACTAGCTAAATATGCTCTAAACTAGCTGAGTAATACCCAAAACAGAGTGAATGTAACATATATCTAGCTAAATATGCTCTAAACAAGCTGAGTAATACCTAATACTGACTGAATGTAACCTATACCTAGCTAAATATGCTCTAAACTAGCTGAGTAATACATAAAACTGACTGAATGTAAACTATATCTAGCTAAATATGCTCTAAACTAGCTGAGAAATACCTCAAACTGACTGAATGTAACCTATATCTAGCTAAATAAGCTCTAAACTAGCTGAGTTATACCTAAAACTAGTAGAATGTTACCTATATCTAGCTTAATATGCTCTAAACTAGCTGAGTAATACCTAAAACTAGCCGAATGTTGCCTATATCTAGCTAAATATGCTCTAAACTAGCTGAGTAATACCTAAAACTGACTGAATGTAACCTATATCTAGCTAAATATGCTCTAAACTAGGTGAGTAATACCTAATACTGACTGAGTGTAACCTATATCTAGCTAAATATGCTCTAAACAAGCTGAGAAATACCTAAAACTGACTGAATGTAACCTATACCTAGCTAAATATGCTCTAAACTAGCTGAGTAATAACTAAAACTGAATGAATGTAACATATATCTAGCTAAATATGCTCCAAACTAGCTGAGTAAACCCTAAAACTGACTGAATGTAACTTATAACTAGCTAAATATGCACTAAACTAGCTGAGTTATACCAAAAACTAGCCGAAAGTAACCTATATCCAGCTAAATATGCTCCAAAGTAGCTGAGTATTACTAAAACTAGCTGAATGTAACCTATGACTAGCTAAATATGTTCAAAACTAGCTGAGTAATACCTGAAACTTATTGAATGTAACCTACATCTAGATAAATATGCTCTAAACTAGCTGAGTAATACCTAATACTGACTGTAACCTATATCTAGCTAAATATGCTCTAAACTAGCTGAGTAATACCTAAAACTGTCTGAATGTAACCAATATCAAGCTAAATATGTTCTAAACTAGCTGAGTAATACCTAAAACTGACTGAATGTAACCTATATCTAGCTAAATATGCTCTCAACTAGCTGAGTAATACATAAAACTGACTGAATGTAACCTATAACTAGCTAAATATGCTCTAAACTAGCTGAGTAATATCTAAAACTAGATGAATGTAACCTATAACTAGCTAAATATGCTCTAAACTAGCTGAGTAATACCTAAAACTAGCTGAATGTAACCTATAACTAGCTAAATATTCTCTAAACTAGCTGAGTAATATCTAAAACTAGCTGAATGTAACCTATAACTAGCTAAATATGTTCTAAACTAGCTGAGTAATACCTAAAACTAGCTTAATGTAACCTATATCTAGCTAAATATGCTCTAAAGTAGCTGAGTAAACCCAAAAACTAGCTGAATGTCACCTATACCTAGCTAAATATGATCTAAACTAGCTGAGTAATATCTAAAACTAGCCGAAGGTAACCTATATCTAGCTAAATATGCTCTAAACTAGCTGAGTAATACTTAAAACTTGCTGAATGTAACCTATAACTAGCTAAATATTCTCTAAAATTTCTGAGTAATACTAAAACTAGCTGAATGTAACCTATGACTTGCTAAATATGCACAAAACTAGCTGAATAATACCTAAAACTTACTGAATGTAACCTATATCTAGATAAATATGCTCTAAACTAGCTGAGTAATACCTAATACTGACTGTATCCTATGTCAAGCTAAATATGCTCTAAACTAGCTGAGTAAAACCTAAAACTGACTGAATGTAACCTATATCTAGCTAAATATGCTCTAAACCAGCTGAGTAATACCTAAAACTGACTGAAAGTAACCTATATCTAGCTAAATATGCTCTAAACTAGCTGAGTAAACCCTAAAACTAGCCGAATGTTACCTATATCCAGCTAAATATGCTCTAAACTAGTTGAGTAAACCCTAAAACTAGCTGAATGTAACCTATAACTAGCTAAATATGCTCTAAACTAGCTGAGTAATACCTAAAACTAGACGAATATTACCGATAACTAGTTAAATATGCTTTAAACTAGCTGAGTAATACCTAAAACTGACTGAATGTAACCTATATCCAGATAAATATGCTCTAAACTAGCTGAGTAATACCTAAAACTAGCTGAATGTAAACTATAACTAGCTAAATACGCTCCAAACTAGCCGAGTTTTACCTTAAACTAGCTGAATGTAACCTAGAACAAGCTAAATATGCTCGAAACTAGCTGAGTAATACCGAAACTAGCCGAATGTTACCTATATCTAGCTAAATATGCTCTAAACTAGCTGAGTAAACCCTAAAACTAGCCGAATGTTACCTATATTCAGCTAAATATGCTCTATACTAGTTGAGTAAACCCTAAAACTAGCTGAATGTAACCTATAACTAGCTAAATATTCTCTAAACTGGCTGAGTAATACCTAAAATTAGACGAATTGTACCGATAACTAGTTAAATATGCTCTAAACTAGTCGAGTAATACCTAAAACTGACTGAATGTAACCTATATCTAGATAAATATGTTCTAAACTAGCTGAGTAATAGTTAAAACTAGCTGAATGTAGCCTATAACTAGCTAAATATGCTCTAAACTAGCTGAGTAATACCCAAAACTGACTGAATGTAACATATATCTAGCTAAATATGCTCTAAACTAGCTGAGTTATACCTAAAACTAGTAGAAAGTTACCTATATCTAGCTTAATATGCTCTAAACTAGCTGAATAATACCTAAAACTAGCCGAATGTTACCTATATCTAGCTAAATATGCTCTAAACTTGCTGAGTAATACCTAAAACTGACTGAATGTAACCTATAACTAGATAAATACGCTCTAAACTAGCTGAGTGATACCTTAAACTAGCTGAATGTAACCTAGAACAAGCAAAATATGCTCGAAACTAGCTGAGTAACACCTGAAACTAGCCGAATGTTACCTATATCTAGCTATATATGCTCTAAACTAGCTGAGTAAACCCTAAAACTAGCCGAATGTTACCTATATTCAGCTAAATATGCTCTTAACTAGTTGAGTAAACCCTAAAACTAGCTGAATGTAACCTATAACTAGCTAAATATTCTCTAAACTGGCTGAGTTATACCTAAAATTAGACGAATGTTACCGATAACTAGTTAAATATGCTCTAAACAAGCTGAGTAATACCTAAAACTGACTGAATGTAACCTATATCTAGATAAATATGCTCAAAACTAGGTGAGTAATACCTAAAACTAGCTGAATGTAGCCTATAACTAGCTAAATATGCTCTAAACTAGCTGAGTAATACCCAAAACTGACAGAATGTAACGTATATCTAGCTAAATATGCTCTAAACTAGCTGAGTTATACCTAAAACTAGTAGAATGTTACCTATATCTAGCCTAATATGCTCTAAACTAGCTGAGTAATACCTAAAACTAGCCGAATGTTACCTATATCTAGCTAAATATGCTCCAAACTAGCTGAGTAATACCTAAAACTGACTGAATGTAGCCTATAACTAGCTAAATACGCTCTAAACTAGCTGAGTGATACCTTAAACTAGCTGAATGTAACCTAGAACAAGCTAAATATGCTCGAAACTAGCTGAGTAATACCTGAAACTAGCCGAATGTTACCTATATCTAGCTAAATATGCTCTAAACTAGCTGAGTAAAACCCTAAAACTAGCCGAATGTTACCTATATTCAGCTAAATATGCTCTAAACTAGTTGATTAAACCCTAAAACTAGCTAAATGTAACCTATAACTAGTTAATATTCTCTAAACTAGCTGAGTAATACCTAAAATTAGACGAATGTTACCGATAACTAGTTAAATATGCTCTAAACAAGCTGAGTAATACCTAAAACTGACTGAATGTAACCTATATCTAGATAAATATGCTCTAAACTAGCTGAGTAATACCTAAAACTAGCTGAATGTAGCCTATAACTAGCTAAATATGCTCTAAACTAGCTGAGTAATACCCAAAACTGAGTGAATGTAACATATATCTAGCTAAATATGCTCTAAACAAGCTGAGTAATACCTAATACTGACTGAATGTAACCTATACCTAGCTAAATATGCTCTAAACTAGCTGAGTAATACATAAAACTGACTGAATGTAAACTATATCTAGCTAAATATGCTCTAAACTAGCTGAGAAATACCTCAAACTGACTGAATGTAACCTATATCTAGCTAAATAAGCTTTAAACTAGCTGAGTTATACCTAAAACTAGTAGAATGTTACCTATATCTAGCTTAATATGCTCTAAACTAGCTGAGTAATACCTAAAACTAGCCGAATGTTGCCTATATCTAGCTAAATATGCTCTAAACTAGCTGAGTAATACCTAAAACTGACTGAATGTAACCTATATCTAGCTAAATATGCTCTAAACTAGGTGAGTAATACCTAATACTGACTGAGTGTAACCTATATCTAGCTAAATATGCTCTAAACAAGCTGAGAAATACCTAAAACTGACTGAATGTAACCTATACCTAGCTAAATATGCTCTAAACTAGCTGAGTAATAACTAAAACTGACTGAATGTAACCTATACCTAGCTAAATATGCTCTAAACTTGCTGAGTAATAACTAAAACTGACTGAATGTAACTTATAACTAGCTAAATATGCACTAAACTAGCTGAGTTATACCAAAAACTGGCCGAAAGTAACCTATATCAAGCTAAATATGCTCCAAAGTAGCTGAGTATTACTAAAACTAGCTGAATGTTACCTATGACTAGCTAAATATGTTCAAAACTAGCTGAGTAATACCTGAAACTTATTGAATGTAACCTACATCTAGATAAATATGCTCTAAACTAGCTGAGTAATACCTAATACTGACTGTAACCTATATCTAGCTAAATATGCTCTAAACTAGCTGAGTAATACCTAAAACTGTCTGAATGTAACCAATATCAAGCTAAATATGTTCTAAACTAGCTGAGTAATACCTAAAACTGACTGAATGTAACCTATATCTAGCTAAATATGCTCTCAACTAGCTGAGTAAACCCTAAAACTAGCTGAATGTAACCTATAACTAGCTAAATATGCTCTAAACTAGCTGAGTAATACCTAAAACTGACTGAATGTAACCTATAACTAGCTAAATATGCTCTAAACTAGCTGAGTAATATCTAAAACTAGATGAATGTAACCTATAACTAGCTAAATATGCTCTAAACTAGCTGAGTAATACCTAAAACTGACTGAATGTAACCTATAACTAGCTAAATATGCTCTAAACTAGCTGAGTAATATCTAAAACTAGATGAATGTAACCTATAACTAGCTAAATATGCTCTAAACTAGCTGAGTAATACCTAAAACTAGCTGAATGTAACCTATAACTAGCTAAATATTCTCTAAACTAGTTGAGTAATATCTAAAACTAGCTGAATGTAACCTATAACTAGCTAAATATGCTCTAAACTAGCTGAGTAATACCTAAAACTAGCTTAATGTAACCTATATCTAGCTAAATATGCTCTAAAGTAGCTGAGTAAAACCAAAAACTAGCTGAATGTCACCTATAACTAGCTAAATATGATCTAAACTAGCTGAGTAATATCTAAAACTAGCCGAAGGTAACCTATATCTAGCTAAATATGCTCTAAACTAGCTGAGTAATACCTAAAACTAGCTGAATGTAACCTATAACTAGCTAAATATTCTCTAAAATAGCTGAGTAATACTAAAACTAGCTGAATGTAACCTATGACTAGCTAAATATGCACAAAACTAGCTGAATAATACCTAAAACTTACTGAATGTAACCTATATCTAGATAAATATGCTCTAAACTAGCTGAGTAATACCTAATACTGACTGTATCCTATGTCAAGCTAAATATGCTCTAAACTAGCTGAGTAAAACCTAAAACTGACTGAATGTAACCTATATCTAGCTAAATATGCTCTAAACTAGCTGAGTAAACCCTAAAACTAGCCGAATGTTACCTATATCCAGCTAAATATGCTCTAAACTAGTTGAGTAAACCCTAAATCTAGCTGAATGTAACCGATAACTAGCTAAATATGCTCTAAACTAGCTGAGTAATACCTAAAACTAGACGAATATTACCGATAACTAGTTAAATATGCTCTAAACTAGCTGAGTAATACCTAAAACTGACTGAATGTAACCTATATCTAGATATATATGCTCTAAACTAGCTGAGTAATACCTAAAACTAGCTGAATGTAAACTATAACTAGCTAAATACGTTCCAAACTAGCTGAGTGATACCTTAAACTAGCTGAATGTAACCTAGAACAAGCTAAATATGCTCGAAACTAGCTGAGTAATACCTGAAACTAGCCGAATGTTACCTATATCTAGCTATATATGCTCTAAACTAGCTGAGTAAACCCTAAAACTAGCCGAATGTTACCTATATTCAGCTAAATATGCTCTAAACTAGTTGAGTAAACCTAAAACTAGCTGAATGTAACCTATAACTACCTAATATTCTCTAAACTAGCTGAGTAATACCTATAATTAGACGAATGTTACCGATAACTAGATAAATATGCTCTAAACTAGCTGAGTAATACCTAAAACTGACTGAATGTAACCTATATCTAGATAAATATGCTCTAAACTAGCTGAGTTATACCTAAAACTAGCTGAATGTAGCCTATAACTAGCTAAATATGCTCTAAACTAGCTGAGTAATACCCAAAACAGACTGAATGTAACATATATCTAGCTAAATATGCTCAAAACAAGCTGAGTAAATACCTAAAACTGACTGAATGTAACCTATACCTAGCTAAAATATGCTCTAAACTAGCTGAGTAATACCTAGAACTGACTGAATGTAACCTATATCTAGCTAAATATGCTCTAAACTAGCTGAGAAATACCTCAAACTGACTGAATGTAACCTATATCTAGCTAAATAAGCTCTAAACAAGCTCAGTAATACCTAATACTGACTGAATGTAACCTATACCTAGCTAAATATGCTCTAATCTAGCTGAGTAATAACTAAAACTGACTGAATGTAACCTATATCTAGCTAAATATGCTCCAAACTAGCTGACTAAACCCTAAAACTGACTGAATGAAACTTAAAACTAGCTAAATATGCCCTAAAACTAGCTGAGTTATAACTAAAACTAGTAGAATGTTACCTATATCTAGTTAAATATGCTCTAAACTAGCTGAGTAATACCTAAAACTGACTGAATGTAACCTATATCTAGCTAAATATGCTCTAAACTAGGTGAGTAATACCTAATACTGACTGAATGTAACCTATATCTAGCTAAATATGCTCTAAAGAAGCTGAGAAATACCTAAAACTGACTGAATGTAACCTATACCTAGCTAAATATGCTCTAAACTAGCTGAGTAATAACTAAAACTGACTGAATGTAACATATATCTAGCTAATATGCTCCAAACTGGCTGAGTTAACCCTAAAACTGACTGAATGTAACTTATAACTAGCTAAATATGCACTAAACTAGCTGAGTTATACCAAAAACTAGCCGAAAGTAACCTATATCAAGCTAAATATGCTCCAAAGTAGCTGAGTATTACTAAAACTAGCTAAATGTAACCTATGACTAGCTAAATATGTTCAAAACTAGCTGAGTAATACCTGAAACTTACTGAATGTAACCTATCTCTAGATAAATATGCTCTAAACTAGCTGAGTAATACCTAATACTGACTGAAACCTATATCTAGCTAAATATGCTCTAAACTAGCTGAGTAATACCTAAAACTGTCTGAATGTAACCAATATCAAGCTAAATATGTTCTAAACTAGCTGAGTAATACCTAAAACTGACTGAATGTAACCTATATCTAGCTAATTATGCTCTCAACTAGCTGAGTAAACCCTAAAACTAGCTGAATGTAACCTATAACTAGCTAAATATGCTCTAAACTAGCTGAGTAATACCTAAAACTAGCTTAATGTAACCTATATCTAGCTAAATATGCTCTAAAGTAGCTGAGTTAACCCTAAAACAAGCTGAATGTCACCTATAACTAGCTAAATATGCTCTAAACTAGCTGAGTAATATCTAAAACTAGCCGAATGTAACCTATATCTTGCTAAATATGCTCTAAACTAGCTGAATAATACCTAAAACTAGCTGAATGTAACCTATAACTAGCTAAATATTCTATAAAATAGCTGAGTAATACTAAAACTAGCTGAATGTAACCTATAACTAGCTAAATATTCTATAAAATAGCTCAGTAATACTAAAACTAGCTGAATGTAACCTATGACTAGCTAAATATGCACAAAACTAGCTGAATAATACCTAATACTGACTGTATCCTATGTCAAGCTAAATATGCTCTAAACTAGCTGAGTAATACCTAAAACTGACTGAATGTAACTTATATCTAGCTAAATATGCTCTAAACCAGCTGAGAAATAGCTAAAACTGACTGAATGTAACCTATATCTAGCTAAATATGCTCTAAACTAGCTGAGTAAACACTAAAACTAGCCGAATGTTACCTATATCCAGCTAAATATGCTTTAAACTAGTTGAGTAAACCCTAAAACAAGCTGAATGTAACCTATAACTAGCTAAATATGCTCTAAACTATCTGAGTAATACCTAAAACTAGACGAATATTACCGATAACTAGTTAAATATGCTCTAAACTAGCTGAGTAATACCTGAGTCTGACTGAATGTAAGCTATATCTAGATAAATATGCTCTAAACTAGCTGAGTAATACCTAAAACTAGCTGAATGTATCCTATAACTAGCTAAATATGCTCTAAACTAGCTGAGTAATACCCAAAACTGACTGAATGTAACATATATCTATCTAAATATGCTCTAAACAAGCTGAGTAATACCTAAAACTGACTGAATGTAACCTATATCTAGCTAAATATGCTCTAAACTAGCTGGGAAATACCTCAAACTGACTGAATGTAACCTATATCTAGCTAAATAAGCTCTAAACAAGCTGAGTAATACCTAAAACTGACTGAATTTATTATATATCTAGCTAAATATGCTCTAAGCTAGCTGAGTAATACCTAAAACTGACTGAATGTAACCTATATCTAGATAAATCTGCTCTAAACTAGCTGAGTTATACCTAAAACTAGCTGAATGTAGCCTATAACTAGCTAAATATGCTCTAAACTAGCTGAGTAATACCCAAAACTGACTGAATGTAACATATATCTAGCTAAATATGCTCTAAACAAGCTGAGTAATACCTAAAACTGACTGAATGTAACCTATACCTAGCTAAATATGCTCTAAACTAGCTGAGAAATACCTCAAACTGACTGAATGTAACCTATATCTAGCTAAATAAGCTCTAAACAAGCTGAGTAAAACCTAAAACTGACTGAATGTAACCTATACCTAGCTAAATATGCTCTAATCTAGCTGAGTAATAACTAAAACTGACTGAATGTAACCTATATCTAGCTAAATATGCTCCAAACTAGCTGACTAACCCAAAAACTGACTGAATGAAACTTAAAACTAGCTAAATATGCCCTAAACTATCTGAGTTATACCTAAAACTAGTAGAATGTTACCTATATCTAGCTTAATATGCTCTAAACTAGCTGAGTAATACCTAAAACTAGCCGAATGTTACCTATATCTAGCTAAATATGCTCTAAACTAGCTGAGTAATACCTAAAACTGACTGAATGTAACCTATATCTAGCTAAATATGCTCTAAACTAGGTGAGTAATACCTAATACTGACTGAATGTAACCTATATCTAGCTAAATATGCTCTAAACACGCTGAGAAATACCTAAAACTGACTGAATGTAACCTATACCTAGCTAAATATGCTCTAAACTAGCTGAGTAATAACTAAAACTGAATGAATGTAACATATATCTAGCTAAATATGCTCCAAACTAGCTGAGCCCTAAAACTGACTGAATGTAACTTATAACTAGCTAAATATGCACTAAACTAGCTGAGTTATACCAAAAACTAGCCGTAAGTAACCTATATCAAGCTAAATATGCTCCAAAGTAGCTGGGTATTACTAAAACTAGCTGAATGTAACCTATGACTAGCTAAATATGTTCAAAACTAGCTGAGTAATACCTAAAACTTACTGAATGTAACCTATCACTAGATAAATATGCTCTAAACTAGCTGAGTAATACCTAATACTGACTGTAACCTATATCTAGCTAAATATGCTCTAAACTAGCTGAGTAATACCTAAAACTGTCTGAATGTAACCAATATCAAGCTAAATATGTTCTAAACTAGCTGAGTAATACCTAAAACTGACTGAATGTAACCTATATCTAGCTAATTATGCTCTCAACTAGCTGAGTAAACCCTAAAACTAGCTGAATGTCACCTATAACTAGCTAAATATGCTCTAAACTAGCTGAGTAATATTTAAACTAGCCGAATGTAACCTATATCTAGCTAAATATGCTCTAAACTAGCAGAATAATACCTAAAACTAGCAGAATGTTACCTATAACTAGCTAAATATTCTGTAAAATAGCTGAGTAATACTAAAACTAGCTGAATGTAACCTATGACTAGCTAAATATGCACAAAACTAGCTGAATAATACCTAAAACTTACTGAATGTAACCTATATCTTGCTAAATATGCTCTAAACTAGCTGAGTAATACCTAAAAGTGACTGAATGTAACTTATATCTAGCTAAATATGTTCTAAACCAGCTGAGTAATACCTAAAACTGACTGAATGTAACCTATATCTAGCTAAATATGCTCTAAACTAGCTGAGTAAACCCTAAAACTAGCCGAATGTTACCTATATCCAGCTAAATATGCTCTAAACTAGTTGAGTAAACCCTAAAACTAGCTGAATGTAACCTATAACTAGCTAAATATACTCTAAACTAGCTGAGTAATACCTAAAACTAGACGAATATTACCGATAACTAGTTAAATATGCTCTAAACTAGCTGAGTAATACCTAAAACTGACTGAATGTAACCTATATCTGGATAAATATGCTCTAAACTAGCTGAGTAATACCTAAAACTAGCTGAATGTAAACTATAACTAGCTAAATATGCTCTAAGCTAGCTGAGTAATACCTAAAACTGACTGAATGTAACATATATCTAGCTAAATATGCTCTAAACCAGCTGAGTAATACCTAAAAGTGACCGAATGTAACCAATACTTAGCTAAATATGCTCTAAACTAGCTGAGTAATACCTTAAACTGACTGAATGTAACCTATATCTAGCTAAATATGCTCTAAACTCGCTGAGTAATACCTAAAACTGACTGAATGTAACCTATATCTAGCTAAATATGCTCTAAACAAGCTGAGTAATACCTAAAACTGACTGAATGTAACCTATACCTAGCTAAATATGCTCTAATCTAGCTGAGTAATAAATAAAACTTACTGAATGTAACCTATATCTAGCTAAATATGCTCCAAACTAGCTGACTAAACGCTAAAACTGACTGAATGAAACTTAAAACTAGCTAAATATGGCCTAAACTAGCTGAGTTATACCTAAAACTAGTAGAATGTTACCTATATCTAGCTTAATATGCTCTAAACTAGCTGAGTAATACCTAAAACTAGCCGAATGTTACCTATATCTAGCTAAATATGCTCTAAACTAGCTGACTAAACGCTAAAACTGACTGAATGAAACTTAAAACTAGCTAAATATGGCCTAAACTAGCTGAGTTATACCTAAAACTAGTAGAATGTTACCTATATCTAGCTTAATATGCTCTAAACTAGCTGAGTAATACCTAAAACTAGCCGAATGTTACCTATATCTAGCTAAATATGCTCTAAACTAGCTGAGTAATACCTAAAACTGACTGAATGTAACCTATATCTAGCTAAATATGCTCTAAACTAGGTGAGTAATACCTAATACTGACTGAGTGTAACCTATATCTAGCTAAATATGCTCTAAACAAGCTGAGAAATAACTAAAACTGACTGAATGTAACCTTAACCTAGCTAAATATGCTCTACACTAGCTGAGTAAAAAATAAAACTGACTGAATGTAACATATATCTAGCTAAATATGCTCCAAACTAGCTGAGTAAACCCTAAAACTGACTGAATGTAACTTATAACTAGCTAAATATGCACTAAACTAGCTGAGTTATACCAAAAACTAGCCGAAAGTAACCTATATCAAGTTAAATATGCTCCAAAGTAGCTGAGTATTACTAAAACTAGCTGAATGTTACCTATGACTCGCTAAATATGTTCAAAACTAGCTGAGTAATACCTGAAACTTATTGAATGTAACCTACATCTAGATAAATATGCTCTAAACTAGCTGAGTAATACCTAATACTGACTGCAACCTATATCTAGCTAAATATGCTCTAAACTAGCTGAGTAATACCTAAAACTGTCTGAATGTAACCAATATCAAGTTAATATGTTCTAAACTAGCTGAGTAATACCTAAAACTGACTGAATGTAACCTATATCTAGCTAAATATGCTCTCAACTAGCTGAGTAAACCCTAAAACTAGCTGAATGTAACCTATAACTAGCTAAATATGCTCTAAACTAGCTGAGTAATACCTAAAACTGACTGAATGTAACCTATAACTAGCTAAATATGCTCTAAACTAGCTGAGTAATATCTAAAACTAGATGAATGTAACCTATAACTAGCTAAATATGCTCTAAACTAGCTGAGTAATACCTAAAACTAGCTGAATGTAACCTATAACTAGCTAAATATTCTCTAAACTAGCTGAGTAATATCTAAAACTAGCTGAATGTAACCTATAACTAGCCAAATATGCTCTAAACTAGCTGAGTAATACCTAAAACTAGCTTAATGTAACCTATATCTAGCTAAATATGCTCTAAAGTAGCTGAGTAAACCCAAAAACTAGCTGAATATCACCTATAACTAGCTAAATATGATCTAAACTAGCTGAGTAATATCTAAAACTAGCCGAAGGTAACCTATATCTAGCTAAATATGCTCTAAACTAGCTGAGTAATACCTAAAACTAGCTGAATGTAACCTATAACTAGCTAAATATTCTCTAAAATAGCTGAGTAATACTAAAACTAGCTGAATGTAACCTATGACTAGCTAAATATGCACAAAACTAGCTGAATAATACCTAAAACGTACTGAATGTAACCTATATCTAGATAAATATGCTCTAAACTAGCTGAGTAATACCTAATACTGACTGTATCCTATGTCAAGTTAAATATGCTCTAAACTAGCTGAGTAAAACCTAAAACTGACTGAATGTAACCTATATCTAGCTAAATATGCTCTAAACTAGCTGAGTAATACCTAAAACTGACTGAATGTAACCTATATCTAGCTAAATATGCTCTAAACTAGCTGAGTAATACCTAAAACTAGACGAATATTACCGATAACTAGTTATATATGCTCTAAACTAGCTGAGTAATACCTAAAACTGACTAAATGTAACCTATATCTAGATAAATATGCTCTAAACTAGCTGAGTAATACCTAAAACTAGCTGAATGTAAACTATAACTAGCTAAATACGCTCCAAACTAGCTGAGTGATACCTTAAACTAGCTGAATGTAACCTAGAACATGCTAAATATGCTCGAAACTAGCTGAGTAATACCGAAACTAGCCGAATGTTACCTATATCTAGCTAAATATGCTCTAAACTAGCTGAGTAAACCCTAAAACTAGCCGAATGTTACCTATATTTAGCTAAATATGCTCTAAACTAGTTGAGTAAACCCTAAAACTAGCTGAATGTAACCTATAACTAGCTAAATATTCTCTAAACTGGCTGAGTAATACCTAAAATTAGACGAATTGTACCGATAACTAGTTAAATATGCTCTAAACTAGCCGAGCAATACCTAAAACTGACTGAATGTAACCTATATCTAGATAAATATGCTCTAAACTAGCTGAGTAATAGTTAAAACTAGCTGAATGTAGCCTCTAACTAGCTAAATATGCTCTAAACTAGCTGAGTAATACCCAAAACTGACTGAATGTAACATATATCTAGCTAAATATGCTCTAAACTAGCTGAGTTATACCTAATACTAGTTGAATGTTACCTATATCTAGCTTAATATGCTCTAAACTAGCTGAGTAATACCTATAACTAGCCGAATGTTACCTATATCTAGCTAAATATGCTCTAAACTAGCTGAGTAATACCTAAAACTGACTGAATGTAACTTATAACTAGCTAAATACGCTCTAAACTAGCTGAGTGATACCTTAAACTAGCTGAATGTAACCTAGAACAAGCTAAATATGCTCGAAACTAGCTGAGTAATACCTGAAACTAGCCGAATGTTACCTATTTCTAGCTATATATGCTCTAAACTAGCTGAGTAAACCCTAAAACTAGCCGAATGTTACCTATATTCAGCTAAATATGCTCTAAACTAGTTGAGTAAACCCTAAAACTAGCTGAATGTAACCTATAACTACCTAATATTCTCTAAACTAGCTGAGTTATACCTAAAATTAGACGAATGTTACCGATAACTAGATAAATATGCTCTAAACTAGCTGAGTAATACCTAAAACTGACTGAATGTATCCTATATCTAGATAAATATGCTCTAAACTAGCTGAGTTATACCTAAAACTAGCAGAATGTAGCCTATAACTAGCTAAATATGCTCTAAACTAGCTGAGTAATACCCAAAACAGACTGAATGTAACATATATCTAGCTAAATATGCTCTAAACAAGCTGAGTAATACCTAAAACTGACTGAATGTAACCTATACCTAGCTAAATATGCTCTAAACTAGCTGAGTAATACCTAGAACTGACTGAATGTAACCTATATCTAGCTAAATATGCTCTAAACTAGCTGAGAAATACCTCAAACTGACTGAATGTAACCTATATCTAGCTAAATAAACTCTAAACAAGCTCAGTAATACCTAATACTGACTGAATTTAACCTATACCTAGCTAAATATGCTCTAATCTAGCGGAGTAATAACTAAAACTGACTGAATGTAACCTATATCTAGCTAAATATGCTCCAAACTAGCTGACTAAACCCTAAAACTGACTGAATGAAACTTAAAACTAGCTAAATATGCCCTAAACTAGCTGAGTTATACCTAAAACTAGTAGAATGTTACCTATATCTAGCTTAATATGCTCTAATTTAGCTGAGTAATACCTAAAACTAGCCGAATGTTACCAAAATCTAGCTATATATGCTCTAAACTAGCTGAGTAATACCTAAAACTGACTGAATGTAACCTATATCTAGCTAAATATGCTCTAAACTAGGTGAGTAATACCTAATACTGACTGAATGTAACCTATATCTAGCTAAATATGCTCTATAGAAGCTGAGAAATACCTAAAACTGACTGAATGTAAACTATACCTAGCTAAATATGCTCTAAACTAGCTGAGTAATAACTAAAACTGACTGAATGTAACATATATCTAGCTAAATATGCTCCAAACTGGCTGAGTAAACCCTAAAACTGCCTGAATGTAACTTATAACTAGCTAAATAAGCACTAAACTAGCTGAGTTATACCAAAAACTAGCTGAAAGTAACCTATATCAAGCTAAATATGCTCCAAAGTAGCTGAGTATTACTAAAACTAGCTGAATGTTACCTATGACTAGCTAAATATGTTAAAAACTAGCTGAGTAATACCTGAAACTTATTGAATGTAACCTACATCTAGATAAATATGCTCTAAACTAGCTGAGTAATACCTAATACTGACTGTAACCTATATCTAGCTAAATATGCTCTAAACTAGCTGAGTAATACCTAAAACTGTCTGAATGTAACCAATATCAAGCTAAATATGTTCTAAACTAGCTGAGTAATACCTAACACTGACTGAATGTAACCTATATCTAGCTAATTATGCTCTCAACTAGCTGAGTAAACCCTAAAACTAGCTGAATGTAACCTATAACTAGCTAAATATGCTCTAAACTAGCTGAGTAATACCTAAAACTAGCTTAATGTAAACTATATCTAGCTAAATATGCTCTAAAGTAGCTGAGTAAACCCTAAAACTAGCTGAATGTCACCTATAACTAGCTAAATATGCTCTAAACTAGCTGAGTAATATTTAAACTAGCCGAATGTAACCTATATCTAGCTAAATATGCTCTAAACTAGCTGAATAATACCTAAAACTAGCAGAATGTAACCTATAACTAGCTAAATATCCTCTAAAATAGCTGCGTAACACTAAAACTAGCTGAATGTAACCTATGACTAGCTAAATATGCACAAAACTATCTGAATAATACCTAAAACTTACTGAATTAACCTATATCTAGATAATATGCTCTAAACTAGCTGAGTAATACCTAATACTGACTGTATCCTATGTCAAGCTAAATATGCTCTAAACTAGCTGAGTAATACCTAAAACTGACTGAATGTAACTTATATCTAGCTAAATATGCTCTAAACCAGCTGAGTAATACCTAAAACTGACTGAATGTAACCTATATCTAGCTAAATATGCTCTAAACTAGCTGAGTAATACCTAAAACTAGACGAATATTACCGATAACTAGTTAAATATGCTCTAAACTAGCTGAGTAATACCTAAAACTGACTGAATGTAACCTATATCTAGATAAATATGCCCTAAACTAGCTGAGTAATACCTAAAACTAGCTGAATGTAAACTATAACTAGCTAAATATGCTCTAAACTAGCTGAGTAATACCTAAAACTGACTGAATGTAACATATATCTAGCTAAATATGCTCTAAACCAGATGAGTAATACCTAAAACTGACCGAATGTAACCAATACTTAGCTAAATATGCTCTAAACTAGCTGAGTTATACCTAAAACTAGTAGAATGTTACCTATATCTAGCTTAATATGCTCTAAACTAGCTGAGTAATACCTAAAACTAGCCGAATGTTACCTATATCTAGCTAAATATGCTCTAAACTAGCTGAGTAATACCTAAAACTGACTGAATGTAACCTATATCTAGCTAAATATGCTCTAAACTAGGTGAGTAATACCTAATACTGACTGAGTGTAACCTATATCTAGCTAAATATGCTCTAAACAAGCTGAGAAATACCTAAAACTGACTGAATGTAACCTATACCTAGCTAAATATGCTCTACACTAGCTGAGTAATAACTAAAACTGACTGAATGTAACATATATCTAGCTAAATATGCTCCAAACTAGCTGAGTAAACCCTAAAACTGACTGAATGTAACTTATAACTAGCTAAATATGCACTAAACTAGCTGAGTTATACCAAAAAATAGCCGAAAGTAACCTATATCAAGCTAAATATGCTCCAAAGTAGCTGAGTATTACTAAAACTAGCTGAATGTTACCTATGACTAGCTAAGTATGTTCAAAACTAGCTGAGTAATACCTGAAACTTATTGAATGTAACCTACATCTAGATAAATATGCTCTAAACTAGCTGAGTAATACCTAATACTGACTGCAACCTATATCTAGCTAAATATGCTCTAAACTAGCTGAGTAATACCTAAAACTGTCTGAATGTAACCAATATCAAGTTAATATGTTCTAAACTAGCTGAGTAATACCTAAAACTGACTGAATGTAACCTATATCTAGCTAAATATGCTCTCTACTAGCTGAGTAAACCCTAAAACTAGCTGAATGTAACCTATAACTAGCTAAATATGCTCTAAACTGGCTGAGTAATACCTAAAACTGACTGAAGGTAACCTATAACTAGCTAAATATGCTCTAAACTAGCTGAGTAATATCTAAAACTAGATGAATGTAACCTATAACTAGCTAAATATGCTCTAAACTAGCTGAGTAATACTTAAAACTAGCTGAATGTAACCTATAACTAGCTAAATATTCTCTAAACTAGCTGAGTAATATCTAAAACTAGCTGAATGTAACCTATAACTAGCTAAATATGCTCTAAACTAGCTGAGTAATACCTAAAACTAGCTTAATGTAACCTATATCTAGCTAAATATGCTCTAAAGTAGCTGAGTAAACCCAAAAACTAGCTGAATATCACCTATAACTAGCTAAATATGATCTAAACTAGCTGAGTAATATCTAAAACTAGCCGAAGGTAACCTATATCTAGCTAAATATGCTCTAAACTAGCTGAGTAATACCTAAAACTAGCTGAATGTAACCTATAACTAGCTAAATATTCTCTAAAATAGCTGAGTAATACTAAAACTAGCTGAATGTAACCTATGACTAGCTAAATATGCACAAAACTAGCTGAATAATACCTAAAACTTACTGAATGTAACCTATATCTAGATAAATATGCTCTAAACTAGCTGATTAATACCTAATACTGACTGTATCCTATGTCAAGTTAAATATGCTCTAAGCTAGCTGAGTAAAACATAAAACTGACTGAATGTAACCTATATCTAGCTAAATATGCTCTAAACTAGCTGAGTAATACCTAAAACTGACTGAATGTAACCTATATCTAGCTAAATATGCTCTAAACTAGCTGAGTAAACCCTAAAAATAGCCGAATGTTACCTATATCCAGCTAAATATGCTCTAAACTAGCTGAGTAATACCTAAAACTAGACGAATATTACCGATAACTAGTTAAATATGCTCTAAACTAGCTGAGTAATACCTAAAACTGACTGAATGTAACCTATATCTAGATAAATATGCTCTAAACTAGCTGAGTAATACCTAAAACTAGCTGAATGTAAACTATAACTAGCTAAATACGCTCCAAACTAGCTGAGTGATACCTTAAACTAGCTGAATGTAACCTAGAACAAGCTAAATATGCTCGAAACTAGCTGAGTAATACCGAAACTAGCCGAATGTTACCTATATCTAGCTAAATATGCTCTAAACTAGCTGAGTAAACCCTAAAACTAGCCGAATGTTACCTATATTCAGCTAAATATGCTCTAAACTAGTTGAGTAAACCCTAAAACTAGCTGAATGTAACCTATAACTAGCTAAATATTCTCTAAACTGGCTGAGTAATACCTAAAATTAGACGAATTGTACCGATAACTAGTTAAATATGCTCTAAACTAGCCGAGTAATACCTAAAACTGACTGAATGTAACCTATATCTAGATAAATATGCTCTAAACTAGCTGAGTAATAGCTAAAACTAGCTGAATGTAGCCTATAACTAGCTAAATATGCTCTAAACTAGCTGAGTAATACCCAAAACTGACTGAATGTAACATATATCTAGCTAAATATGCTCTAAACTAGCTGAGTTATACCTAATACTAGTAGAATGTTACCTATATCTAGCTTAATATGCTCTAAACTAGCTGAGTAAAACCTAAAACTAGCCGAATGTTACCTATATCTAGCTAAATATGCTCTAAACTAGCTGAGTAATACCTAAAACTGACTGAATGTAACCTATAACTAGCTAAATATGCTCTAAAGTAGCTGAGTAAACCCTAAAACTAGCTGAATGTCACCTATAACTAGCTAAATATGCTCTAAACTAGCTGAGTAATATCTAAAACTAGCCGAATGTAACCTATATCTAGCTAAATATGCTCTAAACTAGCTGAATAATACCTAAAACTAGCTGAATGTAACCTATAAGTAGCTAAATATTCTATAAAATAGCTGAGTAATACTAAAACTAGCTGAATGTAACCTATGACTAGCTAAATATGCACAAAACTAGCTGAATAATACCTAAAACTTACTGAATGTAACCTATATCTAGCTAAATATGCTCTAAACTAGCTGAGTAATACCTAAAACTGACTGAATGTAACCTATATCTAGCTAAATATGCTCTAAACTAGCTGAGTAAACCCTAAAACTTGCCGAATGTTACCTATATCCAGCTAAATATGCTCTAAACAAGTTGAGTAAACCCTAAAACTAGCTGAATGTAACCTATAACTAGCTAAATATGCTCTAAACTAGCTGAGTAATACCTAAAACTAGCTTAATGTAACCTATATCTAGCTAAATATGCTCTAAAGTAGCTGAGTAAACCCTAAAACTAGCTGAATGTCACCTATAACTAGCTAAATATGCTCTAAACTAGCTGAGTAATATCTAAAACTAGCCGAATGTAACCTATATCTAGCTAAATATGCTCTAAACTAGGTGAGTAATACCTAATACTGACTGGATGTAACCTATATCTAGCTAAATATGCTCTAAACAAGCTGAGAAATACCTAAAACTGACTGAATGTAACCTATACCTAGCTAAATATGCTCTAAACTAGCTGAGTAATAACTAAAACTGAATGAATGTAACATATATCTAGCTAAATATGCTCCAAACTAGCTGAGTAAACCATAAAACTGACTGAATGTAACTTATAACTAGCTAAATATGCACTAAACTAGCTGAGTTATACCAAAAACTAGCCGAAAGTAACCTATATCAAGCTAAATATGCTCCAAAGTAGCTGAGTATTACTAAAACTAGCTGAATGTAACCTATGACTAGCTAAATATGTTCAAAACTAGCTGAGTAATACCTAAAACTTACTGAATGTAACCTATCTCTAGTTAAATATGCTCTAAACTAGCTGAGTAATACCTAATACTGACTGTAACCTATATCTAGCTAAATATGCTCTAAACTAGCTGAGTAATACCTAAAACTGTCTGAAGGTAACCAATATCAAGCTAAATATGTTCTAAACTAGCTGAGTAATACCTAAAACTGACTGAATGTAACCTATATCTAGCTAATTATGCTCTCAACTAGCTGAGTAAACCCTAAAACTAGCTGAATGTAACCTATAACTAGCTAAATATGCTCTAAACTAGCTGAGTAATACCTAAAACTAGCTTAATGTAACCTATATCTAGCTAAATATGCTCTAAAGTAGCTGAGTAAACCCTAAAACTAGCTGAATGTCACCTATAACTAGCTAAATATGCTCTAAACTAGCTGAGTAATATTTAAACTAGCCGAATGTAACCTATATCTAGCTAAATATGCTCTAAACTAGCTGAGTAATACCAAAAACTAGCTGAATGTAACCTATAACTAGCTAAATATTCTCTAAAATAGCTGAGTAATACTAAAACTAGCTGAATGTAACCTATGACTAGCTAAATATGCACAAAACTAGCTGAATAATACCTAAAACTTACTAATAATAATAATATCGTATGGCCTCGGGTGCCTGGAGCAAGCTTTGCTATTTGACACCCAGAGGGTAGCTTGCATGTCGAATTTCGTAGTTCATTGACTATGAAAGTCAAGGAGGTTCGATGTTAGATATCTAATCTCCTTGAACACAATAGCGCTTTCTAGTAGAGAAATGAGGAACTTTGTGCTGGCGGAAACTCCCGAGATTAATTTTGCCATTATGAACTCGGCCTACTGAATTCAAATGGGTTCTTTGACATGCCAACATCGTATGACATGCGTATCGTATTTTTGCCGCCTTTCAAAAATCACTTACCACGGTCAGGGGCGAACCTGCAATCTTGGGGTTAGTAGACCGACACGCTATCCACTCACCCACCGTGGCAAGCCTAAAACTTACTGAATGTAACCTATATCTCGATAAATATGCTCGAAACTAAATGAGTAATACCTGAAACTAGCCGAATGTTACCTATATCTAGCTATATATGCTCTAAACTAGCTGAGTAAACCCTAAAACTAGCCGAATGTTACCTATATTCAGCTATATATGCTCTAAACTAGTTGAGTAAACCCTAAAACTAGCTGAATGTAACCTATAACTACCTAATATTCTCTAAACTAGCTGAGTAATACCTAAAATTAGACGAATGTTACCGATAACTAGTTAAATATGCTCTAAACTAGCTGAGTAATACCTAAAACTAGCTGAATGTAGCCTATAACTGGCTAAATATGCTCTAAACTAGCTGAGTAATACCCAAAACAGGCTGAATGTAACATATATCTAGCTAAATATGCTCTAAACAAGCTGAGTAATACCTAAAACTGACTGAATGTAACCAATATCAAGCTAAATATGTTCTAAACTAGCTGAGTAATACCTAAAACTGACTGAATGTAACCTATAACTAGCTAAATATGCTCTAAACTAGATGAGTAATACCTAAAACTAGCTTAATGTAACCTATATCTAGCTAAATATGCTCTAAAGTAGCTGAGTAAACCCTAAAACTAGCTGAATGTCACCTATAACTAGCTAAATATGCTCTAAACTAGCTGAGTAATATCTAAAACTAGCCGAATGTAACCTATATCTAGCTAAATATGCTCTAAACTAGCTGAATAATACCTAAAACTAGCTGAATGTAACCTATAAGTAGCTAAATATTCTATAAAATAGCTGAGTAATACTAAAACTAGCTGAATGTAACCTATGACTAGCTAAATATGCACAAAACTAGCTGAATAATACCTAAAACTTACTGAATGTAACCTATATCTAGATAAATATGCTCTAAACTAGCTGAGTAATAGCTAAAACTAGCTGAATGTAGCCTATAACTAGCTAAATATGCTCTAAACTAGCTGAGTAATACCCAAAACTGACTGAATGTAACATATATCTAGCTAAATATGCTCTAAACTAGCTGAGTTATACCTAATACTAGTAGAATGTTACCTATATCTAGCTTAATATGCTCTAAACTAGCTGAGTAATACCTAAAACTAGCCGAATGTTACCTATATCTAGCTAAATATGCTCTAAACTAGCTGAGTAATACCTAAAACTGACTGAATGTAACCTATAACTAGCTAAATACGCTCTAAACTAGCTGAGTGATACCTTAAACTAGCTGAATGTAACCTAGAACAAGCTAAATATTCTCTCAACTGGCTGAGTAATACCTAAAATTAGACGAATTGTACCGATAACTAGTTAAATATGCTCTAAACTAGCCGAGTAATACCTAAAACTGACTGAATGTAACCTATATCTAGATAAATATGCTCTAAACTAGCTGAGTAATAGCTAAAACTAGCTGAATGTAGCCTATAACTAGCTAAATATGCTCTAAACTAGCTGAGTAATACCCAAAACTGACTGAATGTAACATATATCTAGCTAAATATGCTCTAAACTAGCTGAGTTATACCTAATACTAGTAGAATGTTACCTATATCTAGCTTAATATGCTCTAAACTAGCTGAGTAATACCTAAAACTAGCCGAATGTTACCTATATCTAGCTAAATATGCTCTAAACTAGCTGAGTAATACCTAAAACTGACTGAATGTAACCTATAACTAGCTAAATACGCTCTAAACTAGCTGAGTGATACCTTAAACTAGCTGAATGTAACCTAGAACAAGCTAAATATGCTCGAAACTAGCTGAGTAATACCTGAAACTAGCCGAATGTTACCTATATCTAGCTATATATGCTCTAAACTAGCTGAGTAAACCCTAAAACTAGCCGAATGTTACCTATATTCAGCTAAATATGCTCTAAACTAGTTGAGTAAACCCTAAAACTAGCTGAATGTAACCTATAACAACCTAATATTCTCTAAACTAGCTGAGTAATACCTAAAGTTAGACGAATGTTACCGATAACTAGTTAAATATGCCCTAAACTAGCTGAGTAATATCTAAAACTGACTGAATGTATCCTATATCTAGATAAATATGCTCTAAACTAGCTGAGTTATACATAAAACTAGCTGAATGTAGCCTATAACTAGCTAAATATGCTCTAAACTAGCTGAGTAATACCCAAAACAGACTGAATGTAACATATATCTAGCTAAATATGCTCTAAACAAGCTGAGTAATACCTAAAACTGACTGAATGTAACCTATACCTAGCTAAATATGCTCTAAACTAGTTGAGTAATACCTAGAACTGACCGAATGTAACCTATATCTAGCTAAATATGCTCTAAACTAGCTGAGAAATACCTCAAACTGACTGAATGTAACCTATATCTAGCTAAATAAGCTCTAAACAAGCTCAGTAATACCTAATACTGACTGAATGTAACCTATACCTAGCTAAATATGCTCTAATCTAGCGGAGTAATAACTAAAACTGACTGAATGTAACCTATATCTAGCTAAATATGCTCCAAACTAGCTGACTAAACCCTAAAACTGACTGAATGAAACTTAAAACTAGCTAAATATGCCCTAAACTAGCTGAGTTATACCTAAAACTAGTAGAATGTTACCTATATCTAGCTTAATATGCTCTAAACTAGCTGAGTAATACCTAAAACTAGCCGAATGTTACCAATATCTAGCTATATATGCTCTAAACTAGCTGAGTAATACCTAAAACTGACTGAATGTAACCTATATCTAGCTAAATATGCTCTAAACTAGGTGAGTAATACCTAATACTGACTGAATGTAACCAATATCTAGTTAAATATGCTCTAAAGAAGCTGAGAAATACCTAAAACTGACTGAATATAACCTATACCTAGCTAAATATGCTCTAAACTAGCTGAGTAATAACTAAAACTGACTGAATGTAACATATATCTAGCTAAATATGCTCCAAACTGGCTGAGTAAAAACCCTAAAACTGCCTGAATGTAACTTATAACTAGCTAAATATGCACTAAACTAGCTGAGTTATACCAAAAACTAGCCGAAAGTAACCTATATCAAGCTACATATGCTCCAAAGTAGCTGAGTATTACTAAAACTAGCTGAATGTAACCTATGACTAGCTAAATATGTTCAAAACTAGCTGAATAATACCTAAATCTTACTGAATGTAACCTATCTCTAGATAAATATGCTCTAAACTAGCTGAGTAATACCTAATACTGACTGTAACCTATATCTAGCTAAATATGCTCTAAACTAGCTGAGTAATACCTAAAACTGTCTGAATGTAACCAATATCAAGCTAAATATGTTCTAAACTAGCTGAGTAATACCTAAAACTGACTGAATGTAACCTATATCTAGCTAATTATGCTCTCAACTAGCTGAGTAAACCCTAAAACTAGCTGAATGTAACCTATAACTAGCTAAATATGCTCTAAACTAGCTGAGTAATACCTAAAACTAGCTTAATGTAACCTATATCTAGCTAAATATGCTCTAAAGTAGCTGAGTAAACACTAAAACTAGCTGAATGTCACCTATAACTAGCTAAATATGCTCTAAACTAGCTGAGTAATATCTAAAACTAGCCGAATGTAACCTATATCTAGCTAAATATGCTCTAAACTAGCTGAATAATACCTAAAACTAGCTGAATGTAACCTATAACTAGCTAAATATTCTATAAAATAGCTGAGTAATACTAAAACTAGCTGAATGTAACCTATGACTAGCTAAATATGCACAAAACTAGCTGAATAATACCTAAAACTTACTGAATAAAACCTATATCTAGATAGATATGCTCTAAACTAGCTGAGTAATACCTAATACTGACTGTATCCTATGTCAAGCTAAATATGCTCTAAACTAGCTGAGTAATACCTAAAACTGACTGAATGTAACATATATCTAGCTAAATATGCTCTAAACCAGCTGAGTAATACCTAAAACTGACTGAATGTAACCTATATCTAGCTAAATATGCTCTAAACTAGCTGAGTAAACCCTAAATCTAGCCGAATGTTACCTATATCCAGCTAAATATGCTCTAAACTAGTTGAGTAAACCCTAAAACTAGCTGAATGTAACCTATTATTAGCTAAATATGCTCTAAACTAGCTGAGTAATACTTAAAAATTGACGAATATTACCGATAACTAGTTAAATATGCTCTAAACTAGCTGAGTAATACCTAAAACTGACTGAATGTAACCTATATCTAGATAAATATGCTCTAAACTAGCTGAGTAATACCTAAAACTAGCTGAATGTAAACTATAACTAGCTAAATATGCTCTAAACTAGCTGAGTAATACCTAAAACTGACTGAATGTAACATATATCTAGTTAAATATGCTCAAAACCAGCTGAGTAATACCTAAAACTGACCGAATGTAACCAATACCTAGCTAAATATGCTCTAAACTAGCTGAGTAATACCTAAAACTAGCTGAATGTAGCCTATAACTAGCTAAATATGCTCTAAACTAGCTGAGTAATACCCAAAACTGACTGAATGTAACATATATCTATCTAAATATGCTCTAAACAAGCTGAGTAATACCTAAAACTGACTGAATGTAACCTATACCTAGCTAAATATGCTCTAAACTAGCTGAGTAATACCTGAAACTGACTGAATGTAACCTATACCTATCTAAATATGCTCTAAACTAGCTGAGAAATACCTCAAACTGACTGAATGTAACCTATATCTAGCTAAATAAGCTCTAAACAAGCTGAGTAATACCTAAAACTGACTGAATGTAACATATATCTAGCTAAATATGCTCTAAACTAGCTGAGTAATACCTAAAACTGACTGAATGTAACCTATATCTAGATAAATATGCTCTAAACTAGCTGAGTTATACCTAAAACTAGCTGAATGTAGCCTATAACTAGCTAAATATGCTTTAAACTAGCTGAGTAATACCCAAAACTGACTGAATGTGACATATATCTAGCTATATATGCTCTAAACAAGCTGAGTAATACCTAAAACTGACTGAATGTAACCTATACCTAGCTAAATATGCTCTAAACTAGCTGAGTAATACCTAAAACTGACTGAATGTAACCTATATCTAGCTAAATATGCTCTAAACTAGCTGAGAAATACCTCAAACTGACTGAATGTAACCTATATCTAGCTAAATAAGCTCTAAACAAGCTCAGTAATACCTAATACTGACCGAATGTAACCTATACCTAGCTAAATATGCTCTAATCTAGCTGAGTAATAACTAAAACTGACTGAATGTAACCTATATCTAGCTAAATATGCTCCAAAATAGCTGACTAAACCCTAAACCTGACTGAATGAAACTTAAAACTAGCTAAATATGCCCTAAACTAGCTGAGTTATACCTAAAACTAGTAGAATGTTACCTATATCTAGCTTAATATGCTCTAAACTAGCTGAGTAATACCTAAAACTAGCCGAATGTTACCTACATCTAGCTAAATATGCTCTAAACTAGCTGAGTAATACCTAAAACGGACTGAATGTAACCTATATCTAGCTAAATATGCTCTAAACTAGGTGAGTAATACCTAATACTGACTGAATGTAACATATATCTAGCTAAATATGCTCTAAAGAAGCTGAGAAATACCTAAAACTGACTGAATGTAACCTATACCTAGCTAAATATGCTCTAAACTAGCTGAGTAATAACTAAAACTGACTGAATGTAACATATATCTAGCAAAATATGCTCCAAACTGGCTGAGTAAACCCTAAAACTGACTGAATGTAACTTATAACTAGCTAAAAATGCACTAAACCAGCTGAGTTATACCAAAAACTAGCCGAAACTAACCTATATCAAGCTAAATATGCTCCAAAGTAGCTGAGTATTACTAAAACTAGCTGAATGTAACCTATGACTAGCTAAATATGTTCAAAACTAGCTCAGTAATACCTAAAACTTACTGAATGTAACCTATCTCTAGATAAATATGCTCTAAACTAGCTGAGTAATACCTAATACTGACTGTAACCTATATCTAGCTAAATATGCTCTAAACTAGCTGAGTAATACCTAAAACTGTCTGAATGTAACTAATATCAAGCTAAATATGTTCTAAACTAGCTGAGTAATACCTAAAACTGACTGAATGTAACCTATATCTAGCTAATTATGCTCTCAACTAGCTGAGTAAACCCTAAAACTAGCTAAATGTAACCTATAACTAGCTAAATATGCTCTAAACTAACTGAGAAATACCTAAAACTAGCTTAATGTAACCTATATCTAGCTAAATATGCTCTAAAGTAGCTGAGTAAACCCTAAAACTAGCTGAATGTCACCTATAACTAGCTAAATATGCTCTAAACTAGCTGAGTAATATCTAAAACTAGCCGAATGTAACCTATATCTAGCTAAATATGCTCTAAACTAGCTGAATAACACCTAAAACTAGCTGAATGTAACCTATAACTAGCTAAATATTCTATAAAATAGCTGAGTAATACTAAAACTAGCTGAATGTAACCTATGACTAGCTAAATATGCACAAAACTAGCTGAATAATACCTAAAACTTACTGAATGTAACCTATATCTAGATAAATATGCTCTAAACTAGCTGAGTAATACCTAATACTGACTGTATCCTATGTCAAGCTAAATATGCTCTAAACTAGCTGAGTAATACCTAAAACTGACTGAATGTAACCTATATCTAGATAAATATGCTCTAAACTAGCTGAGTAATACCTAAAACTAGCTGAATGTAAACTATAACTAGCTAAATATGCTCTAAACTAGCTGAGTAATACCTAAAACTGACTGAATGTAACATATATCTAGTTCAATATGCTCTGAACCAGCTGAGTAATACCTAAAACTGACTGAATGTAACCTATATCTAGCTAAATATGCTCTAAACTAGCTGAGTAATACCTAAAACTGTCTGAATGTAACCAATATCAAGCTAAATATGTTCTAAACTAGCTGAGTAATACCTAAAACTGACTGAATGTAACCTATATCTAGCTACATATGCTCTCAACTAGCTGAGTAAACCCTAAAACTAGCTGAATGTGACCTATAACTAGCTAAATATGCTCTAAACTAACTGAGTAATACCTAAAACTGACTGAATGTAACCTATAACTAGCTAAATATGCTCTAAACTAGCTGAGTAATATCTAAAACTAGATGAATGTAACCTATAACTAGCTAAATATGCTCTAAAATAGCTGAGTAATACCTAAAACTATCTGAATGTAACCTATAACTAGCTAAATATTCTCTAAACTAGCTGAGTAATATCTAAAATTAGCTGAATGTAACCTATAACTAGCTAAATATGCTCTAAACTAGCTGAGTAATACCTGAAACTAGCTTAATATAACCTATATCTAGCTAAATATGCTCTAAAGTAGCTGAGTAAACCCAAAAACTAGCTGAATGTCACCTATAACTAGCTAAATATGATCTAAACTAGCTGAGTAATATCTAAAACTAGCCGAAGGTAACCTATATCTAGCTAAATATGCTCTAAACTAGCTGAGTAATACCTAAAACTAGCTGAATGTAACCTATAACTAGCTAAATATTCTCTAAAATAGCTGAGTAATACTAAAACTAGCTGAATGTAACCTATGACTAGCTAAATATGCACAAAACTAGCTGAATAATACCTAAAACTTACTGAATGTAACCTATATCTAGATAAATATGCTCTAAACTAGCTGAGTAATACCTAAAACTGACTAAATGTAACCTATATCTAGCTAAATATGCTCTAAACCACCAGCTGAGTAATACCTAAAACTGACTGAATGTTACCTATATCTAGCTAAATATGCTCTAAACTAGCTGAGTAATACCTAAAACTAGCCGAATGTTACCTATATCTAGCTAAATATGCTCTAAACTAGCTGAGTAATACCTAAAACTGACTGAATGTAACCTATAACTAGCTAAATACGCTCTAAACTAGCTGAGTGATACCTAAAACTAGACGAATATTACCGATAACTAGTTAAATATGCTCTAAACTAGCTGAGTAATACCTAAAACTGACTGAATGTAACCTATATCTAGATAAATATGCTCTAAACTAGCTGAGTAATACCTAAAACTAGCTGAATGTAAACTATAACTAGCTAAATACGCTCCAAACTAGCTGAGTGATACCTTAAACTATCTGAATGTAACCTAGAACAAGCTAAATATGCTCGAAACTAGCTGAGTAATACGGAAACTAGCCGAATGTTACCTATATCTAGCTAAATATGCTCTAAACTAGCTGAGTAAACCCTAAAACTAGCCGAATGTTACCTATGTTCAGCTAAATATGCTCTAAACTAGTTGAGTAAACCCTAAAACTAGCTGAATGTAACCTATAACTAGCTAAATATTCTCTAAACTGGCTGAGTAATACCTAAAATTAGACGAATTGTACCGATAACTAGTTAAATATGCTCTAAACTAGCCGAGTAATACCAGAACTGACTGAATGTAACCTATATCTAGATAAATATGCTCTAAACTAGCTGAGTAATAGCTAAAACTAGCTGAATGTAGCCTATAACTAGCTAAATATGCTCTAAACTAGCTGAGTAATACCCAAAACTGTCTGAATGTAACATATATCTAGCTAAATATGCTCTCAACTAGCTGAGTTATACCTAAAACTAGTAGAATGTTACCTATATCTAGCTTAATATGCTCTAAACTAGCTGAGTAATACCTAAAACTAGCCGAATGTTACCTATATCTAGCTAAATATGCTCTAAACTTGCTGAGTAATACCTAAAACTGACTGAATGTAACCTATAACTAGCTAAATACGCTCTAAACTAGCTGAGTGATACCTTAAACTAGCTGAATGTAACCTAGAACAAGCTAAATATGCTCGAAACTAGCTGAGTAATACCTGAAACTAGCCGAATGTTACCTATATCTAGCTATATATGCTCTAAACTAGCTGAGTAAACCCTAAAACTAGCCGAATGTTACCTATATTCAGCTATATATGCTCTAAACGAGTTGAGTAAACCCTAAAACTAGCTGAATGTAACCTATAACTACCTAATATTCTCCAAACTAGCTGAGTAATACCTAAAATTAGACGAATGTTACCGATAACTAGTTAAATATGCTCTAAACTAGCTGAGTAATACCTAAAACTAGCTGAATGTAGCCTATAACTGGCTAAATATGCTCTAAACTAGCTGAGTAATACCCAAAACAGGCTGAATGTAACATATATCTAGCTAAATATGCTCTAAACAAGCTGAGTAATACCTAAAACTGACTGAATGTAACCAATATCAAGCTAAATATGTTCTAAACTAGCTAAGTAATACCTAAAACTGACTGAATGTAACCTATATCTAGCTAATTATGCCCTCAACTAGCTGAGTAAACCCTAAAACTAGCTGAATGTAACCTATAACTAGCTAAATATGCTCTAAACTAGCTGAGTAATACCTAAATTTAGCTTAATGTAACCTATATCTAGCTAAATATGCTCTAAAGTAGCTGAGTAAACCCTAAAACTAGCTGAATGTCACCTATAACTAGCTAAATATGCTCTAAACTAGCTGAGTAATATCTAAAACTAGCCGAATGTAACCTATATCTAGCTAAATATGCTCTAAACTAGCTGAATAATACCTAAAACTAGCTGAATGTAACCTATAAGTAGCTAAATATTCTATAAAATAGCTGAGTAATACTAAAACTAGCTGAATGTAACCTATGACTAGCTAAATATGCACAAAACTAGCTGAATAATACCTAAAACTTACTGAATGTAACCTATATCTAGCTAAATATGCTCTAAACTAGCTGAGTAATACCTAATACTGACTGTAACCTATATCTAGCTAAATATGCTCTAAACTAGCTGAGTAATACCTAAAACTGTCTGAATGTAACCAATATCAAGCTAAATATGCTCTAAACTAGCTGAGTAATACCTAAAACTGACTGAATGTAACTTATATCTAGCTAAATATGCTCTAAACCGGCTGAGTAATACCTAAAACTGACTGAATGTAACCTATATCTAGCTAAATATGCTCTAAACTAGCTGAGTAAACCCTAAAACTTGCCGAATATTACCTATATCCAGCTAAATATGATCTAAACTAGTTGAGTAAACCCTAAAACTAGCTGAATGTAACCTATAACTAGCTAAATATGCTCTAAACTAGCTGAGTAATACCTAAAACTAGAAGATTATTACCGATAACTAGTTAAATATGCTCTAAACTAGCTGAGTAATACCTAAAACTGACTGAATGTAACCTATATCTAGATAAATATGCTCTAAACTAGCTGAGTAATACCTAAAACTAGCTGAATGTAAACTATTACTAGCTAAATATGCTCTAAACTAGCTGAGTAATACCTAAAACTGACTGAATGTAACATATATCTAGTTAAATATGCTCTAAACCAGCTGAGTAATACCTAAAACTGACCGAATGTAACCAATACCTAGCTAAATATGCTCAAAACTAGCTGAGTAATACCTAAAACTAGCTGAATGTAGCCTATAACTAGCTAAATATGCTCTAAACTAGCTGAGTAATACCCAAAACTGACTGAATGTAACATATATCTATCTAAATATGCTCTAAACAAGTTGAATAATACCTAAAACTGACTGAATGTAACCTATACCTAGCTAAATATGCTCTAAACTAGCTGAGTAATACCTAAAACTGACTGAATGTAACCTATATCTAGCTAAATATGCTCTAAACTAGCTGAGAAATACCTCAAACTGACTGAATGTAACCTATATCTAGCTAAATAAGCTCTAAACAAGCTGAGTAATACCTAAAACTGACTGAATGTAACATATATCTAGCTAAATATGCTCTAAACTAGCTGAGTAATACCTAAAACTGACTGAATGTAACCTATATCTAGATAAATATGCTCTAAACTAGCTGAGTTATACCTAAAACTAGCTGAAAGTAGCCTATAACTAGCTAAATATGATCTAAACTAGCTGAGTAATACCCAAAACTGACTGAATGTAACATATATCTAGCTAAATATGCTCTAAACAAGCCGAGTAATACCTAAAACTGACTGAATGTAACCTATACCTACCTAAATATGCTCTAAACTATCTGAGTAATACCTAAAACTGACTGAATGTAACCTATATCTAGCTAAATATGCTCTAAACTAGCTGAGAAATACCTCAAACTGACTGAATGTAACCTATATCTAGCTAAATAAGCTCTAAACAAGCTGAGTAATACCTAAAACTGACTGAATGTAACCTATACCTAGCTAAATATGCTCTAATCTAGCTGAGTAATAACTTAAACTGACTGAATGTAACCTATATCTAGCTAAATATGCTCCAAACTAGCTGACTAAACCCTAAAACTGACTGAATGAAACTTAAAACTAGCTAAATATGCCCTAAACTAGCTGAGTTATACCTAAAACTAGTAGAATGTTACCTATATCTAGCTTAATATGCTCTAAACTAGCTGAGTAATACCTAAAACTAGCCGAATGTTACCTATATCTAGTTAAATATGCTCTAAACTAGCTGAGTAATACCTAAAACTGACTGAATGTAACCTATATCTAGCTAAATATGCTCTAAACTAGGTGAGTAATACCTAATACTGACTGGATGTAACCTATATCTAGCTAAATATGCTCTAAACAAGCTGAGAAATACCTAAAACTGACTGAATGTAACCTATACCTAGCTAAATATGCTCTAAACTAGCTGAGTAATAACTAAAACTGAATGAATGTAACATATATCTAGCTAAATATGCTCCAAACTAGCTGAGTAAACCATAAAACTGACTGAATGTAACTTATAACTAGCTAAATATGCACTAAACTAGCTGAGTTATACCAAAAACTAGCCGAAAGTAACCTATATCAAGCTAAATATGCTCCAAAGTAGCTGAGTATTACTAAAACTAGCTGAATGTAACCTATGACTAGCTAAATATGTTCAAAACTAGCTGAGTAATACCTAAAACTTACTGAATGTAACCTATCTCTAGTTAAATATGCTCTAAACTAGCTGAGTAATACCTAATACTGACTGTAACCTATATCTAGCTAAATATGCTCTAAACTAGCTGAGTAATACCTAAAACTGTCTGAAGGTAACCAATATCAAGCTAAATATGTTCTAAACTAGCTGAGTAATACCTAAAACTGACTGAATGTAACCTATATCTAGCTAATTATGCTCTCAACTAGCTGAGTAAACCCTAAAACTAGCTGAATGTAACCTATAACTAGCTAAATATGCTCTAAACTAGCTGAGTAATACCTAAAACTAGCTTAATGTAACCTATATCTAGCTAAATATGCTCTAAAGTAGCTGAGTAAACCCTAAAACTAGCTGAATGTCACCTATAACTAGCTAAATATGCTCTAAACTAGCTGAGTAATATTTAAACTAGCCGAATGTAACCTATATCTAGCTAAATATGCTCTAAACTAGCTGAGTAATACCTAAAACTAGCTGAATGTAACCTATAACTAGCTAAATATTCTCTAAAATAGCTGAGTAATACTAAAACTAGCTGAATGTAACCTATGACTAGCTAAATATGCACAAAACTAGCTGAATAATACCTAAAACTTACTAATAATAATAATATCGTATGGCCTCGGGTGCCTGGTGCAAGTTTGCTATTTGACACCCAGAGGGTAGCTTGCATGTCGAATTTCGTAGTTCATTGACTATGAAAGTCAAGGAGGTTAGATGTTAGATATCTAATCTCCTTGAACACAATAGCGCTTTCTAGTAGAGAAATGAGGAACTTTGTGCTGGCGGAAACTCCCGAGATTAATTTTGCCATTATGAACTCGGCCTACTGAATTCAAATGGGTTCTTTGACATGCCAACATCGTATGACATGCGTATCGTATTTTTGCCGCCTTTCAAAAATCACTTACCACGGTCAGGGGCGAACCTGCAATCTTGGGGTTAGTAGACCGACACGCTATCCACTCACCCACCGTGGCAAGCCTAAAACTTACTGAATGTAACCTATATCTCGATAAATATGCTCGAAACTAAATGAGTAATACCAGAAACTAGCCGAATGTTACCTATATCTAGCTATATATGCTCTAAACTAGCTGAGTAAACCCTAAAACTAGCCGAATGTTACCTATATTCAGCTATATATTCTCTAAACTAGTTGAGTAAACCCTAAAACTAGCTGAATGTAACCTATAACTACCTAATATTCTCTAAACTAGCTGAGTAATACCTAAAATTAGACGAATGTTACCGATAACTAGTTAAATATGCTCTAAACTAGCTGAGTAATACCTAAAACTAGCTGAATGTAGCCTATAACTGGCTAAATATGCTCTAAACTAGCTGAGTAATACCCAAAACAGGCTGAATGTAACATATATCTAGCTAAATATGCTCTAAACAAGCTGAGTAATACCTAAAACTGACTGAATGTAACCAATATCAAGCTAAATATGTTCTAAACTAGCTGAGTAATACCTAAAACTGACTGAATGTAACCTATATCTAGCTAATTATGCTCTCAACTAGCTGAGTAAACCCTAAAACTAGCTGAATGTAACCTATAACTAGCTAAATATGCTCTAAACTAGCTGAGTAATAGCTAAAACTAGCTTAATGTAACCTATATCTAGCTAAATATGCTCTAAAGTAGCTGAGTAAACCCTAAAACTAGCTGAATGTCACCTATAACTAGCTAAATATGCTCTAAACTAGCTGAGTAATATCTAAAACTAGCCGAATGTAACCTATATCTAGCTAAATATGCTCTAAACTAGCTGAATAATACCTAAAACTAGCTGAATGTAACCTATAAGTAGCTAAATATTCTATAAAATAGCTGAGTAATACTAAAACTAGCTGAATGTAACCTATGACTAGCTAAATATGCACAAAACTAGCTGAATAATACCTAAAACTTACTGAATGTAACCTATATCTAGCTAAATATGCTCTAAACTAGCTGAGTAATACCTAATACTGACTGTAACCTATATCTAGCTAAATATGCTCTAAACTAGCTGAGTAATACCTAAAACTGTCTGAATGTAACCAATATCAAGCTAAATATGCTCTAAACTAGCTGAGTAATACCTAAAACTGACTGAATGTAACTTATATCTAGCTAAATATGCTCTAAACCAGCTGAGTAATACCTAAAACTGACTGAATGTAACCTATATCTAGCTAAATATGCTCTAAACTAGCTGAGTAAACCCTAAAACTTGCCGAATGTTACCTATATCCAGCTAAATATGCTCTAAACTAGTTGAGTAAACCCTAAAATTAGCTGAATGTAACCTATAACTAGCTAAATATGCTCTAAACTAGCTGAGTAATACCTAAAACTAGCTTAATGTAACCTATATCTAGCTAAATATGCTCTAAAGTAGCTGAGTAAACCCTAAAACTAGCTGAATGTCACCTATAACTAGCTAAATATGCTCTAAACTAGCTGAGTAATATCTAAAACTAGCCGAATGTAACCTATATCTAGCTAAATATGCTCTAAACTAGGTGAGTAATACCTAATACTGACTTGATGTAACCTATATCTAGCTAAATATGCTCTAAACAAGCTGAGAAATACCTAAAACTGACTGAATGTAACCTATACCTAGCTAAATATGCTCTAAACAAGCTGAGTAATAACTAAAACTGAATGAATGTAACATATATCTAGCTAAATATGCTCCAAACTAGCTGAGTAAACCATAAAACTGACTGAATGTAACTGATAACTAGCTAAATATGCACTAAACTAGCTGAGTTATACCAAAAACTAGCCGAAAGTAACCTATATCAAGCTAAATATGCTCCAAAGTAGCTGAGTATTACTAAAACTAGCTGAATGTAACCTATGACTAGCTAAATATGTTCAAAACTAGCTGAGTAATACCTAAAACTTACTGAATGTAACCTATCTCTAGTTAAATATGCTCTAAACTAGCTGAGTAATACCTAATACTGACTGTAACCTATATCTAGCTAAATATGCTCTAAACTAGCTGAGTAATACCTAAAACTGTCTGAAGGTAACCAATATCAAGATAAATATGTTCTAAACTAGCTGAGTAATACCTAAAACTGACTGAATGTAACCTATATCTAGCTAATTATGCTCTCAACTAGCTGAGTAAACCCTAAAACTAGCTGAATGTAACCTATAACTAGCTAAATATGCTCTAAACTAGCTGAGTAATACCTAAAACTAGCTTAATGTAACCTATATCTAGCTAAATATGCTCTAAAGTAGCTGAGTAAACCCTAAAACTAGCTGAATGTCACCTATAACTAGCTAAATATGCTCTAAACTAGCTGAGTAATATTTAAACTAGCCGAATGTAACCTATATCTAGCTAAATATGCTCTAAACTAGCTGAGTAATACATAAAACTAGCTGAATGTAACCTATAACTAGCTAAATATTCTCTAAAATAGCTGATTAATACTAAAACTAGCTGAATGTAACCTATGACTAGCTAAATATGCACAAAACTAGCTGAATAATACCTAAAACTTACTAATAATAATAATATCGTATGGCCTCGGGTGCCTGGTGCAAGCTTTGCTATTTGACACCCAGAGGGTAGCTTGCATGTCGAATTTCGTAGTTCATTGACTATGAAAGTCAAGGAGGTTAGATGTTAGATATCTAATCTCCTTGAACACAATAGCGCTTTCTAGTAGAGAAATGAGGAACTTTGTGCTGGCGGAAACTCCCGAGATTAATTTTGCCATTATGAACTCGGCCTACTGAATTCAAATGGGTTCTTTGACATGCCAACATCGTATGACATGCGTATCGTATTTTTGCCGCCTTTCAAAAATCACTTACCACGGTCAGGGGCGAACCTGCAATCTTGGGGTTAGTAGACCGACACGCTATCCACTCACCCACCGTGGCAAGCCTAAAACTTACTGAATGTAACCTATATCTCGATAAATATGCTCGAAACTAGCTGAGTAATACCTGAAACTAGCCGAATGTTACCTATATCTAGCTATATATGCTCTAAACTAGCTGAGTAAACCCTAAAACTAGCCGAATGTTACCTATATTCAGCTATATATGCTCTAAACTAGTTGAGTAAACCCTAAAACTAGCTGAATGTAACGTATAACTACCTAATATTCTCTAAACTAGCTGAGTAATACCTAAAATTAGACGAATGTTACCGATAACTAGTTAAATATGCTCTAAACTAGCTGAGTAATACCTAAAACTAGCTGAATGTAGCCTATAACTGGCTAAATATGCTCTAAACTAGCTGAGTAATACCCAAAACAGGCTGAATGTAACATATATCTAGCTAAATATGCTCTAAACAAGCTGAGTAATACATAAAACTGACTGAATGTAACCAATATCAAGCTAAATATGTTCTAAACTAGCTGAGTAATACCTAAAACTGACTGAATGTAACCTATATCTAGCTAATTATGCTCTCAACTAGCTGAGTAAACCCTAAAACTAGCTGAATGTAACCTATAACTAGCTAAATATGCTCTAAACTAGCTGAGTAATACCTAAAACTAGCTTAATGTAACCTATATCTAGCTAAATATGCTCTAAAGTAGCTGAGTAAACCCTAAAACTAGCTGAATGTCACCTATAACTAGCTAAATATGCTCTAAACTAGCTGAGTAATATCTAAAACTAGCCGAATGTAACCTATATCTAGCTAAATATGCTCTAAACTAGCTGAATAATACCTAAAACTAGCTGAATGTAACCTATAAGTAGCTAAATATTCTATAAAATAGCTGAGTAATACTAAAACTAGCTGAATGTAACCTATAACTAGCTAAATATGCACAAAACTAGCTGAATAATACCTAAAACTTACTGAATGTAACCTATATCTAGCTAAATATGCTCTAAACTAGCTGAGTAATACCTAATACTGACTGTAACCTATATCTAGCTAAATATGCTCTAAACTAGCTGAGTAATACCTAAAACTGTCTGAATGTAACCAATATCAAGCTAAATATGCTCTAAACTAGCTGAGTAATACCTAAAACTGACTGAATGTAACTAAATATGCTCTAAACCAGCTGAGTAATACCTAAAACTGACTGAATGTAACCTATATCTAGCTAAATATGCTCTAAACTAGCTGAGTAAACCCTAAAACTTGCCGAATGTTACCTATATCCAGCTAAATATGCTCTAAACTAGTTGAGTAAACCCTAAAACTAGCTGAATGTAACCTATAACTAGCTGAATATGCTCTAAACTAGCTGAGTAATACCTAAAACTAGAAGAATATTACCGATAACTAGTTAAATATGCTCTAAACTAGCTGAGTAATACCTAAAACTGACTGAATGTAACCTATATCTAGATAAATATGCTCTAAACTAGCTGAGTAATACCTAAAACTAGCTGAATGTAAACTATAACTAGCTAAATATGCTCTAAACTAGCTGAGTAATACCTAAAACTGACTGAATGTAACATATATCTAGTTAAATATGCTCTAAACCAGCTGAGTAATACCTAAAACTGACCGAATGTAACCAATACCTAGCTAAATATGCTCAAAACTAGCTGAGTAATACCTAAAACTAGCTGAATGTAGCCTATAACTAGCTAAATATGCTCTAAACTAGCTGAGTAATACCCAATACTGACTGAATGTAACATCTATCTATCTAAATATGCTCTAAACAAGCTGAGTAATACCTAAAACTGACTGAATGTAACCTATACCTAGCTAAATATGCTCTAAACTAGCTGAGTAATACCTAAAACTGACTGAATGTAACCTATATCTAGCTAAATATGCTCTAAACTAGCTGAGAAATACCTCAAACTGACTGAATGTAACCTATATCTAGCTAAATAAGCTCTAAACAAGCTGAGTAATACCTAAAACTGACTGAATGTAACATATATCTAGCTAAATATGCTCTAAACTAGCTGAGTAATACCTAAAACTGACTGAATGTAACCTATATCTAGATAAATATGCTCTAAACTAGCTGAGTTATACCTAAAACTAGCTGAATGTAGCCTATAACTAGCTAAATATGATCTAAACTAGCTGAGTAATACCCAAAACTGACTGAATGTAACATATATCTAGCTAAATATGCTCTAAACAAGCCGAGTAATACCTAAAACTGACTGAATGTAACTTATACCTACCTAAATATGCTCTAAACTAGCTGAGTAATACCTAAAACTGACTGAATGTAACCTATATCTAGCTAAATATGCTCTAAACTAGCTGAGAAATACCTCAAACTGACTGAATGTAACCTATATCTAGCTAAATAAGCTCTAAACAAGCTGAGTAATACCTAAAACTGACTGAATGTAACCTATACCTAGCTAAATATGCTCTAATCTAGCTGAGTAATAACTTAAACTGACTGAATGTAACCTATATCTAGCTAAATATGCTCCAAACTAGCTGACTAAACCCTAAAACTGACTGAATGAAACTTAAAACTAGCTAAATATGCCCTAAACTAGCTGAGTTATACCTAAAACTAGTAGAATGGTACCTATATCTAGCTTAATATGCTCTAAACTAGCTGAGTAATACCTAAAACTAGCCGAATGTTACCTATATCTAGTTAAATATGCTCTATACTAGCTGAGTAATACCTAAAACTGACTGAATGTAACCTATATCTAGCTAAATATGCTCTAAACTAGGTGAGTAATACCTAATACTGACTGGATGTAACCTATATCTAGCTAAATATGCTCTAAACAAGCTGAGAAATACCTAAAACTGACTGAATGTAACCTATACCTAGCTAAATATGCTCTAAACTAGCTGAGTAATATCTAAAACTGAATGAATGTAACATATATCTAGCTAAATATGCTCCAAACTAGCTGAGTAAACCATAAAACTGACTGAATGTAACTTATAACTAGCTAAATATGCACTAAACTAGCTGAGTTATACCAAAAACTAGCCGAAAGTAACCTATATCAAGCTAAATATGCTCCAAAGTAGCTGAGTATTACTAAAACTAGCTGAATGTAACCTATGACTAGCTAAATATGTTCAAAACTAGCTGAGTAATACCTAAAACTTACTGAATGTAACCTATCTCTAGTTAAATATGCTCTAAACTAGCTGAGTAATACCTAATACTGACTGTAACCTATATCTAGCTAAATATGCTCTAAACTAGCTGAGTAATAACTAAAACTGACTGAATGTAACATATCTAGCTAAATATGCTCTAAACCAGCTGAGTAATACCTAAAACTGACTGAATGTAACCTATATCTAGCTAAATATGCTCTAAACTAGCTGAGTAAACCCTAAAACTTGCCGAATGTTACCTATATCCAGCTAAATATGCTCTAAACTAGTTGAGTAAACCCTAAAATTAGCTGAATGTAACCTATAACTAGCTAAATATGCTCTAAACTAGCTGAGTAATACCTAAAACTAGCTTAATGTAACCTATATCTAGCTAAATATGCTCTAAAGTAGCTGAGTAAACCCTAAAACTAGCTGAATGTCACCTATAACTAGCTAAATATGCTCTAAACTAGCTGAGTAATATCTAAAACTAGCCGAATGTAACCTATATCTAGCTAAATATGCTCTAAACTAGGTGAGTAATACCTAATACTGACTTGATGTAACCTATATCTAGCTAAATATGCTCTAAACAAGCTGAGAAATACCTAAAACTGACTGAATGTAACCTATACCTAGCTAAATATGCTCTAAACAAGCTGAGTAATAACTAAAACTGAATGAATGTAACATATATCTAGCTAAATATGCTCCAAACTAGCTGAGTAAACCATAAAACTGACTGAATGTAACTGATAACTAGCTAAATATGCACTAAACTAGCTGAGTTATACCAAAAACTAGCCGAAAGTAACCTATATCAAGCTAAATATGCTCCAAAGTAGCTGAGTATTACTAAAACTAGCTGAATGTAACCTATGACTAGCTAAATATGTTCAAAACTAGCTGAGTAATACCTAAAACTTACTGAATGTAACCTATCTCTAGTTAAATATGCTCTAAACTAGCTGAGTAATACCTAATACTGACTGTAACCTATATCTAGCTAAATATGCTCTAAACTAGCTGAGTAATACCTAAAACTGTCTGAAGGTAACCAATATCAAGCTAAATATGTTCTAAACTAGCTGAGTAATACCTAAAACTGACTGAATGTAACCTATATCTAGCTAATTATGCTCTCAACTAGCTGAGTAAACCCTAAAACTAGCTGAATGTAACCTATAACTAGCTAAATATGCTCTAAACTAGCTGAGTAATACCTAAAACTAGCTTAATGTAACCTATATCTAGCTAAATATGCTCTAAAGTAGCTGAGTAAACCCTAAAACTAGCTGAATGTCACCTATAACTAGCTAAATATGCTCTAAACTAGCTGAGTAATATTTAAACTAGCCGAATGTAACCTATATCTAGCTAAATATGCTCTAAACTAGCTGAGTAATACATAAAACTAGCTGAATGTAACCTATAACTAGCTAAATATTCTCTAAAATAGCTGATTAATACTAAAACTAGCTGAATGTAACCTATGACTAGCTAAATATGCACAAAACTAGCTGAATAATACCTAAAACTTACTAATAATAATAATATCGTATGGCCTCGGGTGCCTGGTGCAAGCTTTGCTATTTGACACCCAGAGGGTAGCTTGCATGTCGAATTTCGTAGTTCATTGACTATGAAAGTCAAGGAGGTTAGATGTTAGATATCTAATCTCCTTGAACACAATAGCGCTTTCTAGTAGAGAAATGAGGAACTTTGTGCTGGCGGAAACTCCCGAGATTAATTTTGCCATTATGAACTCGGCCTACTGAATTCAAATGGGTTTTTTGACATGCCAACATCGTATGACATGCGTATCGTATTTTTGCCGCCTTTCAAAAATCACTTACCACGGTCAGGGGCGAACCTGCAATCTTGGGGTTAGTAGACCGACACGCTATCCACTCACCCACCGTGGCAAGCCTAAAACTTACTGAATGTAACCTATATCTCGATAAATATGCTCGAAACTAGCTGAGTAATACCTGAAACTAGCCGAATGTTACCTATATCTAGCTATATATGCTCTAAACTAGCTGAGTAAACCCTAAAACTAGCCGAATGTTACCTATATTCAGCTATATATGCTCTAAACTAGTTGAGTAAACCCTAAAACTAGCTGAATGTAACCTATAACTACCTAATATTCTCTAAACTAGCTGAGTAATACCTAAAATTAGACGAATGTTACCGATAACTAGTTAAATATGCTCTAAACTAGCTGAGTAATACCTAAAACTAGCTGAATGTAGCCTATAACTGGCTAAATATGCTCTAAACTAGCTGAGTAATACCCAAAACAGGCTGAATGTAACATATATCTAGCTAAGTATGCTCTAAACAAGCTGAGTAATACCTAAAACTGACTGAATGTAACCAATATCAAGCTAAATATGTTCTAAACTAGCTGAGTAATACCTAAAACTGACTGAATGTAACCTATATCTAGCTAATTATGCTCTCAACTAGCTGAGTAAACCCTAAAACTAGCTGAATGTAACCTATAACTAGCTAAATATGCTCTAAACTAGCTGAGTAATACCTAAAACTAGCTTAATGTAACCTATATCTAGCAAAATATGCTCTAAAGTAGCTGAGTAAACCCTAAAACTAGCTGAATGTCACCTATAACTAGCTAAATATGCTCTAAACTAGCTGAGTAATATCTAAAACTAGCCGAATGTAACCTATATCTAGCTAAATATGCTCTAAACTAGCTGAATAATACCTAAAACTAGCTGAATGTAACCTATAAGTAGCTAAATATTCTATAAAATAGCTGAGTAATACTAAAACTAGCTGAATGTAACCTATAACTAGCTAAATATGCACAAAACTAGCTGAATAATACCTAAAACTTACTGAATGTAACCTATATCTAGCTAAATATGCTCTAAACTAGCTGAGTAATACCTAATACTGACTGTAACCTATATCTAGCTAAATATGCTCTAAACTAGCTGAGTAATACCTAAAACTGTCTGAATGTAACCAATATCAAGCTAAATATGCTCTAAACTAGCTGAGTAATACCTAAAACTGACTGAATGTAACTAAATATGCTCTAAACCAGCTGAGTAATACCTAAAACTGACTGAATGTAACCTATATCTAGCTAAATATGCTCTAAACTAGCTGAGTAAACCCTAAAACTTGCCGAATGTTACCTATATCCAGCTAAATATGCTCTAAACTAGTTGAGTAAACCCTAAAACTAGCTGAATGTAACCTATAACTAGCTGAATATGCTCTAAACTAGCTGAGTAATACCTAAAACTAGTAGAATATTACCGATAACTAGTTAAATATGCTCTAAAGTAGCTGAGTAATACCTAAAACTGACTGAATGTAACCTATATCTAGATAAATATGCTCTAAACTAGCTGAGTAATACCTAAAACTAGCTGAATGTAAACTATAACTAGCTAAATATGCTCTAAACTAGCTGAGTAATACCTAAAACTGACTGAATGTAACATATATCTAGTTAAATATGCTCTAAACCAGCTGAGTAATACCTAAAACTGACCGAATGTAACCAATACCTAGCTAAATATGCTCAAAACTAGCTGAGTAATACCTAAAACTAGCTGAATGTAGCCTATAACTAGCTAAATATGCTCTAAACTAGCTGAGTAATACCCAAAACTGACTGAATGTAACATCTATCTATCTAAATATGCTCTAAACAAGCTGAGTAATACCTAAAACTGACTGAATGTAACCTATACCTAGCTAAATATGCTCTAAACTAGCTGAGTAATACCTAAAACTGACTGAATGTAACCTATATCTAGCTAAATATGCTCTAAACTAGCTGAGAAGTACCTCAAACTGACTGAATGTAACCTATATCTAGCTAAATAAGCTCTAAACAAGCTGAGTAATACCTAAAACTGACTGAATGTAACATATATCTAGCTAAATATGCTCTAAACTAGCTGAGTAATACCTAAAACTGACTGAATGTAACCTATATCTAGATAAATATGCTCTAAACTAGCTGAGTTATACCTAAAACTAGCTGAATGTAGCCTATAACTAGCTAAATATGATCTAAACTAGCTGAGTAATACCCAAAACTGACTGAATGTAACCTATATCTAGCTAAATATGCTCCAAACTAGCTGACTAAACCCTAAAACTGACTGAATGAAACTTAAAACTAGCTAAATATGCCCTAAACTAGCTGAGTTATACCTAAAACTAGTAGAATGTTACCTATATCTAGCTTAATATGCTCTAAACTAGCTGAGTAATACCTAAAACTAGCCGAATGTTACCTATATCTAGTTAAATATGCTCTAAACTAGCTGAGTAATACCTAAAACTGACTGAATGTAACCTATATCTAGCTAAATATGCTCTAAACTAGGTGAGTAATACCTAATACTGACTGGATGTAACCTATATCTAGCTAAATATGCTCTAAACAAGCTGAGAAATACCTAAAACTGACTGAATGTAACCTATACCTAGCTAAATATGCTCTAAACTAGCTGAGTAATAACTAAAACTGAATGAATGTAACATATATCTAGCTAAATATGCTCCAAACTAGCTGAGTAAACCATAAAACTGACTGAATGTAACTTATAACTAGCTAAATATGCACTAAACTAGCTGAGTTATACCAAAAACTAGCCGAAAGTAACCTATATCAAGCTAAATATGCTCCAAAGTAGCTGAGTATTACTAAAACTAGCTGAATGTAACCTATGACTAGCTAAATATGTTCAAAACTAGCTGAGTAATACCTAAAACTTACTGAATGTAACCTATCTCTAGTTAAATATGCTCTAAACTAGCTGAGTAATACCTAATACTGACTGTAACCTATATCTAGCTAAATATGCTCTAAACTAGCTGAGTAATACCTAAAACTGTCTGAAGGTAACCAATATCAAGCTAAATATGTTCTAAACTAGCTGAGTAATACCTAAAACTGACTGAATGTAACCTATATCTAGCTAATTATGCTCTCAACTAGCTGAGTAAACCCTAAAACTAGCTGAATGTAACCTATAACTAGCTAAATATGCTCTAAACTAGCTGAGTAATACCTAAAACTAGCTTAATGTAACCTATATCTAGCTAAATATGCTCTAAAGTAGCTGAGTAAACCCTAAAACTAGCTGAATGTCACCTATAACTAGCTAAATATGCTCTAAACTAGCTGAGTAATATTTAAACTAGCCGAATGTAACCTATATCTAGCTAAATATGCTCTAAACTAGCTGAGTAATACCTAAAACTAGCTGAATGTAACCTATAACTAGCTAAATATTCTCTAAAATAGCTGATTAATACTAAAACTAGCTGAATGTAACCTATGACTAGCTAAATATGCACAAAACTAGCTGAATAATACCTAAAACTTACTAATAATAATAATATCGTATGGCCTCGGGTGCCTGGTGCAAGCTTTGCTATTTGACACCCAGAGGGTAGCTTGCATGTCGAATTTCGTAGTTCATTGACTATGAAAGTCAAGGAGGTTAGATGTTAGATATCTAATCTCCTTGAACACAATAGCGCTTTCTAGTAGAGAAATGAGGAACTTTGTGCTGGCGGAAACTCCCGAGATTAATTTTGCCATTATGAACTCGGCCTACTGAATTCAAATGGGTTCTTTGACATGCCAACATCGTATGACATGCGTATCGTATTTTTGCCGCCTTTCAAAAATCACTTACCACGGTCAGGGGCGAACCTGCAATCTTGGGGTTAGTAGACCGACACGCTATCCACTCACCCACCGTGGCAAGCCTAAAACTTACTGAATGTAACCTATATCTCGATAAATATGCTCGAAACTAGCTGAGTAATACCTGAAACTAGCCGAATGTTACCTATATCTAGCTATATATGCTCTAAACTAGCTGAGTAAACCCTAAAACTAGCCGAATGTTACCTATATTCAGCTATATATGCTCTAAACTAGTTGAGTAAACCCTAAAACTAGCTGAATGTAACCTATAACTACCTAATATTCTCTAAACTAGCTGAGTAATACCTAAAATTAGACGAATGTTACCGATAACCAGTTAAATATGCTCTAAACTAGCTGAGTAATACCTAAAACTAGCTGAATGTATCCTATAACTGGCTAAATATGCTCTAAACTAGATGAGTAATACCCAAAACAGGCTGAATGTAACATATATCTAGCTAAATATGCTCTAAACAAGCTGAGTAATACCTAAAACTGACTGAATGTAACCAATATCAAGCTAAATATGTTCTAAACTAGCTGAGTAATACCTAAAACTGACTGAATGTAACCTATATCTAGCTAATTATGCTCTCAACTAGCTGAGTAAACCCTAAAACTAGCTGAATGTAACCTATAACTAGCTAAATATGCTCTAAACTAGCTGAGTAATACCTAAAACTAGCTTAATGTAACCTATATCTAGCTAAATATGCTCTAAAGTAGCTGAGTAAACCCTAAAACTAGCTGAATGTCACCTATAACTAGCTAAATATGCTCTAAACTAGCTGAGTAATATCTAAAACTAGCCGAATGTAACCTATATCTAGCTAAATATGCTCTAAACTAGCTGAATAATACCTAAAACTAGCTGAATGTAACCTATAAGTAGCTAAATATTCTATAAAATAGCTGAGTAATACTAAAACTAGCTGAATGTAACCTATGACTAGCTAAATATGCACAAAACTAGCTGAATAATACCTAAAACTTACTGAATGTAACCTATATCTAGCTAAATATGCTCTAAACTAGCTGAGTAATACCTAATACTGACTGTAACCTATATCTAGCTAAATATGCTCTAAACTAGCTGAGTAATACCTAAAACTGTCTGAATGTAACCAATATCAAGCTAAATATGCTCTAAACTAGCTGAGTAATACCTAAAACTGACTGAATGTAACTTATATCTAGCTAAATATGCTCTAAACCAGCTGAGTAATACCTAAAACTGACTGAATGTAACCTATATCTAGCTAAATATGCTCTAAACTAGCTGAGTAAACCCTAAAACTTGCCGAATGTTACCTATATCCAGCTAAATATGCTCTAAACTAGTTGAGTAAACCCTAAAACTAGCTGAATGTAACCTATAACTAGCTAAATATGCTCTAAACTAGCTGAGTAATACCTAAAACTAGAAGAATATTACCGATAACTAGTTAAATATGCTCTAAACTAGCTGAGTAATACCTAAAACTGACTGAATGTAACCTATATCTGGATAAATATGCTCTAAACTAGCTGAGTAATACCTAAAACTAGCTGAATGTAAACTATAACTAGCTAAATATGCTCTAAACTAGCTGAGTAATACCTAAAACTGACTGAATGTAACATATATCTAGTTAAATATGCTCTAAACCAGCTGAGTAATACCTAAAACTGACCGAATGTAACCAATACCTAGCTAAATATGCTCAAAACTAGCTGAGTAATACCTAAAACTAGCTGAATGTAGCCTATAACTAGCTAAATATGCTCTAAACTAGCTGAGTAATACCCAAAACTGACTGAATGTAACATATATCTATCTAAATATGCTCTAAACAAGCTGAGTAATACCTAAAACTGACTGAATGTAACCTATACCTAGCTAAATATGCTCTAAACTAGCTGAGTAATACCTAAAACTGACTGAATGTAACCTATATCTAGCTAAATATGCTCTAAACTAGCTGAGAAATACCTCAAACTGACTGAATGTAACCTATATCTAGCTAAATAAGCTCTAATCAAGCTGAGTAATACCTAAAACTGACTGAATGTAACATATATCTAGCTAAATATGCTCTAAACTAGCTGAGTAATACCTAAAACTGACTGAATGTAACCTATATGTAGATAAATATGCTCTAAACTAGCTGAGTTATACCTAAAACTAGCTGAATGTAGCCTATAACTAGCTAAATATGATCTAAACTAGCTGAGTAATACCCAAAACTGACTGAATGTAACATATATCTAGCTAAATATGCTCTAAACAAGCCGAGTAATACCTAAAACTGACTGAATGTAACCTATACCTACCTAAATATGCTCTAAACTAGCTGAGTAATACCTAAAACTGACTGAATGTAACCTATACCTAGCTAAATATGCTCTAATCTAGCTGAGTAATAACTTAAACTGACTGAATGTAACCTATATCTAGCTAAATATGCTCTAAACTAGGTGAGTAATACCTAATACTGACTGGATGTAACCTATATCTAGCTAAATATGCTCTAAACAAGCTGAGAAATACCTAAAACTGACTGAATGTAACCTATACCTAGCTAAATATGCTCTAAACTAGCTGAGTAATACCTAAAACTGTCTGAAGGTAACCAATATCAAGCTAAATATGTTCTAAACTAGCTGAGTAATACCTAAAACTGACTGAATGTAACCTATATCTAGCTAATTATGCTCTCAACTAGCTGAGTAAACCCTAAAACTAGCTGAATGTAACCTATAACTAGCTAAATATGCTCTAAACTAGCTGAGTAATACCTAAAACTAGCTTAATGTAACCTATATCTAGCTAAATATGCTCTAAAGTAGCTGAGTAAACCCTAAAACTAGCTGAATGTCACCTATAACTAGCTAAATATGCTCTAAACTAGCTGAGTAATATTTAAACTAGCCGAATGTAACCTATATCTAGCTAAATATGCTCTAAACTAGCTGAGTAATACCTAAAACTAGCTGAATGTAACCTATAACTAGCTAAATATTCTCTAAAATAGCTGAGTAATACTAAAACTAGCTGAATGTAACCTATGACTAGCTAAATATGCACAAAACTAGCTGAATAATACCTAAAACTTACTAATAATAATAATATCGTATGGCCTCGGGTGCCTGGTGCAAGCTTTGCTATTTGACACCCAGAGGGTAGCTTGCATGTCGAATTTCGTAGTTCATTGACTATGAAAGTCAAGGAGGTTAGATGTTAGATATCTAATCTCCTTGAACACAATAGCGCTTTCTAGTAGAGAAATGAGGAACTTTGTGCTGGCGGAAACTCCCGAGATTAATTTTGCCATTATGAACTCGGCCTACTGAATTCAAATGGGTTCTTTGACATGCCAACATCGTATGACATGCGTATCGTATTTTTGCCGCCTTTCAAAAATCACTTACCACGGTCAGGGGCGAACCTGCAATCTTGGGGTTAGTAGACCGACACGCTATCCACTCACCCACCGTGGCAAGCCTAAAACTTACTGAATGTAACCTATATCTCGATAAATATGCTCGAAACTAGCTGAGTAATACCTGAAACTAGCCGAATGTTACCTATATCTAGCTATATACGCTCTAAACTAGCTGAGTAAACCCTAAAACTAGCCGAATGTTACCTATATTCAGCTATATATGCTCTAAACTAGTTGAGTAAACCCTAAAACTAGCTGAATGTAACCTATAACTACCTAATATTCTCTAAACTAGCTGAGTAATACCTAAAATTAGACGAATGTTACCGATAACTAGTTAAATATGCTCTAAACTAGCTGAGTAATACCTAAAACTAGCTGAATGTAGCCTATAACTGGCTAAATATGCTCTAAACTAGCTGAGTAATACCCAAAACAGGCTGAATGTAACATATATCTAGCTAAATATGCTCTAAACAAGCTGAGTAATACCTAAAACTGACTGAATGTAACCAATATCAAGCTAAATATGTTCTAAACTAGCTGAGTAATTCCTAAAACTGACTGAATGTAACCTATATCTAGCTAATTATGCTCTCAACTAGCTGAGTAAACCCTAAAACTAGCTGAATGTAACCTATAACTAGCTAAATATGCTCTAAACTAGCTGAGTAATACCTAAAACTAGCTTAATGTAACCTATATCTAGCTAAATATGCTCTAAAGTAGCTGAGTAAACCCTAAAACTAGCTGAATGTCACCTATAACTAGCTAAATATGCTCTAAACTAGCTGAGTAATATCTAAAACTAGCCGAATGTAACCTATATCTAGCTAAATATGCTCTAAACTAGCTGAATAATACCTAAAACTAGCTGAATGTAACCTATAAGTAGCTAAATATTCTATAAAATAGCTGAGTAATACTAAAACTAGCTGAATGTAACCTATGACTAGCTAAATATGCACAAAACTAGCTGAATAATACCTAAAACTTACTGAATGTAACCTATATCTAGCTAAATATGCTCTAAACTAGCTGAGTAATACCTAATACTGACTGTAACCTATATCTAGCTAAATATGCTCTAAACTAGCTGAGTAATACCTAAAACTGTCTGAATGTAACCAATATCAAGCTAAATATGCTCTAAACTAGCTGAGTAATACCTAAAACTGACTGAATGTAACTTATATCTAGCTAAATATGCTCTAAACCAGCTGAGTAATACCTAAAACTGACTGAATGTAACCTATATCTAGCTAAATATGCTCTAAACTAGCTGAGTAAACCCTAAAACTTGCCGAATGTTACCTATATCCAGCTAAATATGCTCTAAACTAGTTGAGTAAACCCTAAAACTAGCTGAATGTAACCTATAACTAGCTAAATATGCTCTAAACTAGCTGAGTAATACCTAAAACTAGCTTAATGTAACCTATATCTAGCTAAATATGCTCTAAAGTAGCTGAGTAAACCCTAAAACTAGCTGAATGTCACCTATAACTAGCTAAATATGCTCTAAACTAGCTGAGTAATATCTAAAACTAGCCGAATGTAACCTATATCTAGCTAAATATGCTCTAAACTAGGTGAGTAATACCTAATACTGACTGGATGTAACCTATAGCTAGCTAAATATGCTCTAAACAAGCTGAGAAATACCTAAAACTGACTGAATGTAACCTATACCTAGCTAAATATGCTCTAAACTAGCTGAGTAATAACTAAAACTGAATGAATGTAACATATATCTAGCTAAATATGCTCCAAACTAGCTGAGTAAACCATAAAACTGACTGAATGTAACTTATAACTAGCTAAATATGCACTAAACTAGCTGAGTTATACCAAAAACTAGCCGAAAGTAACCTATATCAAGCTAAATATGCTCCAAAGTAGCTGAGTATTACTAAAACTAGCTGAATGTAACCTATGACTAGCTAAATATGTTCAAAACTAGCTGAGTAATACCTAAAACTTACTGAATGTAACCTATCTCTAGTTAAATATGCTCTAAACTAGCTGAGTAATACCTAATACTGACTGTAACCTATATCTAGCTAAATATGCTCTAAACTAGCTGAGTAATACCTAAATTTGTCTGAAGGTAACCAATATCAAGCTAAATATGTTCTAAACTAGCTGAGTAATACCTAAAACTGACTGAATGTAACCTATATCTAGCTAATTATGCTCTCAACTAGCTGAGTAAACCCTAAAACTAGCTGAATGTAACCTATAACTAGCTAAATATGCTCTAAACTAGCTGAGTAATACCTAAAACTAGCTTAATGTAACCTATATCTAGCTAAATATGCTCTAAAGTAGCTGAGTAAACCCTAAAACTAGCTGAATGTCACCTATAACTAGCTAAATATGCTCTAAACTAGCTGAGTAATATTTAAACTAGCCGAATGTAACCTATATCTAGCTAAATATGCTCTAAACTAGCTGAGTAATACCTAAAACTAGCTGAATGTAACCTATAACTAGCTAAATATTCTCTAAAATAGCTGAGTAATACTAAAACTAGCTGAATGTAACCTATGACTAGCTAAATATGCACAAAACTAGCTGAATAATACCTAAAACTTACTAATAATAATAATATCGTATGGCCTCGGGTGCCTGGTGCAAGCTTTGCTATTTGACACCCAGAGGGTAGCTTGCATGTCGAATTTCGTAGTTCATTGACTATGAAAGTCAAGGAGGTTAGATGTTAGATATCTAATCTCCTTGAACACAATAGCGCTTTCTAGTAGAGAAATGAGGAACTTTGTGCTGGCGGAAACTCCCGAGATTAATTTTGCCATTATGAACTCGGCCTACTGAATTCAAATGGGTTCTTTGACATGCCAACATCGTATGACATGCGTATCGTATTTTTGCCGCCTTTCAAAAATCACTTACCACGGTCAGGGGCGAACCTGCAATCTTGGGGTTAGTAGACCGACACGCTATCCACTCACCCACCGTGGCAAGCCTAAAACTTACTGAATATAACCTATATCTCGATAAATATGCTCGAAACTAAATGAGTAATACCTGAAACTAGCCGAATGTTACCTATATCTAGCTATATATGCTCTAAACTAGCTGAGTAAACCCTAAAACTAGCCGAATGTTACCTATATTCAGCTATATATGCTCTAAACTAGTTGAGTAAACCCTAAAACTAGCTGAATGTAACCTATAACTACCTAATATTCTCTAAACTAGCTGAGTAATACCTAAAATTAGACGAATGTTACCGATAACTAGTTAAATATGCTCTAAACTAGCTGAGTAATACCTAAAACTAGCTGAATGTAGCCTATAACTGGCTAAATATGCTCTAAACTAGCTGAGTAATACCCAAAACAGGCTGAATGTAACATATATCTAGCTAAATATGCTCTAAACAAGCTGAGTAATACCTAAAACTGACTGAATGTAACCAATAACAAGCTAAATATTTTCTAAACTAGCTGAGTAATACCTAAAACTGACTGAATGTAACCTATATCTAGCTAATTATGCTCTCAACTAGCTGAGTAAACCCTAAAACTAGCTGAATGTAACCTATAACTAGCTAAATATGCTCTAAACTAGCTGAGTAATACCTAAAACTAGCTTAATGTAACCTATATCTAGCTAAATATGCTCTAAAGTAGCTGAGTAAACCCTAAAACTAGCTGAATGTCACCTATAACTAGCTAAATATGCTCTAAACTAGCTGAGTAATATCTAAAACTAGCCGAATGTAACCTATATCTAGCTAAATATGCTCTAAACTAGCTGAATAATACCTAAAACTAGCTGAATGTAACCTATAAGTAGCTAAATATTCTATAAAATAGCTGAGTAATACTAAAACTAGCTGAATGTAACCTATAACTAGCTAAATATGCTCTAAACTAGCTGAGTAATACCTAAAACTAGCTTAATGTAACCTATATCTAGCTAAATATGCTCTAAAGTAGCTGAGTAAACCCTAAAACTAGCTGGATGTCACCTATAACTAGCTAAATATGCTCTAAACTAGCTGAGTAATATTTAAACTAGCCGAATGTAACCTATATCTAGCTAAATATGCTCTAAACTAGCTGAGTAATACCTAAAACTAGCTGAATGTAACCTATAACTAGCTAAATATTCTCTAAAATAGCTGATTAATACTAAAACTAGCTGAATGTAACCTATGACTAGCTAAATATGCACAAAACTAGCTGAATAATACCTAAAACTTACTAATAATAATAATATCGTATGGCCTCGGGTGCCTGGTGCAAGCTTTGCTATTTGACACCCAGAGGGTAGCTTGCATGTCGAATTTCGTAGTTCATTGACTATGAAAGTCAAGGAGGTTAGATGTTAGATATCTAATCTCCTTGAACACAATAGCGCTTTCTAGTAGAGAAATGAGGAACTTTGTGCTGGCGGAAACTCCCGAGATTAATTTTGCCATTATGAACTCGGCCTACTGAATTCAAATGGGTTCTTTGACATGCCAACATCGTATGACATGCGTATCGTATTTTTGCCGCCTTTCAAAAATCACTTACCACGGTCAGGGGCGAACCTGCAATCTTGGGGTTAGTAGACCGACACGCTATCCACTCACCCACCGTGGCAAGCCTAAAACTTACTGAATGTAACCTATATCTCGATAAATATGCTCGAAACTAGCTGAGTAATACCTGAAACTAGCCGAATGTTACCTATATCTAGCTATATATGCTCTAAACTAGCTGAGTAAACCCTAAAACTAGCCGAATGTTACCTATATTCAGCTATATATGCTCTAAACTAGTTGAGTAAACCCTAAAACTAGCTGAATGTAACGTATAACTACCTAATATTCTCTAAACTAGCTGAGTAATACCTAAAATTAGACGAATGTTACCGATAACTAGTTAAATATGCTCTAAACTAGCTGAGTAATACCTAAAACTAGCTGAATGTAGCCTATAACTGGCTAAATATGCTCTAAACTAGCTGAGTAATACCCAAAACAGGCTGAATGTAACATATATCTAGCTAAATATGCTCTAAACAAGCTGAGTAATACCTAAAACTGACTGAATGTAACCAATATCAAGCTAAATATGTTCTAAACTAGCTGAGTAATACCTAAAACTGACTGAATGTAACCTATATCTAGCTAATTATGCTCTCAACTAGCTGAGTAAACCCTAAAACTAGCTGAATGTAACCTATAACTAGCTAAATATGCTCTAAACCAGCTGAGTAATACCTAAAACTAGCTTAATGTAACCTATATCTAGCTAAATATGCTCTAAAGTAGCTGAGTAAACCCTAAAACTAGCTGAATGTCACCTATAACTAGCTAAATATGCTCTAAACTAGCTGAGTAATATCTAAAACTAGCCGAATGTAACCTATATCTAGCTAAATATGCTCTAAACTAGCTGAATAATACCTAAAACTAGCTGAATGTAACCTATAAGTAGCTAAATATACTATAAAATAGCTGAGTAATACTAAAACTAGCTGAATGTAACCTATGACTAGCTAAATATGCACAAAACTTGCTGAATAATACCTAAAACTTACTGAATGTAACCTATATCTAGCTAAATATGCTCTAAACTAGCTGAGTAATACCTAATACTGACTGTAACCTATATCTAGCTAAATATGCTCTAAACTAGCTGAGTAATACCTAAAACTGTCTGAATGTAACCAATATCAAGCTAAATATGCTCTAAACTAGCTGAGTAATACCTAAAACTGACTGAATGTAACTTATATCTAGCTAAATATGCTCTAAACCAGCTGAGTAATCCCTAAAACTGACTGAATGTAACCTATATCTAGCTAAATATGCTCTAAACTAGCTGAGTAAACCCTAAAACTTGCCGAATGTTACCTATATCCAGCTAAATATGCTCTAAACTAGTTGAGTAAACCCTAAAACTAGCTGAATGTAACCTATAACTAGCTAAATATGCTCTAAACTAGCTGAGTAATACCTAAAACTAGAAGAATATTACCGATAACTAGTTAAATATGCTCTAAACTAGCTGAGTAATACCTAAAACTGACTGAATGTAACCTATATCTAGATAAATATGCTCTAAACTAGCTGAGTAATACCTAAAACTAGCTGAATGTAAACTATAACTAGCTAAATATGCTCTAAACTAGCTGAGTAATACCTAAAACTGACTGAATGTAACATATATCTAGTTAAATATGCTCTAAACCAGCTGAGTAATACCTAAAACTGACCGAATGTAACCAATACCTAGCTAAATATGCTCAAAACTAGCTGAGTAATACCTAAAACTAGCTGAATGTAGCCTATAACTAGCTAAATATGCTCTAAACTAGCTGAGTAATACCCAAAACTGACTGAATGTAACATATATCTATCTAAATATGCTCTAAACAAGCTGAGTAATACCTAAAACTGACTGAATGTAACCTATATCTAGCTAAATATGCTCTAAACTAGCTGAGAAATACCTCAAACTGACTGAATGTAACCTATATCTAGCTAAATAAGCTCTAAACAAGCTGAGTAATACCTAAAACTGACTGAATGTAACATATATCTAGCTAAATATGCTCTAAACTAGCTGAGTAATACCTAAAACTGACTGAATGTAACCTATATCTAGATAAATATGCTCTAAACTAGCTGAGTTATACCTAAAACTAGCTGAATGTAGCCTATAACTAGCTAAATATGATCTAAACTAGCTGAGTAATACCCAAAACTGACTGAATGTAACATATATCTAGCTAAATATGCTCTAAACAAGCCGAGTAATACCTAAAACTGACTGAATGTAACCTATACCTACCTAAATATGCTCTAAACTAGCTGAGTAATACCTAAAACTGACTGAATGTAACCTATATCTAGCTAAATATGCTCTAAACTAGCTGAGAAATACCTCAAACTGACTGAATGTAACCTATATCTAGCTAAATAAGCTCTAAACAAGCTGAGTAATACCTAAAACTGACTGAATGTAACCTATACCTAGCTAAATATGCTCTAATCTAGCTGAGTAATAACTTAAACTGACTGAATGTAACCTATATCTAGCTAAATATGCTCCAAACTAGCTGACTAAACCCTAAAACTGACTGAATGAAACTTAAAACTAGCTAAATATGCCCTAAACTAGCTGAGTTATACCTAAAACTAGTAGAATGTTACCTATATCTAGCTTAATATGCTCTAAACTAGCTGAGTAATACCTAAAACTAGCCGAATGTTACCTATATCTAGTTAAATATGCTCTAAACTAGCTGAGTAATACCTAAAACTGACTGAATGTAACCTATATCTAGCTAAATATGCTCTAAACTAGGTGAGTAATACCTAATACTGACTGGATGTAACCTATATCTAGCTAAATATGCTCTAAACAAGCTGAGAAATACCTAAAACTGACTGAATGTAACCTATACCTAGCTAAATATGCTCTAAACTAGCTGAGTAATACCTAAAACCTGTCTGAAGGTAACCAATATCAAGCTAAATATGTTCTACACTAGCTGAGTAATACCTAAAAACTGACTGAATGTACCTATATCTAGCTAATTATGCTCTCAACTAGCTGAGTAAACCCTAAAACTAGCTGAATGTAACCTATAACTAGCTAAATATGCTCTAAACTAGCTGAGTAATACCTAAAACTAGCTTAATGTAACCTATATCTAGCTAAATATGCTCTAAAGTAGCTGAGTAAACCCTAAAACTAGCTGAATGTCACCTATAACTAGCTAAATATGCTCTAAACTAGCTGAGTAATATTTAAACTAGCCGAATGTAACCTATATCTAGCTAAATATGCTCTAAACTAGCTGAGTAATACCTAAAACTAGCTGAATGTAACCTATAACTAGCTAAATATTCTCTAAAATAGCTGAGTAATACTAAAACTAGCTGAATGTAACCTATGACTAGCTAAATATGCACAAAACTAGCTGAATAATACCTAAAACTTACTAATAATAATAATAATATCGTATGGCCTCGGGTGCCTGGTGCAAGCTTTGCTATTTGACACCCAGAGGGTAGCTTGCATGTCGAATTTCGTAGTTCATTGGACTATGAAAGTCAAGGAGGTTAGATGTTAGATATCTAATCTCCTTGAACACAATAGCGCTTTCTAGTAGAGAAATGAGGAACTTTGTGCTGGCGGAAACTCCCGAGATTAATTTTGCCATTATGAACTCGGCCTACTGAATTCAAATGGGTTCTTTGACATGCCAACATCGTATGACATGCGTATCGTATTTTTGCCGCCTTTCAAAAATCACTTACCACGGTCAGGGGCGAACCTGCAATCTTGGGGTTAGTAGACCGACACGCTATCCACTCACCCACCGTGGCAAGCCTAAAACTTACTGAATGTAACCTATATCTCGATAAATATGCTCGAAACTAGCTGAGTAATACCTGAAACTAGCCGAATGTTACCTATATCTAGCTATATATGCTCTAAACTAGCTGAGTAAACCCTAAAACTAGCCGAATGTTACCTATATTCAGCTATATAAGCTCTAAACTAGTTGAGTAAACCCTAAAACTAGCTGAATGTAACCTATAACTACCTAATATTCTCTAAACTAGCTGAGTAATACCTAAAATTAGACGAATGTTACCGATAACTAGTTAAATATGCTCTAAACTAGCTGAGTAATACCTAAAACTAGCTGAATGTAGCCTATAACTGGCTAAATATGCTCTAAACTAGCTGAGTAATACCCAAAACAGGCTGAATGTAACATATATCTAGCTAAATATGCTCTAAACAAGCTGAGTAATACCTAAAACTGACTGAATGTAACCAATATCAAGCTAAATATGTTCTAAACTAGCTGAGTAATACCTAAAACTGACTGAATGTAACCTATATCTAGCTAATTATGCTCTCAACTAGCTGAGTAAACCCCTAAAACTAGCTGAATGTAACCTATAACTAGCTAAATATGCTCTAAACTAGCTGAGTAATACCTAAAACTAGCTTAATGTAACCTATATCTAGCTAAATATGCTCTAAAGTAGCTGAGTAAACCCTAAAACTAGCTGAATGTCATCTATAACTAGCTAAATATGCTCTAAACTAGCTGAGTAATATCTAAAACTAGCCGAATGTAACCTATATCTAGCTAAATATGCTCTAAACTAGCTGAATAATACCTAAAACTAGCTGAATGTAACCTATAAGTAGCTAAATATTCTATAAAATAGCTGAGTAATACTAAAACTAGCTGAATGTAACCTATGACTAGCTAAATATGCACAAAACTAGCTGAATAATACCTAAAACTTACTGAATGTAACCTATATCTAGCTAAATATGCTCTAAACTAGCTGAGTAATACCTAATACTGACTGTAACCTATATCTAGCTAAATATGCTCTAAACTAGCTGAGTAATACCTAAAACTGTCTGAATGTAACCAATATCAAGCTAAATATGCTCTAAACTAGCTGAGTAATACCTAAAACTGACTGAATGTAACTTATATCTAGCTAAATATGCTCTAAACCAGCTGAGTAATACCTAAAACTGACTGAATGTAACCTATATCAAGCTAAATATGCTCTAACTAGCTGAATAAACCCTAAAACTTGCCGAATGTTACCTATATCCAGCTAAATATGCTCTAAACTAGTTGAGTAAACCCTAAAACTAGCTGAATGTAACCTATAACTAGCTAAATATGCTCTAAACTAGCTGAGTAATACCTAAAACTAGAAGAATATTACCGATAACTAGTTAAATATGCTCTAAACTAGCTGAGTAATACCTAAAACTGACTGAATGTAACCTATATCTAGATAAATATGCTCTAAACTAGCTGAGTAATACCTAAAACTAGCTGAATGTAAACTATAACTAGCTAAATATGCTCTAAACTAGCTGAGTAATACCTAAAACTGACTGAATGTAACATATATCTAGTTAAATATGCTCTAAACCAGCTGAGTAATACCTAAAACTGACCGAATGTAACCAATACCTAGCTAAATATGCTCAAAACTAGCTGAGTAATACCTAAAACTAGCTGAATGTAGCCTATAACTAGCTAAATATGCTCTAAACTAGCTGAGTAATACCCAAAACTGACTGAATGTAACATATATCTATCTAAATATGATCTAAACAAGCTGAGTAATACCTAAAACTGACTGAATGTAACCTATACCTAGCTAAATATGCTCTAAACTAGCTGAGTAATACCTAAAACTGACTGAATGTAACCTATATCTAGCTAAATATGCTCTAAACTAGCTGAGAAATACCTCAAACTGACTGAATGTAACCTATATCTAGCTAAATAAGCTCTAAACAAGCTGAGTAATACCTAAAACTGACTGAATGTAACATATATCTAGCTAAATATGCTCTAAACTAGCTGAGTAATACCTAAAACTGACTGAATGTAACCTATATCTAGATAAATATGCTCTAAACTAGCTGAGTTATACCTAAAACTAGCTGAATGTAGCCTATAACTAGCTAAATATGATCTAAACTAGCTGAGTAATACCCAAAACTGACTGAATGTAACATATATCTAGCTAAATATGCTCTAAACAAGCCGAGTAATACCTAAAACTGACTGAATGTAACCTATACCTACCTAAATATGCTCTAAACTAGCTGAGTAATACCTAAAACTGACTGAATGTAACCTATATCTAGCTAAATATGCTCTAAACTAGCTGAGAAATACCTCAAACTGACTGAATGTAACCTATATCTAGCTAAATAAGCTCTAAACAAGCTGAGTAATACCTAAAACTGACTGAATGTAACCAATATCAAGCTAAATATGTTCTAAACTAGCTGAGTAATACCTAAAACTGACTGAATGTAACCTATATCTAGCTAATTATGCTCTCAACTAGCTGAGTAAACCCTAAAACTAGCTGAATGTAACCTATAACTAGCTAAATATGCTCTAAACTAGCTGAGTAATACCTAAAACTAGCTTAATGTAACCTATATCTAGCTAAATATGCTCTAAAGTAGCTGAGTAAACCCTAAAACTAGCTGAATGTCACCTATAACTAGCTAAATATGCTCTAAACTAGCTGAGTAATATCTAAAACTAGCCGAATGTAACCTATATCTAGCTAAATATGCTCTAAACTAGGTGAGTAATACCTAATACTGACTGGATGTAACCTATATCTAGCTAAATATGCTCTAAACAAGCTGAGAAATACCTAAAACTGACTGAATGTAACCTATACCTAGCTAAATATGCTCTGAACTAGCTGAGTAATAACTAAAACTGAATGAATGTAACATATATCTAGCTAAATATGCTCCAAACTAGCTGAGTAAACCATAAAACTGACTGAATGTAACTGATAACTAGCTAAATATGCATTAAACTAGCTGAGTTATACCAAAAACTAGCCGAAAGTAACCTATATCAAGCTAAATATGCTCCAAAGTAGCTGAGTATTACTAAAACTAGCTGAATGTAACCTATGACTAGCTAAATATGTTCAAAACTAGCTGAGTAATACCTAAAACTTACTGAATGTAACCTATCTCTAGTTAAATATGCTCTAAACTAGCTGAGTAATACCTAATACTGACTGTAACCTATATCTAGATAAATATGCTCTAAACTAGCTGAGTAATACCTAAAACTGTCTGAAGGTAACCAATATCAAGCTAAATATGTTCTAAACTAGCTGAGTAATACCTAAAACTGACTGAATGTAACCTATATCTAGCTAATTATGCTCTCAACTAGCTGAGTAAACCCTAAAACTAGCTGAATGTAACCTATAACTAGCTAAATATGCTCTAAACTAGCTGAGTAATACCTAAAACTAGCTTAATGTAACCTATATCTAGCTAAATATGCTCTAAAGTAGCTGAGTAAAACCCTAAAACTAGCTGAATGTCACCTATAACTAGCTAAATATGCTCTAAACTAGCTGAGTAATATTTAAACTAGCCGAATGTAACCTATATCTAGCTAAATATGCTCTAAACTAGTTGAGTAAACCCTAAAACTAGCTGAATGTAACCTATAACTAGCTAAATATGCTCTAAACTAGCTGAGTAATACCTAAAACTAGAAGAATATTACCGATAACTAGTTAAATATGCTCTAAACTAGCTGAGTAATACCTAAAACTGACTGAATGTAACCTATATCTAGATAAATATGCTCTAAACTAGCTGAGTAATACCTAAAACTAGCTGAATGTAAACTATAACTAGCTAAATATGCTCTAAACTAGCTGAGTAATACCTAAAACTGACTGAATGTAACATATATCTAGTTAAATATGCTCTAAACCAGCTGAGTAATACCTAAAACTGACCGAATGTAACCAATACCTAGCTAAATATGCTCAAAACTAGCTGAGTAATACCTAAAACTAGCTGATTGTAGCCTATAACTAGCTAAATATGCTCTAAACTAGCTGAGTAATACCCAAAACTGACTGAATGTAACATATATCTATCTAAATATGATCTAAACAAGCTGAGTAATACCTAAAACTGACTGAATGTAACCTATACCTAGCTAAATATGCTCTAAACTAGCTGAGTAATACCTAAAACTGACTGAATGTAACCTATATCTAGCTAAATATGCTCTAAACTAGCTGAGAAATACCTCAAACTGACTGAATGTAACCTATATCTAGCTAAATAAGCTCTAAACAAGCTGAGTAATACCTAAAACTGACTGAATGTAACATATATCTAGCTAAATATGCTCTAAACTAGCTGAGTAATACCTAAAACTGACTGAATGTAACCTATATCTAGATAAATATGCTCTAAACTAGCTGAGTTATACCTAAAACTAGCTGAATGTAGCCTATAACTAGCTAAATATGATCTAAACTAGCTGAGTAATACCCAAAACTGACTGAATGTAACATATATCTAGCTAAATATGCTCTAAACAAGCCGAGTAATACCTAAAACTGACTGAATGTAACCTATACCTACCTAAATATGCTCTAAACTAGCTGAGTAATACCTAAAACTGACTGAATGTAACCTATATCTAGCTAAATATGCTCTAAACTAGCTGAGAAATACCTCAAACTGACTGAATGTAACCTATATCTAGCTAAATAAGCTCTAAACAAGCTGAGTAATACCTAAAACTGACTGAATGTAACCAATATCAAGCTAAATATGTTCTAAACTAGCTGAGTAATACCTAAAACTGACTGAATGTAACCTATATCTAGCTAATTATGCTCTCAACTAGCTGAGTAAACCCTAAAACTAGCTGAATGTAACCTATAACTAGCTAAATATGCTCTAAACTAGCTGAGTAATACCTAAAACTAGCTTAATGTAACCTATATCTAGCTAAATATGCTCTAAAGTAGCTGAGTAAACCCTAAAACTAGCTGAATGTCACCTATAACTAGCTAAATATGCTCTAAACTAGCTGAGTAATATCTAAAACTAGCCGAATGTAACCTATATCTAGCTAAATATGCTCTAAACTAGGTGAGTAATACCTAATACTGACTGGATGTAACCTATATCTAGCTAAATATGCTCTAAACAAGCTGAGAAATACCTAAAACTGACTGAATGTAACCTATACCTAGCTAAATATGCTCTAAACTAGCTGAGTAATAACTAAAACTGAATGAATGTAACATATATCTAGCTAAATATGCTCCAAACTAGCTGAGTAAACCATAAAACTGACTGAATGTAACTGATAACTAGCTAAATATGCATTAAACTAGCTGAGTTATACCAAAAACTAGCCGAAAGTAACCTATATCAAGCTAAATATGCTCCAAAGTAGCTGAGTATTACTAAAACTAGCTGAATGTAACCTATGACTAGCTAAATATGTTCAAAACTAGCTGAGTAATACCTAAAACTTACTGAATGTAACCTATCTCTAGTTAAATATGCTCTAAACTAGCTGAGTAATACCTAATACTGACTGTAACCTATATCTAGCTAAATATGCTCTAAACTAGCTGAGTAATACCTAAAACTGTCTGAAGGTAACCAATATCAAGCTAAATATGTTCTAAACTAGCTGAGTAATACCTAAAACTGACTGAATGTAACCTATATCTAGCTAATTATGCTCTCAACTAGCTGAGTAAACCCTAAAACTAGCTGAATGTAACCTATAACTAGCTAAATATGCTCTAAACTAGCTGAGTAATACCTAAAACTAGCTTAATGTAACCTATATCTAGCTAAATATGCTCTAAAGTAGCTGAGTAAACCCTAAAACTAGCTGAATGTCACCTATAACTAGCTAAATATGCTCTAAACTAGCTGAGTAATATTTAAACTAGCCGAATGTAACCTATATCTAGCTAAATATGCTCTAAACTAGCTGAGTAATACCTAAAACTAGCTGAATGTAACCTATAACTAGCTAAATATTCTCTAAAATAGCTGATTAATACTAAAACTAGCTGAATGTAACCTATGACTAGCTAAATATGCACAAAACTAGCTGAATAATACCTAAAACTTACTAATAATACTAATATCGTATGGCCTCGGGTGCCTGGTGCAAGCTTTGCTATTTGACACCCAGAGGGTAGCTTGCATGTCGAATTTCGTAGTTCATTGACTATGAAAGTCAAGGAGGTTAGATGTTAGATATCTAATCTCCTTGAACACAATAGCGCTTTCTAGTAGAGAAATGAGGAACTTTGTGCTGGCGGAAACTCCCGAGATTAATTTTGCCATTATGAACTCGGCCCTACTGAATTCAAATGGGTTCTTTGACATGCCAACATCGTATGACATGCGTATCGTATTTTTGCCGCCTTTCAAAAATCACTTACCACGGTCAGGGGCGAACCTCCAATCTTGGGGTTAGTAGACCGACACGCTATCCACTCACCCACCGTGGCAAGCCTAAAACTTACTGAATGTAACCTATATCTCGATAAATATGCTCGAAACTAGCTGAGTAATACCTGAAACTAGCCGAATGTTACCTATATCTAGCTATATATGCTCTAAACTAGCTGAGTAAACCCTAAAACTAGCCGAATGTTACCTATATTCAGCTATATATGCTCTAAACTAGTTGAGTAAACCCTAAAACTAGCTGAATGTAACCTATAACTACCTAATATATTCTCTAAACTAGCTGAGTAATACCTAAAATTAGACGAATGTTACCGATAACTAGTTAAATATGCTCTAAACTAGCTGAGTAATACCTAAAACTAGCTGAATGTAGCCTATAACTGGCTAAATATGCTCTAAACTAGCTGAGTAATACCCAAAACAGGCTGAATGTAACATATATCTAGCTAAATATGCTCTAAACAAGCTGAGTAATACCTAAAACTGACTGAATGTAACCAATATCAAGCTAAATATGTTCTAAACTAGCTGAGTAATACCTAAAACTGACTGAATGTAACCTATATCTAGCTAATTATGCTCTCAACTAGCTGAGTAAACCCTAAAACTAGCTGAATGTAACCTATAACTAGCTAAATATGCTCTAAACTAGCTGAGTAATACCTAAAACTAGCTTAATGTAACCTATATCTAGCTAAATATGCTCTAAAGTAGCTGAGTAAACCCTAAAACTAGCTGAATGTCACCTATAACTAGCTAAATATGCTCTAAACTAGCTGAGTAATATCTAAAACTAGCCGAATGTAACCTATATCTAGCTAAATATGCTCTAAACTAGCTGAATAATACCTAAAACTAGCTGAATGTAACCTATAAGTAGCTAAATATTCTATAAAATAGCTGAGTAATACTAAAACTAGCTGAATGTAACCTATGACTAGCTAAATATGCACAAAACTAGCTGAATAATACCTAAAACTTACTGAATGTAACCTATATCTAGCTAAATATGCTCTAAACTAGCTGAGTAATACCTAATACTGACTGTAACCTATATCTAGCTAAATATGCTCTAAACTAGCTGAGTAATACCTAAAACTGTCTGAATGTAACCAATATCAAGCAAAATATGCTCTAAACTAGCTGAGTAATACCTAAAACTGACTGAATGTAACTTATATCTAGCTAAATATGCTCTAAACCAGCTGAGTAATACCTAAAACTGACTGAATGTAACCTATATCTAGCTAAATATGCTCTAAACTAGCTGAGTAAACCCTAAAACTTGCCGAATGTTACCTATATCCAGCTAAATATGCTCTAAACTAGTTGAGTAAACCCTAAAACTAGCTGAATGTAACCTATAACTAGCTAAATATGCTCTAAACTAGCTGAGTAATACCTAAAACTAGAAGAATATTACCGATAACTAGTTAAATATGCTCTAAACTAGCTGAGTAATACCTAAAACTGACTGAATGTAACCTATATCTAGATAAATATGCTCTAAACTAGCTGAGTAATACCTAAAACTAGCTGAATGTAAACTATAACTAGCTAAATATGCTCTAAACTAGCTGAGTAATACCTAAAACTGACTGAATGTAACATATATCTAGTTAAATATGCTCTAAACCAGCTGAGTAATACCTAAAACTGACCGAATGTAACCAATACCTAGCTAAATATGCTCAAAACTAGCTGAGTAATACCTAAAACTAGCTGAATGTAGCCTATAACTAGCTAAATATGCTCTAAACTAGCTGAGTAATACCCAAAACTGACTGAATGTAACATATATCTATCTAAATATGCTCTAAACAAGCTGAGTAATGCCTAAAACTGACTGAATGTAACCTATACCTAGCTAAATATGCTCTAAACTAGCTGAGTAATACCTAAAACTGACTGAATGTAACTTATATCTAGCTAAATATGCTCTAAACTAGCTGAGAAATACCTCAAACTGACTGAATGTAACCTATATCTAGCTAAATAAGCTCTAAACAAGCTGAGTAATACCTAAAACTGACTGAATGTAACATATATCTAGCTAAATATGCTCTAAACTAGCTGAGTAATACCTAAAACTGACTGAATGTAACCTATATCTAGATAAATATGCTCTAAACTAGCTGAGTTATACCTAAAACTAGCTGAATGTAGCCTATAACTAGCTAAATATGATCTAAACTAGCTGAGTAATACCCAAAACTGACTGAATGTAACATATATCTAGCTAAATATGCTCTAAACAAGCCGAGTAATACCTAAAACTGACTGAATGTAACCTATACCTACCTAAATATGCTCTAAACTAGCTGAGTAATACCTAAAACTGACTGAATGTAACCTATATCTAGCTAAAAATGCTCTAAACTAGCTGAGAAATACCTCAAACTGACTGAATGTAACCTATATCTAGCTAAATAAGCTCTAAACAAGCTGAGTAATACCTAAAACTGACTGAATGTAACCTATACCTAGCTAAATATGCTCTAATCTAGCTGAGTAATAACTTAAACTGACTGAATGTAACCTATATCTAGCTAAATATGCTCCAAACTAGCTGACTAAACCCTAAAACTGACTGAATGAAACTTAAACCTAGCTAAATATGCCCTAAACTAGCTGAGTTATACCTAAAACTAGTAGAATGTTACCTATATCTAGCTTAATATGCTCTAAACTAGCTGAGTAATACCTAAAACTAGCCGAATGTTACCTATATCTAGTTAAATATGCTCTAAACTAGCTGAGTAATACCTAAAACTGACTGAATGTAACCTATATCTAGCTAAATATGCTCTAAACTAGGTGAGTAATACCTAATACTGACTGGATGTAACCTATATCTAGCTAAATATGCTCTAAACAAGCTGAGAAATACCTAAAACTGACTGAATGTAACCTATACCTAGCTAAATATGCTCTAAACTAGCTGAGTAATACCTAAAACTGTCTGAAGGTAACCAATATCAAGCTAAATATGTTCTAAACTAGCTGAGTAATACCTAAAACTGACTGAATGTAACCTATATCTAGCTAATTATGCTCTCAACTAGCTGAGTAAACCCTAAAACTAGCTGAATGTAACCTATAACTAGCTAAATATGCTCTAAACTAGCTGAGTAATACCTAAAACTAGCTTAATGTAACCTATATCTAGCTAAATATGCTCTAAAGTAGCTGAGTAAACCCTAAAACTAGCTGAATGTCACCTATAACTAGCTAAATATGCTCTAAACTAGCTGAGTAATATTTAAACTAGCCGAATGTAACCTATATCTAGCTAAATATGCTCTAAACTAGCTGAGTAATACCTAAAACTAGCTGAATGTAACCTATAACTAGCTAAATATTCTCTAAAATAGCTGAGTAATACTAAAACTAGCTGAATGTAACCTATGACTAGCTAAATATGCACAAAACTAGCTGAATAATACCTAAAACTTACTAATAATAATAATATCGTATGGCCTCGGGTGCCTGGTGCAAGCTTTGCTATTTGACACCCAGAGGGTAGCTTGCATGTCGAATTTCGTAGTTCATTGACTATGAAAGTCAAGGAGGTTAGATGTTAGATATCTAATCTCCTTGAACACAATAGCGCTTTCTAGTAGAGAAATGAGGAACTTTGTGCTGGCGGAAACTCCCGAGATTAATTTTGCCATTATGAACTCGGCCTACTGAATTCAAATGGGTTCTTTGACATGCCAACATCGTATGACATGCGTATCGTATTTTTGCCGCCTTTCAAAAATCACTTACCACGGTCAGGGGCGAACCTGCAATCTTGGGGTTAGTAGACCGACACGCTATCCACTCACCCACCGTGGCAAGCCTAAAACTTACTGAATGTAACCTATATCTCGATAAATATGCTCGAAACTAGCTGAGTAATACCTGAAACTAGCCGAATGTTACCTATATCTAGCTATATATGCTCTAAACTAGCTGAGTAAACCCTAAAACTAGCCGAATGTTACCTATATTCAGCTATATATGCTCTAAACTAGTTGAGTAAACCCTAAAACTAGCTGAATGTAACCTATAACTACCTAATATTCTCTAAACTAGCTGAGTAATACCTAAAATTAGACGAATGTTACCGATAACTAGTTAAATATGCTCTAAACTAGCTGAGTAATACCTAAAACTAGCTGAATGTAGCCTATAACTGGCTAAATATGCTCTAAACTAGCTGAGTAATACCCAAAACAGACTGAATGTAACATATATCTAGCTAAATATGCTCTAAACAAGCTGAGTAATACCTAAAACTGACTGAATGTAACCAATATCAAGCTAAATATGTTCTAAACTAGCTGAGTAATACCTAAAACTGACTAAATGTAACCTATATCTAGCTAATTATGCTCTCAGCTAGCTGAGTAAACCCTAAAACTAGCTGAATGTAACCTATAACTAGCTAAATATGCTCTAAACAAGCTGAGTAATACCTAAAACTAGCTTAATGTAACCTATATCTAGCTAAATATGCTCTAAAGTAGCTGAGTAAACCCTAAAACTAGCTGAATGTCACCTATAACTAGCTAAATATGCTCTAAACTAGCTGAGTAATATCTAAAACTAGCCGAATGTAACCTATATCTAGCTAAATATGCTCTAAACTAGCTGAATAATACCTAAAACTAGCTGAATGTAACCTATAAGTAGCTAAATATTCTATAAAATAGCTGAATAATACTAAAACTAGCTGAATGTAACCTATATCTAGCTAAATATGCTCTAAACTAGCTGAGTAATACCTAATACTGACTGTAACCTATATCTAGCAAAATATGCTCTAAACTAGCTGAGTAATACCTAAAACTGTCTGAATGTAACCAATATCAAGCTAAATATGCTCTAAACTAGCTGAGTAATACCTAAAACTGACTGAATGTAACTTATATCTAGCTAAATATGCTCTAAACCAGCTGAGTAATACCTAAAACTGACTGAATGTAACCTATATCTAGCTAAATATGCTCTAAACTAGCTGAGTAAACCCTAAAACTTGCCGAATGTTACCTATATCCAGCTAAATATGCTCTAAACTAGTTGAGTAAACCCTAAAACTAGCTGAATGTAACCTATAACTAGCTAAATATGCTCTAAACTAGCTGAGTAATACCTAAAACTAGCTTAATGTAACCTATATCTAGCTAAATATGCTCTAAAATAGCTGAGTAAACCCTAAAACTAGCTGAATGTCACCTATAACTAGCTAAATATGCTCTAAACTAGCTGAGTAATATCTAAAACTAGCCGAATGTAACCTATATCTAGCTAAATATGCTCTAAACTAGGTGAGTAATACCTAATACTGACTGGATGTAACCTATATCTAGCTAAATATGCTCTAAACAAGCTGAGAAATACCTAAAACTGACTGAATGTAACCTATACCTAGCTAAATATGCTCTAAACTAGCTGAGTAATAACTAAAACTGAATGAATGTAACATATATCTAGCTAAATATGCTCCAAACTAGCTGAGTAAACCATAAAACTGACTGAATGTAACTTATAACTAGCTAAATATGCACTAAACTAGCTGAGTTATACCAAAAACTAGCCGAAAGTAACCTATATCAAGCTAAATATGCTCCAAAGTAGCTGAGTATTACTAAAACTAGCTGAATGTAACCTATGACTAGCTAAATATGTTCAAAACTAGCTGAGTAATACCTAAAACTTACTGAATGTAACCTATCTCTAGTTAAATATGCTCTAAACTAGCTGAGTAATACCTAATACTGACTGTAACCTATATCTAGCTAAATATGCTCTAAACTAGCTGAGTAATACCTAAAACTGTCTGAAGGTAACCAATATCAAGCTAAATATGTTCTAAACTAGCTGAGTAATACCTAAAACTGACTGAATGTAACCTATATCTAGCTAATTATGCTCTCAACTAGCTGAGTAAACCCTAAAACTAGCTGAATGTAACCTATAACTAGCTAAATATGCTCTAAACTAGCTGAGTAATACCTAAAACTAGCTTAATGTAACCTATATCTAGCTAAATATGCTCTAAAGTAGCTGAGTAAACCCTAAAACTAGCTGAATGTCACCTATAACTAGCTAAATATGCTCTAAACTAGCTGAGTAATATTTAAACTAGCCGAATGTAACCTATATCTAGCTAAATATGCTCTAAACTAGCTGAGTAATACCTAAAACTAGCTGAATGTAACCTATAACTAGCTAAATATTCTCTAAAATAGCTGAGTAATACTAAAACTAGCTGAATGTAACCTTTGACTAGCTAAATATGCACAAAACTAGCTGAATAATACCTAAAACTTACTAATAATAATAATATCGTATGGCCTCGGGTGCCTGGTGCAAGCTTTGCTATTTGACACCCAGAGGGTAGCTTGCATGTCGAATTTCGTAGTTCATTGACTATGAAAGTCAAGGAGGTTAGATGTTAGATATCTAATCTCCTTGAACACAATAGCGCTTTCTAGTAGATAAATGAGGAACTTTGTGCTGGCGGAAACTCCCGAGATTAATTTTGCCATTATGAACTCGGCCTACTGAATTCAAATGGGTTCTTTGACATGCCAACATCGTATGACATGCGTATCGTATTTTTGCCGCCTTTCAAAAATCACTTACCACGGTCAGGGGCGAACCTGCAATCTTGGGGTTAGTAGACCGACACGCTATCCACTCACCCACCGTGGCAAGCCTAAAACTTACTGAATGTAACCTATATCTCGATAAATATGCTCGAAACTAGCTGAGTAATACCTGAAACTAGCCGAATGTTACCTATATCTAGCTATATATGCTCTAAACTAGCTGAGTAAACCCTAAAACTAGCCGAATGTTACCTATATTCAGCTATATATGCTCTAAACTAGTTGAGTAAACCCTAAAACTAGCTGAATGTAACCTATAACTACCTAATATTCTCTGAACTAGCTGAGTAATACCTAAAATTAGACGAATGTTACCGATAACTAGTTAAATATGCTCTAAACTAGCTGAGTAATACCTAAAACTAGCTGAATGTAGCCTATAACTGGCTAAATATGCTCTAAACTAGCTGAGTAATACCCAAAACAGGCTGAATGTAACATATATCTAGCTAAATATGCTCTAAACAAGCTGAGTAATACCTAAAACTGACTGAATGTAACCAATATCACGCTAAATATGTTCTAAACTAGCTGAGTAATACCTAAAACTGACTGAATGTAACCTATATCTAGCTAATTATGCTCTCAACTAGCTGAGTAAACCCTAAAACTAGCTGAATGTAACCTATAACTAGCTAAATATGCTCTAAACTAGCTGAGTAATACCTAAAACTAGCTTAATGTAACCTATATCTAGCTAAATATGCTCTAAAGTAGCTGAGTAAACCCTAAAACTAGCTGAATGTCACCTATAACTAGCTAAATATGCTCTAAACTAGCTGAGTAATATCTAAAACTAGCCGAATGTAACCTATATCTAGCTAAATATGCTCTAAACTAGCTGAATAATACCTAAAACTAGCTGAATGTAACCTATAAGTAGCTAAATATTCTATAAAATAGCTGAGTAATACTAAAACTAGCTGAATGTAACCTATGACTAGCTAAATATGCACAAAACTAGCTGAATAATACCTAAAACTTACTGAATGTAACCTATATCTAGCTAAATATGCTCTAAACTAGCTGAGTAATACCTAATACTGACTGTAACCTATATCTAGCTAAATATGCTCTAAACTAGCTGAGTAATACCTAAAACTGTCTGAATGTAACCAATATCAAGCTAAATATGCTCTAAACTAGCTGAGTAATACCTAAAACTGACTGAATGTAACTTATATCTAGCTAAATATGCTCTAAACCAGCTGAGTAATACCTAAACCTGACTGAATGTAACCTATATCTAGCTAAATATGCTCTAAACTAGCTGAGTAAACCCTAAAACTTGCCGAATGTTAACTATATCCAGCTAAATATGCTCTAAACTAGTTGAGTAAACCCTAAAACTAGCTGAATGTAACCTATAACTAGCTAAATATGCTCTAAACTAGCTGAGTAATACCTAAAACTAGCTTAATGTAACCTATATCTAGCTAAATATGCTCTAAAGTAGCTGAGTAAACCCTAAAACTAGCTGAATGTCACCTATAACTAGCTAAATATGCTCTAAACTAGCTGAGTAATATCTAAAACTAGCCGAATGTAACCTATATCTAGCTAAATATGCTCTAAACTAGGTGAATAATACCTAATACTGACTGGATGTAACCTATATCTAGCTAAATATGCTCTAAACAAGCTGAGAAATACCTAAAACTGACTGAATGTAACCTATACCTAGCTAAATATGCTCTAAACTAGCTGAGTAATAACTAAAACTGAATGAATGTAACATATATCTAGCTAAATATGCTCCAAACTAGCTGAGTAAACCATAAAACTGACTGAATGTAACTGATAACTAGCTAAATATGCACTAAACTAGCTGAGTTATACCAAAAACTAGCCGAAAGTAACCTATATCAAGCTAAATATGCTCCAAAGTAGCTGAGTATTACTAAAACTAGCTGAATGTAACCTATGACTAGCTAAATATGTTCAAAACTAGCTGAGTAATACCTAAAACTTACTGAATGTAACCTATCTCTAGTTAAATATGCTCTAAACTAGCTGAGTAATACCTAATACTGACTGTAACCTATATCTAGCTAAATATGCTCTAAACTAGCTGAGTAATACCTAAAACTGTCTGAAGGTAACCAATATCAAGCTAAATATGTTCTAAACTAGCTGAGTAATACCTAAAACTGACTGAATGTAACCTATATCTAGCTAATTATGCTCTCAACTAGCTGAGTAAACCCTAAAACTAGCTGAATGTAACCTATAACTAGCTAAATATGCTCTAAACTAGCTGAGTAATACCTAAAACTAGCTTAATGTAACCTATATCTAGCTAAATATGCTCTAAAGTAGCTGAGTAAACCCTAAAACTAGCTGAATGTCACCTATAACTAGCTAAATATGCTCTAAACTAGCTGAGTAATATTTAAACTAGCCGAATGTAACCTATATCTAGCTAAATATGCTCTAAACTAGCTGAGTAATACCTAAAACTAGCTGAATGTAACCTATAACTAGCTAAATATTCTCTAAAATAGCTGATTAATATTAAAACTAGCTGAATGTAACCTATGACTAGCTAAATATGCACAAAACTAGCTGAATAATACCTAAAACTTACTAATAATAATAATATCGTATGGACTCGGGTGCCTGGTGCAAGCTTTGCTATTTGACACCCAGAGGGTAGCTTGCATGTCGAATTTCGTAGTTCATTGACTATGAAAGTCAAGGAGGTTAGATGTTAGATATCTAATCTCCTTGAACACAATAGCGCTTTCTAGTAGAGAAATGAGGAACTTTGTGCTGGCGGAAACTCCCGAGATTAATTTTGCCATTATGAACTCGGCCTACTGAATTCAAATGGGTTCTTTGACATGCCAACATCGTATGACATGCGTATCGTATTTTTGCCGCCTTTCAAAAATCACTTACCACGGTCAGGGGCGAACCTGCAATCTTGGGGTTAGTAGACCGACACGCTATCCACTCACCCACCGTGGCAAGCCTAAAACTTACTGAATGTAACCTATATCTCGATAAATATGCTCGAAACTAGCTGAGTAATACCTGAAACTAGCCGAATGTTACCTATATCTAGCTATATATGCTCTAAACTAGCTGAGTAAACCCTAAAACTAGCCGAATGTTACCTATATTCAGCTATATATGCTCTAAACTAGTTGAGTAAACCCTAAAACTAGCTGAATGTAACGTATAACTACCTAATATTCTCTAAACTAGCTGAGTAATACCTAAAATTAGACGAATGTTACCGATAACTAGTTAAATATGCTCTAAACTAGCTGAGTAATACCTAAAACTAGCTGAATGTAGCCTATAACTGGCTAAATATGCTCTAAACTAGCTGAGTAATACCCAAAACAGGCTGAATGTAACATATATCTAGCTAAATATGCTCTAAACAAGCTGAGTAATACCTAAAACTGACTGAATGTAACCAATATCAAGCTAAATATGTTCTAAACTAGCTGAGTAATACCTAAAACTGACTGAATGTAACCTATATCTAGCTAATTATGCTCTCAACTAGCTGAGTAAACCCTAAAACTAGCTGAATGTAACCTATAACTAGCTAAATATGCTCTAAACTAGCTGAGTAATACCTAAAACTAGCTTAATGTAACCTATATCTAGCTAAATATGCTCTAAAGTAGCTGAGTAAACCCTAAAACTAGCTGAATGTCACCTATAACTAGCTAAATATGCTCTAAACTAGCTGAGTAATATCTAAAACTAGCCGAATGTAACCTATATCTAGCTAAATATGCTCTAAACTAGCTGAATAATACCTAAAACTAGCTGAATGTAACCTATAAGTAGCTAAATATTCTATAAAATAGCTGAGTAATACTAAAACTAGCTGAATGTAACCTATGACTAGCTAAATATGCACAAAACTAGCTGAATAATACCTAAAACTTACTGAATGTAACCTATATCTAGCTAAATATGCTCTAAACTAGCTGAGTAATACCTAATACTGACTGTAACCTATATCTAGCTAAATATGCTCTAAACTAGCTGAGTAATACCTAAAACTGTCTGAATGTAACCAATATCAAGCTAAATATGCTCTAAACTAGCTGAGTAATACCTAAAACTGACTGAATGTAACTTATATCTAGCTAAATATGCTCTAAACCAGCTGAGTAATACCTAAAACTGACTGAATGTAACCTATATCTAGCTAAATATGCTCTAAACTAGCTGAGTAAACCCTAAAACTTGCCGAATGTTACCTATATCCAGCTAAATATGCTCTAACCTAGTTGAGTAAACCCTAAAACTAGCTGAATGTAACCTATAACTAGCTAAATATGCTCTAAACTAGCTGAGTAATACCTAAAACTAGAAGAATATTACCGATAACTAGTTAAATATGCTCTAAACTAGCTGAGTAATACCTAAAACTGACTGAATGTAACCTATATCTAGATAAATATGCTCTAAACTAGCTGAGTAATACCTAAAACTGACCGAATGTAACCAATACCTAGCTAAATATGCTCAAAACTAGCTGAGTAATACCTGAAACTAGCTGAATGTAGCCTATAACTAGCTAAATATGCTCTAAACTAGCTGAGTAATACCCAAAACTGACTGAATGTAACATATATCTATCTAAATATGCTCTAAACAAGCTGAGTAATACCTAAAACTGACTGAATGTAACCTATACCTAGCTAAATAAGCTCTAAACTAGCTGAGTAATACCTAAAACTGACTGAATGTAACCTATATCTAGCTAAATATGCTCTAAACTAGCTGAGAAATACCTCAAACTGATTGAATGTAACCTATATCTAGCTAAATAAGCTCTAAACAAGCTGAGTAATACCTAAAACTGACTGAATGTAACATATATCTAGCTAAATATGCTCTAAACTAGCTGAGTAATACCTAAAACTGACTGAATGTAACCTATATCTAGATAAATATGCTCTAAACTAGCTGAGTTATACCTAAAACTAGCTGAATGTAGCCTATAACTAGCTAAATATGATCTAAACTAGCTGAGTAATACCCAAAACTGACTGAATGTAACATATATCTAGCTAAATATGCTCTAAACAAGCCGAGTAATACCTAAAACTGACTGAATGTAACCTATACCTACCTAAATATGCTCTAAACTAGCTGAGTAATACCTAAAACTGACTGAATGTAACCTATATCTAGCTAAAAATGCTCTAAACTAGCTGAGAAATACCTCAAACTGACTGAATGTAACCTATATCTAGCTAAATAAGCTCTAAACAAGCTGAGTAATACCTAAAACTGCCTGAATGTAACCTATACCTAGGTAAATATTCTCTAATTTAGCTGAGTAATAACTTAAACTGACTGAATGTAACCTATATCTAGCTAAATATGCTCCAAACTAGCTGACTAAACCCTAAAACTGACTGAATGAAACTTAAAACTAGCTAAATATGCCCTAAACTAGCTGAGTTATACCTAAAACTAGTAGAATGTTACCTATATCTAGCTTAATATGCTCTAAACTAGCTGAGTAATACCTAAAACTAGCCGAATGTTACCTATATCTAGTTAAATATGCTCTAAACTAGCTGAGTAATACCTAAAACTGACTGAATGTAACCTATATCTAGCTAAATATGCTCTAAACTAGGTGAGTAATACCTAATACTGACTGGATGTAACCTATATCTAGCTAAATATGCTCTAAACAAGCTGAGAAATACCTAAAACTGACTGAATGTAACCTATACCTAGCTAAATATGCTCTAAACTAGCTGAGTAATACCTAAAACTGTCTGAAGGTAACCAATATCAAGCTAAATATGTTCTAAACTAGCTGAGTAATACCTAAAACTGACTGAATGTAACCTATATCTAGCTAATTATGCTCTCAACTAGCTGAGAAAACCCTAAAACTAGCTGAATGTAACCTATAACTAGCTAAATATGCTCTAAACTAGCTGAGTAATACCTAATACTAGCTTAATGTAACCTATATCTAGCTAAATATGCTCTAAAGTAGCTGAGTAAACCCTAAAACTAGCTGAATGTCACCTATAACTAGCTAAATATGCTCTAAACTAGCTGAGTAATATTTAAACTAGCCGAATGTAACCTATATCTAGCTAAATATGCTCTAAACTAGCCGAGTACTACCTAAAACTAGCTGAATGTAACCTATAACTAGCTAAATATTCTCTAAAATAGCTGAGTAATACTAAAACTAGCTGAATGTAACCTATGACTAGCTAAATATGCACAAAACTAGCTGAATAATACCTAATACTTACTAATAATAATAATATCGTATGGCCTCGGGTGCCTGGTGCAAGCTTTGCTATTTGACACCCAGAGGGTAGCTTGCATGTCGAATTTCGTAGTTCATTGACTATGAAAGTCAAGGAGGTTAGATGTTAGATATCTAATCTCCTTGAACACAATAGCGCTTTCTAGTAGAGAAATGAGGAACTTTGTGCTGGCGGAAACTCCCGAGATTAATTTTGCCATTATGAACTCGGCCTACTGAATTCAAATGGGTTCTTTGACATGCCAACATCGTATGCCATGCGTATCGTATTTTTGCCGTCTTTCAAAAATCACTTACCACGGTCAGGGGCGAACCTGCAATCTTGGGGTTAGTAGACCGACACGCTATCCACTCACCCACCGTGGCAAGCCTAAAACTTACTGAATGTAACCTATATCTCGATAAATATGCTCGAAACTAAATGAGTAATACCTGAAACTAGCCGAATGTTACCTATATCTAGCTATATATGCTCTAAACTAGCTGAGTAAACCCTAAAACTAGCCGAATGTTACCTATATTCAGCTATATATGCTCTAAACTAGTTGAGTAAACCCTAAAACTAGCTGAATGTAACCTATAACTACCTAATATTCTCTAAACTAGCTGAGTAATACCTAAAATTAGACGAATGTTACCGATAACTAGTTAAATATGCTCTAAACTAGCTGAGTAATACCTAAAACTAGCTGAATGTAGCCTATAACTGGCTAAATATGCTCTAAACTAGCTGAGTAATACCCAAAACAGGCTGAATGTAACATATATCTAGCTAAATATGCTCTAAACAAGCTGAGTAATACCTAAAACTGACTGAATGTAACCAATATCAAGCTAAATATGTTCTAAACTAGCTGAGTAATACCTAAAACTGACTGAATGTAACCTATATCTAGCTAATTATGCTCTCAACTAGCTGAGTAAACCCTAAAACTAGCTGAATGTAACCTATAACTAGCTAAATATGCTCTAAACAAGCTGAGTAATACCTAAAACTAGCTTAATGTAACCTATATCTAGCTAAATATGCTCTAAAGTAGCTGAGTAAACCCTAAAACTAGCTGAATGTCACCTATAACTAGCTAAATATGCTCTAAACAAGCTGAGTAATATCTAAAACTAGCCGAATGTAACCTATATCTAGCTAAATATGCTCTAAACTAGCTGAATAATACCTAAAACTAGCTGAATGTAACCTATAAGTAGCTAAATATTCTATAAAATAGCTGAGTAATACTAAAACTAGCTGAATGTAACCTATGACTAGCTAAATATGCACAAAACTAGCTGAATAATACCTAAAACTTACTGAATGTAACCTATATCTAGCTAAATATGCTCTAAACTAGCTGAGTAATACCTAATACTGACTGTAACCTATATCTAGCAAAATATGCTCTAAACTAGCTGAGTAATACCTAAAACTGTCTGAATGTAACCAATATCAAGCTAAATATGCTCTAAACTAGCTGAGTAATACCTAAAACTGACTGAATGTAACTTATATCTAGCTAAATATGCTCTAAACCAGCTGAGTAATACCTAAAACTGACTGAATGTAACCTATATCTAGCTAAATATGCTCTAAACTAGCTGAGTAAACCCTAAAACTTGCCGAATGTTACCTATATCCAGCTAAATATGCTCTAAACTAGTTGAGTAAACCCTAAAACTAGCTGAATGTAACCTATAACTAGCTAAATATGCTCTAAACTAGCTGAGTAATACCTAAAACTAGCTTAATGTAACCTATATCTAGCTAAATATGCTCTAAAGTAGCTGAGTAAACCCTAAAACTAGCTGAATGTCACCTATAACTAGCTAAATATGCTCTAAACTAGCTGAGTAATATCTAAAACTAGCCGAATGTAACCTATATCTAGCTAAATATGCTCTAAACTAGGTGAGTAATACCTAATACTGACTGGATGTAACCTATATCTAGCTAAATATGCTCTAAACAAGCTGAGAAATACCTAAAACTGACTGAATGTAACCTATACCTAGCTAAATATGCTCTAAACTAGCTGAGTAATAACTAAAACTGAATGAATGTAACATATATCTAGCTAAATATGCTCCAAACTAGCTGAGTAAACCATAAAACTGACTGAATGTAACTTATAACTAGCTAAATATGCACTAAACTAGCTGAGTTATACCAAAAACTAGCCGAAAGTAACCTATATCAAGCTAAATATGCTCCAAAGTAGCTGAGTATTACTAAAACTAGCTGAATGTAACCTATAACTAGCTAAATATGTTCAAAACTAGCTGAGTAATACCTAAAACTTACTGAATGTAACCTATCTCTAGTTAAATATGCTCTAAACTAGCTGAGTAATACCTAATACTGACTGTAACCTATATCTAGCTAAATATGCTCTAAACTAGCTGAGTAATACCTAAAACTGTCTGAAGGTAACCAATATCAAGCTAAATATGTTCTAAACTAGCTGAGTAATACCGAAAACTGACTGAATGTAACCTATATCTAGCTAATTATGCTCTCAACTAGCTGAGTAATCCCTAAAACTAGCTGAATGTAACCTATAACTAGCTAAATATGCTCTAAACTAGCTGAGTAATACCTAAAACTAGCTTAATGTAACCTATATCTAGCTAAATATGCTCTAAAGTAGCTGAGTAAACCCTAAAACTAGCTGAATGTCACCTATAACTAGCTAAATATGCTCTAAACTAGCTGAGTAATATCTAAAACTAGCCGAATGTAACCTATATCTAGCTAAATATGCTCTAAACTAGCTGAATAATACCTAAAACTAGCTGAATGTAACCTATAAGTAGCTAAATATTCTATAAAATAGCTGAGTAATACTAAAACTAGCTGAATGTAACCTATGACTAGCTAAATATGCACAAAACTAGCTGAATAATACCTAAAACTTACTGAATGTAACCTATATCTAGATAAATATGCTCTAAACTAGCTGAGTAATAGCTAAAACTAGCTGAATGTAGCCTATAACTAGCTAAATATGCTCTAAACTAGCTGAGTAATACCCAAAACTGACTGAATGTAACATATATCTAGCTAAATATGCTCTAAACTAGCTGAGTTATACCTAATACTAGTAGAATGTTACCTATATCTAGCTTAATATGCTCTAAACTAGCTGAGTAATACCTAAAACTAGCCGAATGTTACCTATATCTAGCTAAATATGCTCTAAACTAGCTGAGTAATACCTAAAACTGACTGAATGTAACCTATAACTAGCTAAATACGCTCTAAACTAGCTGAGTGATACTTTAAACTAGCTGAATGTAACCTAGAACAAGCTAAATATTCTCTCAACTGGCTGAGTAATACCTAAAATTAGACGAATTGTACCGATAACTAGTTAAATATGCTCTAAACTAGCCGAGTAATACCTAAAACTGACTGAATGTAACCTATATCTAGATAAATATGCTCTAAACAAGCTGAGTAATAGCTAAAACTAGCTGAATGTAGCCTATAACTAGCTAAATATGCTCTAAACTAGCTGAGTAATACCCAAAACTGACTGAATGTAACATATATCTAGCTAAATATGCTCTAAACTAGCTGAGTTATACCTAATACTAGTAGAATGTTACCTATATCTAGCTTAATATGCTCTAAACTAGTTGAGTAATACCTAAAACTAGCCGAATGTTACCTATATCTAGCTAAATATGCTCTAAACTAGCTGAGTAATACCTAAAACTGACTGAATGTAACCTATAACTAGCTAAATACGCTCTAAACTAGCTGAGTGATACCTTAAACTAGCTGAATGTAACCTAGAACAAGCTAAATATGCTCGAAACTAGCTGAGTTATACCTGAAACTAGCCGAATGTTACCTATATCTAGCTATATATGCTCTAAACTAGCTGAGTAAACCCTAAAACTAGCCGAATGTTACCTATATTCAGCTAAATATGCTCTAAACTAGTTGAGTAAACCCTAAAACTAGCTGAATGTAACCTATAACTACCTAATATTCTCTAAACTAGCTGAGTAATACCTAAAGTTAGACGAATGTTACCGATAACTAGTTAAATATGCCCTAAACTAGCTGAGTAATATCTAAAACTGACTGAATGTATCCTATATCTAGATAAATATGCTCTAAACTAGCTGAGTTATACCTAAAACTAGCTGAATGTAGCCTATAACTAGCTAAATATGCTCTAAACTAGCTGAGTAATACCCAAAACAGACTGAATGTAACATATATCTAGCTAAATATGCTCTAAACAAGCTGAGTAATACCTAAAACTGACTGAATGTAACCTATACCTAGCTAAATATGCTCTAAACTAGTTGAGTAATACCTAGAACTGACCGAATGTAACCTATATCTAGCTAAATATGCTCTAAACTAGCTGAGAAATACCTCAAACTGACTGAATGTAACCTATATCTAGCTAAATAAGCTCTAAACAAGCTCAGTAATACCTAATACTGACTGAATGTAACCTATACCTAGCTAAATATGCTCTAAACTAGCGGAGTAATAACTAAAACTGACTGAATGTAACCTATATCTAGCTAAATATGCTCCAAACTAGCTGACTAAACCCTAAAACTGACTGAATGAAACTTAAAACTAGCTAAATATGCCCTAAACTAGCTGAGTTATACCTAAAACTAGTAGAATGTTACCTATATCTAGCTTAATATGCTCTAAACTAGCTGAGTAATACCTAAAACTAGCCGAATGTTACCAATATCTAGCTATATATGCTCTAAACTAGCTGAGTAATACCTAAAACTGACTGAATGTAACCTATATCTAGCTAAATATGCTCTAAACTAGGTGAGTAATACCTAATACTGACTGAATGTAACCTATATCTAGTTAAATATGCTCTAAAGAAGCTGAGAAATACCTAAAACTGACTGAATGTAACCTATACCTAGCTAAATATGCTCTAAACTAGCTGAGTAATAACTAAAACTGACTGAATGTAACATATATCTAGCTAAATATGCTCCAAACTGGCTGAGTAAACCCTAAAACTGCCTGAATGTAACTTATAACTAGCTAAATATGCACTAAACTAGCTGAGTTATACCAAAAACTAGCCGAAAGTAACCTATATCAAGCTACATATGCTCCAAAGTAGCTGAGTATTACTAAAACTAGCTGAATGTAAACTATGACTAGCTAAATATGTTCAAAACTAGCTGAATAATACCTAAATCTTACTGAATGTAACCTATCTCTAGATAAATATGCTCTAAACTAGCTGAGTAATACCTAATACTGACTGTAACCTATATCTAGCTAAATATGCTCTAAACTAGCTGAGTAATACCTAAAACTGTCTGAATGTAACCAATATCAAGCTAAATATGTTCTAAACTAGCTGAGTAATACCTAAAACTGACTGAATGTAACCTATATCTAGCTAATTATGCTCTCAACTAGCTGAGTAAACCCTAAAACTAGCTGAATGTAACCTATAACTAGCTAAATATGCTCTAAACTAGCTGAGTAATACCTAAAACTAGCTTAATGTAACCTATATCTAGCTAAATATGCTCTAAAGTAGCTGAGTAAACACTAAAACTAGCTGAATGTCACCTATAACTAGCTAAATATGCTCTAAATTAGGTGAGTAATAACTAAAACTAGCCGAATGTAACCTATATCTAGCTAAATATGCTCTAAACTAGCTGAATAATACCTAAAACTAGCTGAATGTAACCTATAACTAGCTAAATATTCTATAAAATAGCTGAGTAATACTAAAACTAGCTGAATGTAACCTATGACTAGCTAAATATGCACAAAACTAGCTGAATAATACCTAAAACTTACTGAATGTAACCTATATCTAGATAAATATGCTCTAAACTAGCTGAGTAATACCTAATACTGACTGTATCCTATGTCAAGCTAAATATGCTCTAAACTAGCTGAGTAATACCTAAAACTGACTGAATGTAACTTATATCTAGCTAAATATGCTCTAAACCAGCTGAGTAATACCTAAAACTGACTGAATGTAACCTATATCTAGCTAAATATGCCCTAAACTAGCTGAGTAAACCCTAAATCTAGCCGAATGTTACCTATATCCAGCTAAATATGCTCTAAACTAGTTGAGTAAACCCTAAAACTAGCTGAATGTAACCTATTATTAGCTAAATATGCTCTAAACTAGCTGAGTAATACCTAAAACTAGACGAATATTACCGATAACTAGTTAAATATGCTCTAAACTAGCTGAGTAATACCTAAAACTGACTGAATGTAACCTATATCTAGATAAATATGCTCTAAACTAGCTGAGTAATACCTAAAACTAGCTGAATGAAAACTATAACTAGCTAAATATGCTCTAAACTAGCTGAGTAATACCTAAAACTGCCTGAATGTAACATATATCTAGTTAAATATGCTCAAAACCAGCTGAGTAATACCTAAAACTGACCGAATGTAACCAATACCTAGCTAAATATGCTCTAAACTAGCTGAGTAATACCTAAAACTAGCTGAATGTAGCCTATAACTAGCTAAATATGCTCTAAACTAGCTGAGTAATACCCAAAACTGACTGAATGTAACATATATCTATCTAAATATGCTCTAAACAAGCTGAGTAATACCTAAAACTGACTGAATGTAACCTATACCTAGCTAAATATGCTCTAAACTAGCTGAGTAATACCTGAAACTGACTGAATGTAACCTATACCTATCTAAATATGCTCTAAACTAGCTGAGAAATACCTCAAACTGACTGAATGTAACCTATATCTAGCTAAATAAGCTCTAAACAAGCTGAGTAATACCTAAAACTGACTGAATGTAACATATATCTAGCTAAATATGCTCTAAACTTGCTGAGTAATACCTAAAACTGACTGAATGTAACCTATATCTAGATAAATATGCTCTAAACTAGCTGAGTTATACCTAAAACTAGCTGAATGTAGCCTATAACTAGCTAAATATGCTCTAAACTAGCTGAGTAATACCCAAAACTGACTGAATATGACATATATCTAGCTATATATGCTCTAAACTAGCTGAGAAATACCTCAAACTGACTGAATGTAACCTATATCTAGCTAAATAAGCTCTAAACAAGCTGAGAAATACCTCAAACTGACTGAATGTAACCTATATATAGCTAAATAAGCTCTAAACAAGCTCAGTAATACCTAATACTGACCGAATGTAACCTATACCTAGCTAAATATGCTCTAATCTAGCTGAGTAATAACTAAAACTGACTGAATGTAACCTATATCTAGCTAAATATGCTCCAAACTAGCTGACTAAACCCTAAAACTGACTGAATGAAACTTAAAACTAGCTAAATATGCCCTAAACTAGCTGAGTTATACCTAAAACTAGTAGAATGTTACCTATATCTAGCTTAATATGCTCTAAACTAGCTGAGTAATACCTAAAACTAGCCGAATGTTACCTACATCTAGCTAAATATGCTCTAAACTAGCTGAGTAATACCTAAAACGGACTGAATGTAACCTATATCTAGCTAAATATGCTCTAAACTAGGTGAGTAATACCTAATACTGACTGAATGTAACATATATCTAGCTAAATATGCTCTAAAGAAGCTGAGAAATACCAAAAACTGACTGAATGTAAACTATACCTAGCTAAATATGCTCTAAACTAGCTGAGTAATAACTAAAACTGACTGAATGTAACATATATCTAGCAAAATATGCTCCAAACTGGCTGAGTAAACCCTAAAACTGACTGAATGTAACTTATAACTAGCTAAAAATGCACTAAACCAGCTGAGTTATACCAAAAACTAGCCGAAAGTAACCTATATCAAGCTAAATATGCTCCAAAGTAGCTGAGTATTACTAAAACTAGCTGAATGTAACCTATGACTAGCTAAATATGTTCAAAACTAGCTCAGTAATACCTAAAACTTACTGAATGTAACCTATCTCTAGATAAATATGCTCTAAACTAGCTGAGTAATACCTAATACTGACTGTAACCTATATCTAGCTAAATATGCTCTAAACTAGCTGAGTAATACCTAAAACTGTCTGAATGTAACCAATATCAAGCTAAATATGTTCTAAACTAGCTGAGTAATACCTAAAACTGACTGAATGTAACCTATATCTAGCTAATTATGCTCTCAACTAGCTGAGTAAACCCTAAAACTAGCTAAATGTAACCTATAACTAGCTAAATATGCTCTAAACTAGCTGAGAAATACCTAAAACTAGCTTAATGTAACCTATATCTAGCTAAATATGCTCTAAAGTAGCTGAGTAAACCCTAAAACTAGCTGAATGTCACCTATAACTAGCTAAATATGCTCTAAACTAGCTGAGTAATATCTAAAACTAGCCGAATGTAACCTATATCTAGCTAAATATGCTCTAAACTAGCTGAATAATACCTAAAACTAGCTGAATGTAACCTATAACTAGCTAAATATTCTATAAAATAGCTGAGTAATACTAAAACTAGCTGAATGTAACCTATGACTAGCTAAATATGCACAAAACTAGCTGAATAATACCTAAAACTTACTGAATGTAACCTATATCTAGATAAATATGCTCTAAACTAGCTGAGTAATACCTAATACTGACTGTATCCTATGTCAAGCTAAATATGCTCTAAACTAGCTGAGTAATACCTAAAACTGACTGAATGTAACCTATATCTAGATAAATATGCTCTAAACTAGCTGAGTAATACCTAAAACTAGCTGAATGTAAACTATAACTAGCTAAATATGCTCTAAACTAGCTGAGTAATACCTAAAACTGACTGAATGTAATATATATCTAGTTAAATATGCTCTGAACCAGCTGAGTAATACCTAAAACTGACCGAATGTAACCAATACCTAGCTAAATATGCTCTAAACTAGCTGAGTAATACCTATAACTAGCTGAATGTAGCCTATAACGAGCTAAATATGCTCTAAACTAGCTGAGTAATACCCAAAACTGACTGAATGTAACATATATCTATCTAAATATGCTCTAAACAAGCTGAGTAATACCTAAAACTGACTGAATGTAACCTATACCTAGCTAAATATGCTCTAAACTAGCTGAGTTATACCTAAAACTGACTGAATGTAACCTATATCTAGCTAAATATGCTCTAAACTAGCTGAGAAATACCTCAAACGGACTGAATGTAACCTATATCTAGCTAAATAAGCTCTAAACAAGCTGAGTAATACCTAAAACTGACTGAATGTAACATATATCTAGCTAAATATGCTCTAAACTAGCTGAGTAATACCTAAAACTGACTGAATGTAACCTATATCTAGCTAAATATGCTCTAAACAAGCTGAGTAATACCTAAAACTGACTGAGTGTAACCTATACCTAGCTACATATGCTCTAAACTAGCTGAGTAATAACTAAAACTGACTGAATGTAACCTATATTTAGCTAAATATGCTCCAAACTAGCTGAGTAAACCCTAAAACTGACTGAATGTAACTTATAACTAGCTAAATATGCTCTAAACTAGCTGAGTTATACCAAAACTAGCCGAATGTAACCTATATCTATCTAAATATGCTCCAAAGTAGCTGAGTATTACTAAAACTAGCTGAATGTAACGTATGACTATCTAAATTTGCTCAAAACTAGCTGAGTAATACCTAAAACGTACTGAATGTAACCTATATCTAGATAAATATGCTCTAAACTAGCTGAATAATACCCTAAACTGACTGAATGTAACATATATCTAGCCAAATATGCTCTAAACAAGCTGAGTAATACCTAAAACTGACTGAATGTAACCTATATCTAGCTAAATATGCTCTAAACTAGCTGAGTAATACCTAAAACTGTCTGAATGTAACCAATATCAAGCTAATTATGTTCTAAACTAGCTGAGTAATACCTAAAACTGACTGAATGTAACCTATATCTAGCTACATATGCTCTCAACTAGCTGAGTAAACCCTAAAACTAGCAGAATGTGACCTATAACTAGCTAAATATGCTCTAAACTAGCTGAGTAATACCTAAAACTGACTGAATGTAACCTATAACTAGCTAAATATGCTCTAAACTAGCTGAGTAATATCTAAAACTAGATGAATGTAACCTATAACTAGCTAAATATGCTCTAAAATAGCTGAGTAATACCTAAAACTATCTGAATGTAACCTATAACTAGCTAAATATTCTCTAAACTAGCTGAGTAATATCTAAAACTAGCTGAATGTAACCTATAACTAGCTAAATATGCTCTAAACTAGCTGAGTAATACCTGAAACTAGCTTAATATAACCTATATCTAGCTAAATATGCTCTAAAGTAGCTGAGTAAACCCAAAAACTAGCTGAATGTCACCTATAACTAGCTAAATATGATCTAAACTAGCTGAGTAATATCTAAAACTAGCCGAAGGTAACCTATATCTAGCTAAATATGCTGTAAACTAGCTGAGTAATACCTAAAACTAGCTGAATGTAACCTATAACTAGCTAAATATTCTCTAAAATAGCTGAGTAATACTAAAACTAGCTGAATGTAACCTATGACTAGCTAAATATGCACAAAACTAGCTGAATAATACCTAAAACTTACTGAATGTAACCTATATCTAGATAAATATGCTCTAAACTAGCTGAGTAATACCTAAAACTGACTGAATGTAACCTATATCTAGCTAAATATGCTCTAAACCACCAGCTGAGTAATACCTAAAACTGACTGAATGTTACCTATATCTAGCTAAATATGCTCTAAACTAGCTGAGTAATACCTAAAACTAGCCGAATGTTACCTATATCTAGCTAAATATGCTCTAAACTAGCTGAGTAATACCTAAAACTGCCTGAATGTAACCTATAACTAGCTAAATACGCTCTAAACTAGCTGAGTGATACCTAAAACTAGACGAATATTACCGATAACTAGTTAAATATGCTCTAAACTAGCTGAGTAATACCTAAAACTGACTGAATGTAACCTATATCTAGATAAATATGCCTTAAACTAGCTGAGTAATACCTAAAACTAGCTGAATGTAAACTATAACTAGCTAAATACGCTCCAAACTAGCTGAGTGATACCTTAAACTATCTGAATGTAACCTAGAACAAGCTAAATATGCTCGAAACTAGCTGAGTAATACCGAAACTAGCCGAATGTTACCTATATCTAGCTAAATATGCTCTAAACTAGCTGAGTAAACCTAAAACTAGCCGAATGTTACCTATATTCAGCTAAATATGCTCTAAACTAGTTGAGTAAACCCTAAAACTAGCTGAATGTAACCTATAACTAGCTAAATATTCTCTAAACTGGCTGAGTAATACCTAAAATTAGACGAATTGTACCGATAACTAGTTAAATATGATCTAAACTAGCCGAGTAATACCTAAACTGACTGAATGTAACCTATATCTAGATAAATATGCTCTAAACTAGCTGAGTAATAGCTAAAACTAGCTGAATGTAGCCTATAACTAGCTAAATATGCTCTAAACTAGCTGAGTAATACCCAAAACTGTCTGAATGTAACATATATCTAGCTAAATATGCTCTAAACTAGCTGAGTTATACCTAAAACTAGTAGAATGTTACCTATATCTAGCTTAATATGCTCTAAACTAGCTGAGTAATACCTAAAACTAGCCGAATGTTACCTATATCTAGCTAAATATGCTCTAAACTAGCTGAGTAATACCTAAAACTGACTGAATGTAACCTATAACTAGCTAAATACGCTCTAAACTAGCTGAGTGATACCTTAAACTAGCTGAATGTAACCTAGAACAAGCTAAATATGCTCGAAACTAGCTGAGTAATACCTGAAACTAGCCGAATGTTACCTATATCTAGCTATATATGCTCTAAACTAGCTGAGTAAACCCTAAAACTAGCCGAATGTTACCTATATTCAGCTATATATGCTCTAAACGAGTTGAGTAAACCCTAAAACTAGCTGAATGTAACCTATAACTACCTAATATTCTCTAAACTAGCTGAGTAATACATAAAATTAGACGAATGTTACCGATAACTAGTTAAATATGCTCTAAACTAGCTGAGTAATACCTAAAACTAGCTGAATGTAGCCTATAACTGGCTAAATATGCTCTAAACTAGCTGAGTAATACCCAAAACAGGCTGAATGTAACATATATCTAGCTAAATATGCTCTAAACAAGCTGAGTAATACCTAAAACTGACTGAATGTAACCAATATAAAGCTAAATATGTTCTAAACTAGCTGAGTAATACCTAAAACTGACTGAATGTAACCTATATCTAGCTAATTATGCTCTCAACTAGCTGAGTAAACCCTAAAACTAGCTGAATGTAACCTATAACTAGCTAAATATGCTCTAAAGTAGCTGAGTAATACCTAAAACTAGCTTAATGTAACCTATATCTAGCTAAATATGCTCTAAAGTAGCTGAGTAAACCCTAAAACTAGCTGAATGTCACCTATAACTAGCTAAATATGCTCTAAACTAGCTGAGTAATATCTAAAACTAGCCGAATGTAACCTATATCTAGCTAAATATGCTCTAAACTAGCTGAATAATACCTAAAACTAGCTGAATGTAACCTATAAGTAGCTAAATATTCTATAAAATAGCTGAGTAATACTAAAACTAGCTGAATGTAACCTATGACTAGCTAAATATGCACAAAACTAGCTGAATAATACCTAAAACTTACTGAATGTAACCTATATCTAGCTAAATATGCTCTAAACTAGCTGAGTAATACCTAATACTGACTGTAACCTATATCTAGCTAAATATGCTCTAAACTAGCTGAGTAATACCTAAAACTGTCTGAATGTAACCAATATCAAGCTAAATATGCTCTAAACTAGCTGAGTAATACCTAAAACTGACTGAATGTAACTTATATCTAGCTAAATATGCTCTAAACCAGCTGAGTAATACCTAAAACTGACTGAATGTAACCTATATCTAGCTAAATATGCTCTAAACTAGCTGAGTAAACCCTAAAACTTGCCGAATATTACCTATATCCAGCTAAATATGCTCTAAACTAGTTGAGTAAACCCTAAAACTAGCTGAATGTAACCTATAACTAGCTAAATATGCTCTAAACTAGCTGAGTAATACCTAAAACTAGAAGAATATTACCGATAACTAGTTAAATATGCTCTAAACTAGCTGAGTAATACCTAAAACTGACTGAATGTAACCTATATCTAGATAAATATGCTCTAAACTAGCTGAGTAATACCTAAAACTAGCTGAATGTAAACTATAACTAGCTAAATATGCTCTAAACTAGCTGAGTAATACCTAAAACTGACTGAATGTAACATATATCTAGTTAAATATGCTCTAAACCAGCTGAGTAATACCTAAAACTGACCGAATGTAACCAATACCTAGCTAAATATGCTCAAAACTAGCTGAGTAATACCTAAAACTAGCTGAATGTAGCCTATAACTAGCTAAATATGCTCTAAACTAGCTGAGTAATACCCAAACTGACTGAATGTAACATATATCTATCTAAATATGCTCTAAACAAGCTGAGTAATACCTAAAACTGACTGAATGTAACCTATACCTAGCTAAATATGCTCTAAACTAGCTGAGTAATACCTAAAACTGACTGAATGTAACCTATATCTAGCTAAATATGCTCTAAACTAGCTGAGAAATACCTCAAACTGACTGAATGTAACCTATATCTAGCTAAATAAGCTCTAAACAAGCTGAGTAATACCTAAAACTGACTGAATGTAACATATATCTAGCTAAATATGCTCTAAACTAGCTGAGTAATACCTAAAACTGACTGAATGTAACCTATATCTAGATAAATATGCTCTAAACTAGCTGAGTTATACCTAAAACTAGCTGAATGTAGCCTATAACTAGCTAAATATGATCTAAACTAGCTGAGTAATACCCAAAAATGACTGAATGTAACATATATCTAGCTAAATATGCTCTAAACAAGCCGAGTAATACCTAAAACTGACTGAATGTAACCTATACCTACCTAAATATGCTCTAAACTAGCTGAGTAATACCTAAAACTGACTGAATGTAACCTATATCTAGCTAAATAAGCTCTAAACTAGCTGAGAAATACCTCAAACTGACTGAATGTAACCTATATCTAGCTAAATAAGCTCTAAACAAGCTGAGTAATACCTAAAACTGACTGAATGTAACCTATACCTAGCTAAATATGCTCTAATCTAGCTGAGTAATAACTTAAACTGACTGAATGTAACCTATATCTAGCTAAATATGCTCCAAACTAGCTGACTAAACCCTAAAACTGACTGAATGAAACTTAAAACTAGCTAAATATGCCCTAAACTAGCTGAGTTATACCTAAAACTAGTAGAATGTTACCTATATCTAGCTTAATATGCTCTAAACTAGCTGAGTAATACCTAAAACTAGCCGAATGTTACCTATATCTAGTTAAATATGCTCTAAACTAGCTGAGTAATACCTAAAACTGACTGAATGTAACCTATATCTAGCTAAATATGCTCTAAACTAGGTGAGTAATACCTAATACTGACTGGATGTAACCTATATCTAGCTAAATATGCTCTAAACAAGCTGAGAAATACCTAAAACTGACTGAATGTAACCTATACCTAGCTAAATATGCTCTAAACTAGCTGAGTAATAACTAAAACTGAATGAATGTAACATATATCTAGCTAAATATGCTCCAAACTAGCTGAGTAAACCATAAAACTGACTGAATGTAACTTATAACTAGCTAAATATGCACTAAACTAGCTGAGTTATACCAAAAACTAGCCGAAAGTAACCTATATCAAGCTAAATATGCTCCAAAGTAGCTGAGTATTACTAAAACTAGCTGAATGTAACCTATGACTAGCTAAATATGTTCAAAACTAGCTGAGTAATACCTAAAACTTACTGAATGTAACCTATCTCTAGTTAAATATGCTCTAAACTAGCTGAGTAATACCTAATACTGACTGTAACCTATATCTAGCTAAATATGCTCTAAACTAGCTGAGTAATACCTAAAACTGTCTGAAGGTAACCAATATCAAGCTAAATATGTTCTAAACTAGCTGAGTAATACCTAAAACTGACTGAATGTAACCTATATCTAGCTAATTATGCTCTCAACTAGCTGAGCAAACCCTAAAACTAGCTGAATGTAACCTATAACTAGCTAAATATGCTCTAAACTAGCTGAGTAATACCTAAAACTAGCTTAATGTAACCTATATCTAGCTAAATATGCTCTAAAGTAGCTGAGTAAACCCTAAAACTAGCTGAATGTCACCTATAACTAGCTAAATATGCTCTAAACTAGCTGAGTAATATTTAAACTAGCCGAATGTAACCTATATCTAGCTAAATATGCTCTAAACTAGCTGAGTAATACCTAAAACTAGCTGAATGTAACCTATAACTAGCTAAATATTCTCTAAAATAGCTGAGTAATACTAAAACTAGCTGAATGTAACCTATGACTAGCTAAATATGCACAAAACTAGCTGAATAATACCTAAAACTTACTAATAATAATAATATCGTATGGCCTCGGGTGCCTGGAGCAAGCTTTGCTATTTGACACCCAGAGGGTAGCTTGCATGTCGAATTTCGTAGTTCATTGACTATGAAAGTCAAGGAGGTTAGATGTTAGATATCTAATCTCCTTGAACACAATAGCGCTTTCTAGTAGAGAAATGAGGAACTTTGTGCTGGCGGAAACTCCCGAGATTAATTTTGCCATTATGAACTCGGCCTACTGAATTCAAATGGGTTCTTTGACATGCCAACATCGTATGACATGCGTATCGTATTTTTGCCGCCTTTCAAAAATCACTTACCACGGTCAGGGGCGAACCTGCAATCTTGGGGTTAGTAGACCGACACGCTATCCACTCACCCACCGTGGCAAGCCTAAAACTTACTGAATGTAACCTATATCTCGATAAATATGCTCGAAACTAAATGAGTAATACCTGAAACTAGCCGAATGTTACCTATATCTAGCTATATATGCTCTAAACTAGCTGAGTAAACCCTAAAACTAGCCGAATGTTACCTATATTCAGCTATATATGCTCTAAACTAGTTGAGTAAACCCTAAAACTAGCTGAATGTAACCTATAACTACCTAATATTCTCTAAACTAGCTGAGTAATACCTAAAATTAGACGAATGTTACCGATAACTAGTTAAATATGCTCTAAACTAGCTGAGTAATACCTAAAACTAGCTGAATGTAGCCTATAACTGGCTAAATATGCTCTAAACTAGCTGAGTAATACCCAAAACAGGCTGAATGTAACATATATCTAGCTAAATATGCTCTAAACAAGCTGAGTAATACCTAAAACTGACTGAATGTAACCAATATCAAGCTAAATATGTTCTAAGCTAGCTGAGTAATACCTAAAACTGACTGAATGTAACCTATATCTAGCTAATTGTGCTCTCAACTAGCTGAGTAAACCCTAAAACTAGCTGAATGTAACCTATAACTAGCTAAATATGCTCTAAACTAGCTGAGTAATACCTAAAACTAGCTTAATGTAACCTATATCTAGCTAAATATGCTCTAAAGTAGCTGAGTAAACCTTAAAACTAGCTGAATGTCACCTATAACTAGCTAAATATGCTCTAAACTAGCTGAGTTATATCTAAAACTAGCCGAATGTAACCTATATCTAGCTAAATATGCTCTAAACTAGCTGAATAATACCTAAAACTAGCTGAATGTAACCTATAAGTAGCTAAATATTCTATAAAATAGCTGAGTAATACTAAAACTAGCTGAATGTAACCTATGACTAGCTAAATATGCACAAAACTAGCTGAATAATACCTAAAACTTACTGAATGTAACCTATATCTAGCTAAATATGCTCTAAACTAGCTGAGTAATACCTAATACTGACTGTAACCTATATCTAGCTAAATATGCTCTAAACTAGCTGAGTAATACCTAAAACTGTCTGAATGTAACCAATATCAAGCTAAATATGCTCTAAACTAGCTGAGTAATACCTAAAACTGACTGAATGTAACTTATATCTAGCTAAATATGCTCTAAACCAGCTGAGTAATACCTAAAACTGACTGAATGTAACCTATATCTAGCTAAATATGCTCTAAACAAGCTGAGTAATACCTAAAACTGACTGAATGTAACCAATATCAAGCTAAATATGTTCAAAACTAGCTGAGTAATACCTAAAACTTGCCGAATGTTACCTATATCCAGCTAAATATGCTCTAAACTAGTTGAGTAAACCCTAAAACTAGCTGAATGTAACCTATAACTAGCTAAATATGCTCTAAACTAGCTGAGTAATACCTAAAACTAGCTTAATGTAACCTATATCTAGCTAAATATGCTCTAAAGTAGCTGAGTAAACCCTAAAACTAGCTGAATGTCACCTATAACTAGCTAAATATGCTCTAAACTAGCTGAGTAATATCTAAAACTAGCCGAATGTAACCTATATCTAGCTAAATATGCTCTAAACTAGGTGAGTAATACCTAATACTGACTGGATGTAACCTATATCTAGCTAAATATGCTCTAAACAAGCTGAGTAATAACTAATACTGAATGAATGTAACATATATCTAGCTAAATATGCTCCAAACTAGCTGAGTAAACCATAAAACTGACTGAATGTAACTTATAACTAGCTAAATATGCACTAAACTAGCTGAGTTATACCAAAAACTAGCCGAAAGTAACCTATATCAAGCTAAATATGCTCCAAAGTAGCTGAGTATTACTAAAACTAGCTGAATGTAACCTATGACTAGCTAAATATGTTCAAAACTAGCTGAGTAATACCTAAAACTTACTGAATGTAACCTATCTCTAGTTAAATATGCTCTAAACTAGCTGAGTAATACCTAATACTGACTGTAACCTATATCTAGCTAAATATGCTCTAAACTAGCTGAGTAATACCTAAAACTGTCTGAAGGTAACCAATATCAAGCTAAATAAGTTCTAAACTAGCTGAGTAATACCTAAAACTGACTGAATGTAACCTATATCTAGCTAATTATGCTCTCAACTAGCTGAGTAAACCCTAAAACTAGCTGAATGTAACCTATAACTAGCTAAATATGCTCTAAACTAGCTGAGTAATACCTAAAACTAGCTTAATGTAACCTATATCTAGCTAAATATGCTCTAAAGTAGCTGAGTAAACCCTAAAACTAGCTGAATGTCACCTATAACTAGCTAAATATGCTCTAAACTAGCTGAGTAATATTTAAACTAGCCGAATGTAACCTATATCTAGCTAAATATGCTCTAAACTAGCTGAGTAATACCTAAAACTAGCTGAATGTAACCTATAACTAGCTAAATATTCTCTAAAATAGCTGATTAATACTAAAACTAGCTGAATGTAACCTATGACTAGCTAAATATGCACAAAACTAGCTGAATAATACCTAAAACTTACTAATAATAATAATATCGTATGGCCTCGGGTGCCTTGTGCAAGCTTTGCTATTTGACACCCAGAGGGTAGCTTGCATGTCGAATTTCGTAGTTCATTGACTATGAAAGTCAAGGAGGTTAGATGTTAGATATCTAATCTCCTTGAACACAATAGCGCTTTCTAGTAGAGAAATGAGGAACTTTGTGCTGGCGGAAACTCCCGAGATTAATTTTGCCATTATGAACTCGGCCTACTGAATTCAAATGGTTCTTTGACATGCCAACATCGTATGACATGCGTATCGTATTTGTGCCGCCTTTCAAAAATCACTTACCACGGTCAGGGGCGAACCTGCAATCTTGGGTTAGTAGACCGACACGCTATCCACTCACCCACCGTGGCAAGCCTAAAACTTACTGAATGTAACCTATATCTCGATAAATATGCTCGAAACTAGCTGAGTAATACCTGAAACTAGCCGAATGTTACCTATATCTAGCTATATATGCTCTAAACTAGCTGAGTAAACCCTAAAACTAGCCGAATGTTACCTATATTCAGCTATATATGCTCTAAACTAGTTGAGTAAACCCTAAAACTAGCTGAATGTAACCTATAACTACCTAATATTCTCTAAACTAGCTGAGTAATACCTAAAACTAGAAGAATATTACCGATAACTAGTTAAATATGCTCTAAACTAGCTGAGTAATACCTAAAACTGACCGAATGTAACCAATACCTAGCTAAATATGCTCAAAACTAGCTGAGTAATACCTAAAACTAGCTGAATGTAGCCTATAACTAGCTAAATATGCTCTAAACTAGCTGAGTAATACCCAAAACTGACTGAATGTAACATATATCTATCTAAATATGCTCTAAACAAGCTGAGTAATACCTAAAACTGACTGAATGTAACCTATACCTAGCTAAATATGCTCTAAACTAGCTGAGTAATACCTAAAACTGACTGAATGTAACCTATATCTAGCTAAATATGCTCTAAACTAGCTGAGAAATACCTCAAACTGACTGAATGTAACCTATATCTAGCTAAATAAGCTCTAAACAAGCTGAGTAATACCTAAAACTGACTGAATGTAACATATATCTAGCTAAATATGCTCTAAACTAGCTGAGTAATACCTAAAACTGACTGAATGTAACCTATATCTAGATAAATATGCTCTAAACTAGCTGAGTTATACCTAAAACTAGCTGAATGTAGCCTATAACTAGCTAAATATGATCTAAACTAGCTGAGTAATACCCAAAACTGACTGAATGTAACATATATCTAGCTAAATATGCTCTAAACAAGCCGAGTAATACCTAAAACTGACTGAATGTAACCTATACCTACCTAAATATGCTCTAAACTAGCTGAGTAATACCTAAAACTGACTGAATGTAACCTATATCTAGCTAAATATGCTCTAAACTAGCTGAGAAATACCTCAAACTGACTGAATGTAACCTATATCTAGCTAAATAAGCTCTAAACAAGCTGAGTAATACCTAAAACTGACTGAATGTAACCTATACCTAGCTAAATATGCTCTAATCTAGCTGAGTAATAACTTAAACTGACTGAATGTAACCTATATCTAGCTAAATATGCTCCAAACTAGCTGACTAAACCCTAAAACTGACTGAATGAAACTTAAAACTAGCTAAATATGCCCTAAACTAGCTGAGTTATACCTAAAACTAGTAGAATGTTACCTATATCTAGCTTAATATGCTCTAAACTAGCTGAGTAATACCTAAAACTAGCCGAATGTTACCTATATCTAGTTAAATATGCTCTAAACTAGCTGAGTAATACCTAAAACTGACTGAATGTAACCTATATCTAGCTAAATATGCTCTAAACTAGGTGAGTAATACCTAATACTGACTGGATGTAACCTATATCTAGCTAAATATGCTCTAAACAAGCTGAGAAATACCTAAAACTGACTGAATGTAACCTATACCTAGCTAAATATGCTCTAAACTAGCTGAGTAATAACTAAAACTGAATGAATGTAACATATATCTAGCTAAATATGCTCCAAACTAGCTGAGTAAACCATAAAACTGACTGAATGTAACTTATAACTAGCTAAATATGCACTAAACTAGCTGAGTTATACCAAAAACTAGCCGAAAGTAACCTATATCAAGCTAAATATGCTCCAAAGTAGCTGAGTATTACTAAAACTAGCTGAATGTAACCTATGACTAGCTAAATATGTTCAAAACTAGCTGAGTAATACCTAAAACTTACTGAATGTAACCTATCTCTAGTTAAATATGCTCTAAACTAGCTGAGTAATACCTAATACTGACTGTAACCTATATCTAGCTAAATATGCTCTAAACTAGCTGAGTAATACCTAAAACTGTCTGAAGGTAACCAATATCAAGCTAAATATGTTCTAAACTAGCTGAGTAATACCTAAAACTGACTGAATGTAACCTATATCTAGCTAATTATGCTCTCAACTAGCTGAGTAAACCCTAAAACTAGCTGAATGTAACCTATAACTAGCTAAATATGCTCTAAACTAGCTGAGTAATACCTAAAACTAGCTTAATGTAACCTATATCTAGCTAAATATGCTCTAAAGTAGCTGAGTAAACCCTAAAACTAGCTGAATGTCACCTATAACTAGCTAAATATGCTCTAAACTAGCTGAGTAATATTTAAACTAGCCGAATGTAACCTATATCTAGCTAAATATGCCCTAAACTAGCTGAGTAATACCTAAAACTAGCTGAATGTAACCTATAACTAGCTAAATATTCTCTAAAATAGCTGAGTAATACTAAAACTAGCTGAATGTAACCTATGACTAGCTAAATATGCACAAAACTAGCTGAATAATACCTAAAACTTACTAATAATAATAATATCGTATGGCCTCGGGTGCCTGGAGCAAGCTTTGCTATTTGACACCCAGAGGGTAGCTTGCATGTCGAATTTCGTAGTTCATTGACTATGAAAGTCAAGGAGGTTAGATGTTAGATATCTAATCTCCTTGAACACAATAGCGCTTTCTAGTAGAGAAATGAGGAACTTTGTGCTGGCGGAAACTCCCGAGATTAATTTTGCCATTATGAACTCGGCCTACTGAATTCAAATGGGTTCTTTGACATGCCAACATCGTATGACATGCGTATCGTATTTTTGCCGCCTTTCAAAAATCACTTACCACGGTCAGGGGCGAACCTGCAATCTTGGGGTTAGTAGACCGACACGCTATCCACTCACCCACCGTGGCAAGCCTAAAACTTACTGAATGTAACCTATATCTCGATAAATATGCTCGAAACTAAATGAGTAATACCTGAAACTAGCCGAATGTTACCTATATCTAGCTATATATGCTCTAAACTAGCTGAGTAAACCCTAAAACTAGCCGAATGTTACCTATATTCAGCTATATATGCTCTAAACTAGTTGAGTAAACCCTAAAACTAGCTGAATGTAACCTATAACTACCTAATATTCTCTAAACTAGCTGAGTAATACCTAAAATTAGACGAATGTTACCGATAACTAGTTAAATATGCTCTAAACTAGCTGAGTAATACCTAAAACTAGCTGAATGTAGCCTATAACTGGCTAAATATGCTCTAAACTAGCTGAGTAATACCCAAAACAGGCTGAATGTAACATATATCTAGCTAAATATGCTCTAAACAAGCTGAGTAATACCTAAAACTGACTGAATGTAACCAATATCAAGCTAAATATGTTCTAAACTAGCTGAGTAATACCTAAAACTGACTGAATGTAACCTATATCTAGCTAATTATGCTCTCAACTAGCTGAGTAAACCCTAAAACTAGCTGAATGTAACCTATAACTAGCTAAATATGCTCTAAACTAGCTGAGTAATACCTAAAACTAGCTTAATGTAACCTATATCTAGCTAAATATGCTCTAAAGTAGCTGAGTAAACCCTAAAACTAGCTGAATGTCACCTATAACTAGCTAAATATGCTCTAAACTAGCTGAGTTATATCTAAAACTAGCCGAATGTAACCTATATCTAGCTAAATATGCTCTAAACTAGCTGAATAATACCTAAAACTAGCTGAATGTAACCTATAAGTAGCTAAATATTCTATAAAATAGCTGAGTAATACTAAAACTAGCTGAATGTAACCTATGACTAGCTAAATATGCACAAAACTAGCTGAATAATACCTAAAACTTACTGAATGTAACCTATATCTAGCTAAATATGCTCTAAACTAGCTGAGTAATACCTAATACTGACTGTAACCTATATCTAGCTAAATATGCTCTAAACTAGCTGAGTAATACCTAAAACTGTCTGAATGTAACCAATATCAAGCTAAATATGCTCTAAACTAGCTGAGTAATACCTAAAACTGACTGAATGTAACTTATATCTAGCTAAATATGCTCTAAACCAGCTGAGTAATACCTAAAACTGACTGAATGTAACCTATATCTAGCTAAATATGCTCTAAACAAGCTGAGTAATACCTAAAACTGACTGAATGTAACCAATATCAAGCTAAATATGTTCAAAACTAGCTGAGTAATACCTAAAACTTGCCGAATGTTACCTATATCCAGCTAAATATGCTCTAAACTAGTTGAGTAAACCCTAAAACTAGCTGAATGTAACCTATAACTAGCTAAATATGCTCTAAACTAGCTGAGTAATACCTAAAACTAGCTTAATGTAACCTATATCTAGCTAAATATGCTCTAAAGTAGCTGAGTAAACCCTAAAACTAGCTGAATGTCACCTATAACTAGCTAAATATGCTCTAAACTAGCTGAGTAATATCCAAAACTAGCCGAATGTAACCTATATCTAGCTAAATATGCTCTAAACTAGGTGAGTAATACCTAATACTGACTGGATGTAACCTATATCTAGCTAAATATGCTCTAAACAAGCTGAGAAATACCTAAAACTGACTGAATGTAACCTATACCTAGCTAAATATGCTCTAAACTAGCTGAGTAATAACTAATACTGAATGAATGTAACATATATCTGGCTAAATATGCTCCAAACTAGCTGAGTAAACCATAAAACTGACTGAATGTAACTTATAACTAGCTAAATATGCACTAAACTAGCTGAGTTATACCAAAAACTAGCCGAAAGTAACCTATATCAAGCTAAATATGCTCCAAAGTAGCTGAGTATTACTAAAACTAGCTGAATGTAACCTATGACTAGCTAAATATGTTCAAAACTAGCTGAGTAATACCTAAAACTTACTGAATGTAACCTATCTCTAGTTAAATATGCTCTAAACTAGCTGAGTAATACCTAATACTGACTGTAACCTATATCTAGCTAAATATGCTCTAAACTAGCTGAGTAATACCTAAAACTGTCTGAAGGTAACCAATATCAAGCTAAATAAGTTCTAAACTAGCTGAGTAATACCTAAAACTGACTGAATGTAACCTATATCTAGCTAATTATGCTCTCAACTAGCTGAGTAAACCCAAAAACTAGCTGAATGTAACCTATAACTAGCTAAATATGCTCTAAACTAGCTGAGTAATACCTAAAACTAGCTTAATGTAACCTATATCTAGCTAAATATGCTCTAAAGTAGCTGAGTAAACCCTAAAACTAGCTGAATGTCACCTATAACTAGCTAAATATGCTCTAAACTAGCTGAGTAATATTTAAACTAGCCGAATGTAACCTATATCTAGCTAAATATGCTCTAAACTAGCTGAGTAATACCTAAAACTAGCTGAATGTAACCTATAACTAGCTAAATATTCTCTAAAATAGCTGATTAATACTAAAACTAGCTGAATGTAACCTATGACTAGCTAAATATGCACAAAACTAGCTGAATAATACCTAAAACTTACTAATAATAATAATATCGTATGGCCTCGGGTGCCTGGTGCAAGCTTTGCTATTTGACACCCAGAGGGTAGCTTGCATGTCGAATTTCGTAGTTCATTGACTATGAAAGTCAAGGAGGTTAGATGTTAGATATCTAATCTCCTTGAACACAATAGCGCTTTCTAGTAGAGAAATGAGGAACTTTGTGCTGGCGGAAACTCCCGAGATTAATTTTGCCATTATGAACTCGGCCTACTGAATTCAAATGGGTTCTTTGACATGCCAACATCGTATGACATGCGTATCGTATTTTTGCCGCCTTTCAAAAATCACTTACCACGGTCAGGGGCGAACCTGCAATCTTGGGGTTAGTAGACCGACACGCTATCCACTCACCCACCGTGGCAAGCCTAAAACTTACTGAATGTAACCTATATCTCGATAAATATGCTCGAAACTAGCTGAGTAATACCTGAAACTAGCCGAATGTTACCTATATCTAGCTATATATGCTCTAAACTAGCTGAGTAAACCCTAAAACTAGCCGAATGTTACCTATATTCAGCTATATATGCTCTAAACTAGTTGAGTAAACCCTAAAACTAGCTGAATGTAACCTATAACTACCTAATATTCTCTAAACTAGCTGAGTAATACCTAAAATTAGACGAATGTTACCGATAACTAGTTAAATATGCTCTAAACTAGCTGAGTAATACCTAAAACTAGCTGAATGTAGCCTATAACTGGCTAAATATGCTCTAAACTAGCTGAGTAATACCCAAAACAGGCTGAATGTAACATATATCTAGCTAAATATGCTCTAAACAAGCTGAGTAATACCTAAAACTGACTGAATGTAACCAATATCAAGCTAAATATGTTCTAAACTAGCTGAGTAATACCTAAAACTGACTGAATGTAACCTATATCTAGCTAATTATGCTCTCAACTAGCTGAGTAAACCCTAAAACTAGCTGAATGTAACCTATAACTAGCTAAATATGCTCTAAACTAGCTGAGTAATACCTAAAACTAGCTTAATGTAACCTATATCTAGCTAAATATGCTCTAAAGTAGCTGAGTAAACCCTAAAACTAGCTGAATTTCACCTATAACTAGCTAAATATGCTCTAAACTAGCTGAGTAATATCTAAAACTAGCCGAATGTAACCTATATCTAGCTAAATATGCTCTAAACTAGCTGAATAATACCTAAAACTAGCTGAATGTAACCTATAAGTAGCTAAATATTCTATAAAATAGCTGAGTAATACTAAAACTAGCTGAATGTAACCTATGACTAGCTAAATATGCACAAAACTAGCTGAATAATACCTAAAACTTACTGAATGTAACCTATATCTAGCTAAATATGCTCTAAACTAGCTGAGTAAACCCTAAAACTTGCCGAATGTTACCTATATCCAGCTAAATATGCTCTAAACTAGTTGAGTAAACCCTAAAACTTGCTGAATGTAACCTATAAGTAGCTAAATATTCTATAAAATAGCTGAGTAATACTAAAACTAGCTGAATGTAACCTATGACTAGCTAAATATGCACAAAACTAGCTGAGTAATACCTAATACTGACTGTAACCTATATCTAGCTAAATATGCTCTAAACTAGCTGAGTAATACCTAAAACTGTCTGAATGTAACCAATATCAAGCTAAATATGCTCTAAACTAGCTGAGTAATACCTAAAACTGAATGAATGTAACTTATATCTAGCTAAATATGCTCTAAACCAGCTGAGTAATACCTAAAACTGACTGAATGTAACCTATATCTAGCTAAATATGCTCTAAACTAGCTGAGTAAACCCTAAAACTTGCCGAATGTTACCTATATCCAGCTAAATATGCTCTAAACTAGTTGAGTAAACCCTAAAACTAGCTGAATGTAACCTATAACTAGCTAAATATGCTCTAAACTAGCTGAGTAATACCTAAAACTAGAAGAATATTACCGATAACTAGTTAAATATGCTCTAAACTAGCTGAGTAATACCTAAAACTGACTGAATGTAACCTATATCTAGATAAATATGCTCTAAACTAGCTGAGTAATACCTAAAACTAGCTGAATGTAAACTATAACTAGCTAAATATGCTCTAAACTAGCTGAGTAATACCTAAAACTGACTGAATGTAACATATATCTAGTTAAATATGCTCTAAACCAGCTGAGTAATACCTAAAACTGACCGAATGTAACCAATACCTAGCTAAATATGCTCAAAACTAGCTGAGTAATACCTAAAACTAGCTGAATGTAGCCTACAACTAGCTAAATATGCTCTAAACTAGCTGAGTAATACCCAAAACTGACTGAATGTAACATATATCTATCTAAATATGCTCTAAACAAGCTGAGTAATACCTAAAACTGACTGAATGTAACCTATACCTAGCTAAATATGCTCTAAACTAGCTGAGTAATACCTAAAACTGACTGAATGTAACCTATATCTAGCGAAATATGCTCTAAACTAGCTGAGAAATACCTCAAACTGACTGAATGTAACCTATATCTAGCTAAATAAGCTCTAAACAAGCTGAGTAATACCTAAAACTGACTGAATGTAACATATATCTAGCTAAATATGCTCTAAACTAGCTGAGTAATACCTAAAACTGACTGAATGTAACCTATATCTAGATAAATATGCTCTAAACTAGCTGAGTTATACCTAAAACTAGCTGAATGTAGCCTATAACTAGCTAAATATGATCTAAACTAGCTGAGTAATACCCAAAACTGACTGAATGTAACATATATCTAGCTAAATATGCTCTAAACAAGCCGAGTTATACCTAAAACTGACTGAATGTAACCTATACCTACCTAAATATGCTCTAAACTAGCTGAGTAATACCTAAAACTGACTGAATGTAACCTATATCTAGCTAAATATGCTCTAAACTAGCTGAGAAATACCTCAAACTGACTGAATGTAACCTATATCTAGCTAAATAAGCTCTAAACAAGCTGAGTAATACCTAAAACTGACTGAATGTAACCTATACCTAGCTAAATATGCTCTAATCTAGCTGAGTAATAACTTAAACTGACTGAATGTAACCTATATCTAGCTAAATATGCTCCAAACTAGCTGACTAAACCCTAAAACTGACTGAATGAAACTTAAAACTAGCTAAATATGCCCTAAACTAGCTGAGTTATACCTAAAACTAGTAGAATGTTACCTATATCTAGCTTAATATGCTCTAAACTAGCTGAGTAATACCTAAAACTAGCCGAATGTTACCTATATCTAGTTAAATATGCTCTAAACTAGCTGAGTAATACCTAAAACTGACTGAATGTAACCTATATCTAGCTAAATATGCTCTAAACTAGGTGAGTAATACCTAATACTGACTGGATGTAACCTATATCTAGCTAAATATGCTCTAAACAAGCTGAGAAATACCTAAAACTGACTGAATGTAACCTATACCTAGCTAAATATGCTCTAAACTAGCTGAGTAATACCTAAAACTGTCTGAAGGTAACCAATATCAAGCTAAATATGTTCTAAACTAGCTGAGTAATACCTAAAACTGACTGAATGTAACCTATATCTAGCTAATTATGCTCTCAACTAGCTGAGTAAACCCTAAAACTAGCTGAATGTAACCTATAACTAGCTAAATATGCTCTAAACTAGCTGAGTAATACCTAAAACTAGCTTAATGTAACCTATATCTAGCTAAATATGCTCTAAAGTAGCTGAGTAAACCCTAAAACTAGCTGAATGTCACCTATAACTAGCTAAATATGCTCTAAACTAGCTGAGTAATATTTAAACTAGCCGAATGTAACCTATATCTAGCTAAATATGCTCTAAACTAGCTGAGTAATACCTAAAACTAGCTGAATGTAACCTATAACTAGCTAAATATTCTCTAAAATAGCTGATTAATACTAAAACTAGCTGAATGTAACCTATGACTAGCTAAATATGCACAAAACTAGCTGAATAATACCTAAAACTTACTAATAATAATAATATCGTATGGCCTCGGGTGCCTGGTGCAAGCTTTGCTATTTGACACCCAGAGGGTAGCTTGCATGTCGAATTTCGTAGTTCATTGACTATGAAAGTCAAGGAGGTTAGATGTTAGATATCTAATCTCCTTGAACACAATAGCGCTTTCTAGTAGAGAAATGAGGAACTTTGTGCTGGCGGAAACTCCCGAGATTAATTTTGCCATTATGAACTCGGCCTACTGAATTCAAATGGGTTCTTTGACATGCCAACATCGTATGACATGCGTATCGTATTTTTGCCGCCTTTCAAAAATCACTTACCACGGTCAGGGGCGAACCTGCAATCTTGGGGTTAGTAGACCGACACGCTATCCACTCACCCACCGTGGCAAGCCTAAAACTTACTGAATGTAACCTATATCTCGATAAATATGCTCGAAACTAGCTGAGTAATACCTGAAACTAGCCGAATGTTACCTATATCTAGCTATATATGCTCTAAACTAGCTGAGTAAACCCTAAAACTAGCCGAATGTTACCTATATTCAGCTATATATGCTCTAAACTAGTTGAGTAAACCCTAAAACTAGCTGAATGTAACCTATAACTACCTAATATTCTCTAAACTAGCTGAGTAATACCTAAAATTAGACGAATGTTACCGATAACTAGTTAAATATGCTCTAAACTAGCTGAGTAATACCTAAAACTAGCTGAATGTAGCCTATAACTGGCTAAATATGCTCTAAACTAGCTGAGTAATACCCAAAACAGGCTGAATGTAACATATATCTAGCTAAATATGCTCTAAACAAGCTGAGTAATACCTAAAACTGACTGAATGTAACCAATATCAAGCTAAATATGTTCTAAACTAGCTGAGTAATACCTAAAACTGACTGAATGTAACCTATATCTAGCTAATTATGCTCTCAACTAGCTGAGTAAACCCTAAAACTAGCTGAATGTAACCTATAACTAGCTAAATATGCTCTAAACTAGCTGAGTAATACCTAAAACTAGCTTAATGTAACCTATATCTAGCTAAATATGCTCTAAAGTAGCTGAGTAAACCCTAAAACTAGCTGAATGTCACCTATAACTAGCTAAATATGCTCTAAACTAGCTGAGTAATATCTAAAACTAGCCGAATGTAACCTATATCTAGCTAAATATGCTCTAAACTAGCTGAATAATACCTAAAACTAGCTGAATGTAACCTATAAGTAGCTAAATATTCTATAAAATAGCTGAGTAATACTAAAACTAGCTGAATGTAACCTATGACTAGATAAATATGCACAAAACTAGCTGAATAATACCTAAAACTTACTGAATGTAACCTATATCTAGCTAAATATGCTCTAAACTAGCTGAGTAAACCCTAAAACATGCCGAATGTTACCTATATCCAGCTAAATATGCTCTAAACTAGTTGAGTAAACCCTAAAACTAGCTGAATGTAACCTATAAGTAGCTAAATATTCTATAAAATAGCTGAGTAATACTAAAACTAGCTGAATGTAACCTATGACTAGCTAAATATGCACAAAACTAGCTGAGTAATACCTAATACTGACTGTAACCTATATCTAGCTAAATATGCTCTAAACTAGCTGAGTAATACCTAAAACTGTCTGAATGTAACCAATATCAAGCTAAATATGCTCTAAACTAGCTGAGTAATACCTAAAACTGACTGAATGTAACTTATATCTAGCTAAATATGCTCTAAACCAGCTGAGTAATACCTAAAACTGACTGAATGTAACCTATATCTAGCTAAATATGCTCTAAACTAGCTGAGTAAACCCTAAAACTTGCCGAATGTTACCTATATCCAGCTAAATATGCTCTAAACTAGTTGAGTAAACCCTAAAACTAGCTGAATGTAACCTATAACTAGCTAAATATGCTCTAAACTAGCTGAGTAATACCTAAAACTAGAAGAATATTACCGATAACTAGTTAAATATGCTCTAAACTAGCTGAGTAATACCTAAAACTGACTGAATGTAACCTATATCTAGATAAATATGCTCTAAACTAGCTGAGTAATACCTAAAACTAGCTGAATGTAAACTATAACTAGCTAAATATGCTCTAAACTAGCTGAGTAATACCTAAAACTGACTGAATGTAACATATATCTAGTTAAATATGCTCTAAACCAGCTGAGTAATACCTAAAACTGACCGAATGTAACCAATACCTAGCTAAATATGCTCAAAACTAGCTGAGTAATACCTAAAACTAGCTGAATGTAGCCTATAACTAGCTAAATATGCTCTAAACTAGCTGAGTAATACCCAAAACTGACTGAATGTAACATATATCTATCTAAATATGCTCTAAACAAGCTGAGTAATACCTAAAACTGACTGAATGTAACCTATACCTAGCTAAATATGCTCTAAACTAGCTGTGTAATACCTAAAACTGACTGAATGTAACCTATATCTAGCGAAATATGCTCTAAACTAGCTGAGAAATACCTCAAACTGACTGAATGTAACCTATATCTAGCTAAATAAGCTCTAAACTAGCTGAGTAATACCTAAAACTGACTGAATGTAACATATATCTAGCTAAATATGCTCTAAACTAGCTGAGTAATACCTAAAACTGACTGAATGTAACCTATATCTAGATAAATATGCTCTAAACTAGCTGAGTTATACCTAAAACTAGCTGAATGTAGCCTATAACTAGCTAAATATGATTTAAACTAGCTGAGTAATACCCAAAACTGACTGAATGTAACATATATCTAGCTAAATATGCTCTAAACAAGCCGAGTAATACCTAAAACTGACTGAATGTAACCTATACCTACCTAAATATGCTCTAAACTAGCTGAGTAATACCTAAAACAGACTGAATGTAAACTATATCTAGCTAAATATGCTCTAAACTAGCTGAGTAAACCCTAAAACTTGCCGAATGTTACCTATATCCAGCTAAATATGCTCTAAACTAGTTGAGTAAACCCTAAAACTAGCTGAATGTAACCTATAAGTAGCTAAATATTCTATAAAATAGCTGAGTAATACTAAAACTAGCTGAATGTAACCTATGACTAGCTAAATATGCACAAAACTAGCTGAGTAATACCTAATACTGACTGTAACCTATATCTAGCTAAATATGCTCTAAACTAGCTGAGTAATACCTAAAACTGTCTGAATGTAACCAATATCAAGCTAAATATGCTCTAAACTAGCTGAGTAATACCTAAAACTGACTGAATGTAACTTATATCTAGCTAAATATGCTCTAAACCAGCTGAGTAATACCTAAAACTGACTGAATGTAACCTATATCTAGCTAAATATGCTCTAAACTAGCTGAGTAAACCCTAAAACTTGCCGAATGTTACCTATATCCAGCTAAATATGCTCTAAACTAGTTGAGTAAACCCTAAAACTAGCTGAATGTAACCTATAACTAGCTAAATATGCTCTAAACTAGCTGAGTAATACCTAAAACTAGAAGAATATTACCGATAACTAGTTAAATATGCTCTAAACTAGCTGAGTAATACCTAAAACTGACTGAATGTAACCTATATCTAGATAAATATGCTCTAAACTAGCTGAGTAATACCTAAAACTAGCTGAATGTAAACTATAACTAGCTAAATATGCTCTAAACTAGCTGAGTAATACCTAAAACTGACTGAATGTAACATATATCTAGTTAAATATGCTCTAAACCAGCTGAGTAATACCTAAAACTGACCGAATGTAACCAATACCTAGCTAAATATGCTCAAAACTAGCTGAGTAATACCTAAAACTAGCTGAATGTAGCCTATAACTAGCTAAATATGCTCTAAACTACCTGAGTAATACCCAAAACTGACTGAATGTAACATATATCTATCTAAATATGCTCTAAACAAGCTGAGTAATACCTAAAACTGACTGAATGTAACCTATACCTAGCTAAATATGCTCTAAACTAGCTGAGTAATACCTAAAACTGACTGAATGTAACCTATATCTAGCGAAATATGCTCTAAACTAGCTGAGAAATACCTCAAACTGACTGAATGTAACCTATATCTAGCTAAATAAGCTCTAAACAAGCTGAGTAATACCTAAAACTGACTGAATGTAACATATATCTAGCTAAATATGCTCTAAACTAGCTGAGTAATACCTAAAACTGACTGAATGTAACCTATATCTAGATAAATATGCTCTAAACTAGCTGAGTTATACCTAAAACTAGCTGAATGTAGCCTATAACTAGCTAAATATGATTTAAACTAGCTGAGTAATACCCAAAACTGACTGAATGTAACATATATCTAGCTAAATATGCTCTAAACAAGCCGAGTAATACCTAAAACTGACTGAATGTAACCTATACCTACCTAAATATGCTCTGAACTAGCTGAGTAATACCTAAAACAGACTGAATGTAACCTATATCTAGCTAAATATGCTCTAAACTAGCTGAGAAATACCTCAAACTGACTGAATGTAACCTATATCTAGCTAAATAAGCTCTAAACAAGCTGAGTAATACCTAAAACTGACTGAATGTAACCTATACCTAGCTAAATATGCTCTAATCTAGCTGAGTAATAACTTAAACTGACTGAATGTAACCTATATCTAGCTAAATATGCTCCAAACTAGCTGACTAAACCCTAAAACTGACTGAATGAAACTTAAAACTAGCTAAATATGCCCTAAACTAGCTGAGTTATACCTAAAACTAGTAGAATGTTACCTATATCTAGCTTAATATGCTCTAAACTAGCTGAGTTATACCTAAAACTAGCCGAATGTTACCTATATCTAGTTAAATATGCTCTAAACTAGCTGAGTAATACCTAAAACTGACTGAATGTAACCTATATCTAGCTAAATATGCTCTAAACTAGGTGAGTAATACCTAATACTGACTGGATGTAACCTATATCTAGCTAAATATGCTCTAAACAAGCTGAGAAATACCTAAAACTGACTGAATGTAACCTATACCTAGCTAAATATGCTCTAAACTAGCTGAGTAATACCTAAAACTGTCTGAAGGTAACCAATATCAAGCTAAATAAGTTCTAAACTAGCTGAGTAATACCTAAAACTGACTGAATGTAACCTATATCTAGCTAATTATGCTCTCAACTAGCTGAGTAAACCCTAAAACTAGCTGAATGTAACCTATAACTAGCTAAATATGCTCTAAACTAGCTGAGTAATACCTAAAACTAGCTTAATGTAACCTATATCTAGCTAAATATGCTCTAAAGTAGCTGAGTAAACCCTAAAACTAGCTGAATGTCACCTATAACTAGCTAAATATGCTCTAAACTAGCTGAGTAATATTTAAACTAGCCGAATGTAACCTATATCTAGCTAAATATGCTCTAAACTAGCTGAGTAATACCTAAAACTAGCTGAATGTAACCTATAACTAGCTAAATATTCTCTAAAATAGCTGAGTAATACTAAAACTAGCTGAATGTAACCTATGACTAGCTAAATATGCACAAAACTAGCTGAATAATACCTAAAACTTACTAATAATAATATCGTATGGCCTCGGGTGCCTGGTGCAAGCTTTGCTATTTGACACCCAGAGGGTAGCTTGCATGTCGAATTTCGTAGTTCATTGACTATGAAAGTCAAGGAGGTTAGATGTTAGATATCCAATCTCCTTGAACACAATAGCGCTTTCTAGTAGAGAAATGAGGAACTTTGTGCTGGCGGAAACTCCCGAGATTAATTTTGCCATTATGAACTCGGCCTACTGAATTCAAATGGGTTCTTTGACATGCCAACATCGTATGACATGCGTATCGTATTTTTGCCGCCTTTCAAAAATCACTTACCACGGTCAGGGGCGAACCTGCAATCTTGGGGTTAGTAGACCGACACGCTATCCACTCACCCTCCGTGGCAAGCCTAAAACTTACTGAATGTAACCTATATCTCGATAAATATGCTCTAAACTAGCTGAGTAATACCTAATACTGACTGTATCCTATGTCAAGCTAAATATGCTCTAAACTAGCTGAGTAATACCTAAAACTGACTGAATGTAACTTATATCTAGCTAAATATGCTCTAAACCAGCTGAGTAATACCTAAAACTGACTGAATGTAACCTATATCTTGCTAAATATGCTCTAAACTAGCTGAGTAAACCCTAAAACTAGCCGAATGTTACCTATATCCAGCTAAATATGCTCTAAACTAGTTGAGTAAACCCTAAAACTAGCTGAATGTAACCTATAACTAGCTAAATATGCTCTAAACTAGCTGAGTAATACCTAAAACTAGACGAATATTACCGATAACTAGTTAAATATGCTCTAAACTAGCTGAGTAATACCTAAAACTGACTGAATGTAACCTATATCTAGATAAATATGCTCTAAACTAGCTGAGTAATACCTAAAACTAGCTGAATGTAAACTATAACTAGCTAAATATGCTCTAAACTAGCTGAGTAATACCTAAAACTGACTGAATGTAACATATATCTAGCTAAATATGCTCTAAACCAGCTGAGTAATACCTAAAACTGACCGAATGTAACCAATACCTAGCTAAATATACTCTAAACTAGCTGAGTAATACCTAAAACTGACTGAATGTAACCTATATCTAGCTAAATATGCTCTAAACTCGCTGAGTAATACCTAAAACTGACTGAATGTAACCTATATCTTGCTAAATATGCTCTAAACAAGCTGAGTAATACCTAAAACTGACTGAATGTAACCTATACCTAGCTAAATATGCTCTAAACTAGCTGAGTAATAACTAAAACTGACTGAATGTAACCTATATATAGCTAAATATGCTCCAAACTAGCTGACTAAACCCTAAGACTGACTGAATGTAACTTACAACTAGCTAAATATTTCCTAAACTAGCTGAGTTATACCTAAAACTAGTCGAATGTTACCTATATCTAGCTTAATATGCTCTAAACTAGCTGAGTAGTACCTAAAACTGACTGAATGTAACCTATATCTAGAAAAATACGCTCTTAACTAGTTGAGTAATACCAAAAACTGACTTAATGTAACCTATAACTAGCTAAATATACTCTAAACTAGCTGAGTAATACCTAAAACTGACTTAATGTATCCTATAACCAGCTAAATATGCTCTAAACTAGCTGAGTAATATCTAAAACTAGCCGAATATAACCTATATCTAGCTAAATATGCTCTAAACTAGCTGAGTAAACCCAAAAACTAGCTGAAAGTAACCTCGATTTAGCTAAATATGCTCTAAACTAGCTGAGTAATACCTAAAACTGACTGAATGTAACCCATATCTAGCTAAATACGCTCTAAACTAGATGAGAAATACCTAAAACTGACTTAATGTAACCTATAACTGGCTAAATAAGTAGGGAGGCTGGGGGGGTTTTGACTCAAATACCGTTATTTATGCAAATTAGGGGGCGTGGCAAGGTCAATGACCTTGAGGTAGGTCATGATCAATGACCTTGAGGTAGGTCATTGACCCCCAAGGTCGCCGGGACCCCGGAAGGTAAACAAACCTTGGAGGTTCCAGGAACCGTTTTGAGGGGGTGTGGGTGGAGGGGAAGGAGTGGGGGTGGGGAGGGGGGAGGGGGAGGAGTGGGGGCGGGGAGGGGGGAGGGGGAGGAGTGGGGGTGGGGAGGGGGAGGGGGAGGGGGAGGGGGGAGGGGGTGGTGGCGAGGGTGGGGAATGAGGGGGAAGGATGGAAGAGGCTCTACACGAGACCCTCCTCGACCCAGTCTCTCTGTTGGACTGAGCGCCTTCTCTGTTATTATCCTGGGCTATATAGCTTTGCTTTGAGCCCGATGAGATCCGAGTATTGCCGAAGGTTTCCGAATCCTTGGTTGTGAATGAATTGTCAGAGAATTGAACGGTCAACTGGTGTGTGTGTGTGACGTCACAGCAGATTACGGGATGTGAGGTAGGTCATGAACGGGAGTGTTTTGAATGGAAAACATTAGTGTAACTGGTGTGTGTGTGTGTGGCGTCACAGCAGATTACGGGATGTGGGGTAGGTCATGAACGGGAGTGTTTTGAATGGAAAACATTAGTGTAACTGGTGTGTGTGTGTGTGACGTCACAGCAGATTACGGGATGTGAGGTAGGTCATGAACGGGAGTGTTTTGAATGGAAAACATGAATGGCTGTGGATGGCGGTGGTTGTTGAACCCTGACGTGGTAGGTTGGTTAGATGTGAATGGGTCTGAGAGACAAACAAGATGGGGTTGAAAGCGCTCAATGGTAAACAAACATCGATGCGTGGGTGGATGTTTAATGAACATAGGTGTTTGTGTGAATGAATAAATAGATTTGAACGGTTAACCTGTGTGTGACGTCACATGGGATGACTAATCCTGAGATTGACAACGGGTTGTATGGTAGGTCATGTCTGGGAATGACCTTACGGTGATTGAGAGGGTGCGGGACAAATGATGAGGTAAACGTGTTTGAATCATGAATGGAGATGGATGGTGGGTGTTGAACTCTGGCTTGCTTGGTAGGTTGAATGTAAAAACAAATAAAACCAGAAGCAAAAAAAAGTAAAATTATGTTTTATTTTGGAACTGTTACTACAACTTAATTTGCCTTTTATCACCAGCTTATTCTTCTTCCTCTTCATCTTCCTCTTCATCATCATCATCTTCTTCTTCTTCTTCATCTTCTCCCACGCCCTTCCATCGCTGACATTAAATCGGCAAAAAACCCCACCAAAACTGGATCATTTCCAAAGCTATAAAAAAATGTATACAATAAAGAGTACAACAAAATTGTTTTATAACGCTTGTTTATCTAAATATTGTATTGTGAATTGCTGGGAGTGTGTGAGAGCAAGTACAGTTCACCTAAGTCTGCAGCAGCTTCCAGCGGACGCCCTTAGGGTGAGCTACAAGTTCTGTTCATTTTTAAGTAGTTCCAAAATTTTGCTACTAGATTATTAATGATACCTAGTGGTGAATGTTGGAACTTGAGTATGGGTTTCAGTGCTGGAAGTGACCAAGAACATGTGTGACTCACTTGAGTATGTAGCTGCTTCCAGCGAACGCCTTTAGGGTGAGCTACAAGTTCCAAGTTTTTGCTACCAGATAATAATGCCATCTAGTGGTAAATGTTGGAACTTGTTTTGACAAAATCTAACCTGTCAATTTAGCTTCACACAAGTTTAGTCTGTGGACGGATCTTTTACATGTCATAAAGTGAGAACATGTAACCACTGGCTTTACTCCTCCTCCAAAGGAAGGCATACTGAAGGATTTTAACACACTTAAAAAAATCTGACTTCCTTCCCAATCCTTTTTTTAAATTAATACATTCATCGCAATAACACGGGTTATCAGACAAATTCTACTCACATCCAAGTAAACATGGGCTACAAAAGCGGTAACTACGCTCAGTATTTCTAATCATTTTGAAGAAGAAAAAAAAACACCGCTTGCTTCCAGTATTTGACCAGATCAGGAATGGAATGAATTAAACTCCATCTAGCGGCGAGAAAGATCTGTGTTGGCTGCCAAAGCCTGTCTCACTTTTGTCAGTCAATGTTTAAATGAATGACAGATAAAAAGAAATGATAGTGGAGGGTGTTGCCGGAAGAAAATTTTGACAGGGAAAACTGGTGTTCCCAGAGAAAAACCTGTCTGCTTTTGGTTTGCCCAGCACAGATCTAACATAAAGTGACTGGAATTGAACCACGCACCCAGCGGCGAGAGACTGGCGTGCTGCTACATAAGGCTTTAGTAGGCTTTAGTAAATAAAGTAAATAAATAATACTTACATTAACAGATCAAGCGTCAAATCCTCATGGTTTTCTTCTTCTTCCAGCCCCATAGCTTCATTGATCTTGTTGGCAGACATTGCAGCGAATGATATGTTGTGAAAAGGAACAACCTCTTTATATATACTGTGTTTTCTGGTGAAAGGTGGATTAATTAGGAGTGTTTAAGGTAGTTGTGCAGGGTTATACAGTGTGGAGCTAATTCTGGTGAAAGGAAGGTCAATAAGGATTCCTGTATTAATGCAGGGTAATGCCGTATGGAGGTCATTTTTGTGTGAAAGGAACGGTAATTCAGGGACGTTTCCTGTATTCGGAGGGGTATAAATAGTCGAGCAGAATTGAAATGAAAGTAAAGTTAACTGTGAGCTTACAGCGTTCACACCAGACTGCAATTGGATCCTTGTCTATCAGGTAATATTCAACATACTTAAGTATATAACTTTAAAGTATATCCTAGTGTATATATTTGACTATGTGCTACTGGGAGACTAACTCAGCCAGACGGTTTACAAAATAAGTGATTGTACATTACAGTACTTGTAAATGCTGAGATGGTAGGTTTAAATCCACATGAAGATGTTTAGAATTTTAATAGTATAATGGCCTATTGACAAAGCTGGTTTAAAAGTTAGACGGTATGAATCAGACAAGCAATAATTACTTCAAGTATGAAACGAGCAGAATTCATAGCATGTAATAAGATTGGTTTTAACGTGACTTGCATCTTAAACCACTAGCTGCCTGGGATAACATGAATGCAGCTCAATTATATATAATTACTGTTATTATCCAATTAAATGTTGCCGATTTCACTGTATAGCCCGCGAGATAATTACAGTGCTCGACACAGTCACGGAATAGATGTATTGCAAAGGTGAAGGATATTAGCACCTAGACATGCATTCACTTCTATACATCAGCTCCAGGTCAAGTAACCTATTTAGTTAAGGACATTTAAATCATCACCTCCCGACTAATGTAGCCCCCAAGCACTTGGGTGTATTGAACAGATAAATTATTTAAGCAACCTGCCCCGGCTTCACCCGGGAACAGATATAATATACAAACAACCCGACCCGGCTTCGCCCGGGAACAGTTATGTTATACCAGAAACCCAACCCGGCTTCGCCCGGGAACAGTTATATTATACCAAAAGCATGCACCGACTTCGCTCGAGAACAGTTAAATTATACAAGCAATCTGCCCCGGCTTTGCCCGGGAACAGTTAAATTATACAAACAATCCGCCCCGGCTTCGCCCGGGAACAGTTATATATTATACTAGAAACCCGCTCCGGCTTCGCCCGGGGGATAGTTAAATTATACAAGCAATCCACCCCGGCTTCACCCGGGATCAGATATATATATATATATATATATTATACTAGAAACCAGCTCCGGCTTCACCCGGGGGACAGTTAAATTATACAAAAAATATCCGCCTCGGCTTCACCCGAGAACAGTTAAATTATACATGCAATCTGCCCAGCTTCGCCCGGAAACAGTTAAATTATACAAGCAATCTGCCCCAGCTTCGCTCGGAAACAGTTATAGATTATACTAGAAAACCGCTCTGGCTTCTCCCGGGAACAGTTAAATTATACAAGCAATCTGCCCCAGCTTCGCCCGGAAACAGTTATAGATTATACTAGAAAACCGCTCCGGCTTCGCCCGGGAACAGTTATATATTATTCTAGAAACCCGCTCTGGCTTCTCCCGGGAACAGTTAAATTATAGAAGCAATCTGCTCCGGCTTCACCCGTGAACAGTTATATATTATACTAAAAACCCGCTCCGGCTTCACCCGGGGGACAGTTAAATTATACAAAAAATATCCGCCTCGGCTTCACCCGAGGACAGTTAAATTATACAAGCAATCTGCCCCAGCTTCGCCCGGAAACAGTTATAGATTATACTAGAAAACCGCTCCGGCTTCGCCCGGGAACAGTTATATATATTATTCTAGAAACCCGCTCTGGCTTCTCCCGGGAACAGTTAAATTATAGAAGCAATCAGCTCCGGCTTCACCCGTGAACAGTTATATATTATACTAGAAACCCGCTCCGGCTTCGCCCGGGGGACTGTTAAATTATACAAGCAATCTGCTTCGGCTTCGCCTGGGAATCAGTTATATATTATACTAGAAACCTGCTCCGGCTTCGCCCGGGAACAGTTATACATTATACTAGAAATCTGCTCCGGCTTCGCCCGGGAACAGTTATATATTATTCTAGAAACCCGCTCCAGCTTTGCCCGGGAACAGTTAAATTATACAAGCAATCTGCTCCGGCTTCACCCGTGAACAGATATATATTATACTAGAAACCCGCTCCAGCTTCAACCGTGAGACAGTTAAATTATACAAGCAATCTGCCCTGGCTTCACCCAAGTACAGTTATATATTATACTAGAAACCCGCTCCGGCTTCGCCCGGGAGACAGTTAAATGATATAAGTAATCTTCCCCGGCTTCGCCCGTAAACAGTTATATATTATACTAAAAACCCGCTCCGGCTTCGTCTGGGAACAGTTAAATTATACAAGCAATCTGCCCGGCTTCACCCGGGAACAGTTATATATTATACTAGAAACCCGCTCCGGCTTCACCCGGGGGGCAGTTAAATTATACAAGCAATCCGCCCTGGCTTCGCCCGGGAACAGTTAAATTATACCGGCAATCTGCCATGGCTTCACCCGGGAACAGTCATATATTATACTAGAAACCCGCTCCGGCTTCGCCCGGGAACAGTTAAATTATACAAGAAATTCACCCCGGCTTCACCCGGGAACAGTTATATATTATACTAGTAACCCGCTCCGGCTTCGCCCGGGGGACAGTTAAATTATACAAGCAGTTTGCCCCGGCTTTGCCCGGGAACAGTTAAATTATACAAGCAATCTGACCCGGCTTCACCAAAGTACAGTCATGGCCATTTAAATCATCAGCTCCTGACCATGTAGCACCTGGGTGTATAACTTGTTTGATAACCTGTGTTCTTGTAATGGATTGAGGAGAAGTAGGAAAATGGTGAACGCAAGCTGCTGACAATTAAATTAGTAGCTAGCGATAATGGGTGTGTAGAAGGGTTTTGATAACTTGTGTGTGTGTATATACATATTTGCTAATGGCTTAGGTATACTAAAACACTATTATAGATATCAAATTCGATTTCAGAATGTCGGCAAAAAAAAATGCGAATTCCATAGGGAAAGATGCTGGACCAGAGACTAAACGACTAGACGATCTGCAGGTAAATGAGTCTTATTTGGTAACTGCTGTTCGTCGAGTCAAGACGAAATTTGGGGAACGTATTCTTTGCGAACTGGAGGACTTTGCAGTATTTCTACCGTCGAGATTCAAGGAACTCAGCGGGGAAGATGTATCCGATCTCAACAAAGGGACCATCTATTTAAAATACATGGGACTGGAAAATAAAAGATGTCTTGTGGAATTCATAGAAGAAAAAAATAAAATTTAAAATTAGTTTATGTAAAAACGGAATTTGCAGGGAAAATAAACTTTGGTTCACTCTCTCTGCAAACCGTTCAGTTTTTGTAATTGTTAAGTACTAAGGGACATCATGTCGCCACCGATACAAAGTTGGCAAGATGTGGATAGTTGTTTCAATAACAATATCTGTTGCACTAAAGTCAATAATGATGCAAACATTTTAGATCTCAATGAATATTTAAACACTAGTTACAACATTTTTCAAAACAAAATACAAGACTGTTTAAGAGAACATGTAGCGTTAAAGGTTAACGCTGAATTATTATGTGACTTTGCTATTTTGAAACAAGGTGTCGAAATCATTCAGCCAATCTATTTACACACACACATGACTAAATTATACCGCACTGATAATATACACAGTTGGTATAGTAAAAACATTGTTGATAAACTCACAACACGCTTTGCTGAGTTTCAAGAATTAGAAAGCGGCAAATCGCTGGAAGCTATCAATCATCTTAAAATTAATGTATGCACCTTTGATCCCATAAATAGTGGGTCATCTCATGTTAATTTGCCTAAACAGTTGGAAAACCGTCACGCAGTTATCAATGTGGATAATAATGATGTTTTCTGCTTTATTTGGTCCCTGGCTGCTGGGTTATGTTCTGCAAGTAAAAATGTTCACAGAATGGGCAAATATCACCAGAAATTTATGGAATTAATGATCAGTCTAAATTTAGCAGACATAGAATTCCCAATGGACCTCAACGCCATTTCTCGTTTTGAATCTAAAAATCTGCTTTACTCCATTAATGTATACGGAGTTGAAGGGGACAAAGTTATTGGGCCACTCTATGTGACAAAGGAAAAAAAAGAAAAGCATTTTAATTTATTGTACATTGAAGGGGAATTGTGCAACCATTATTGTTATATCAAAGATCTTTCCAGACTAGTTCGTTCACAAGTTACAAAGAGTAAAAATAGGGTATATATATGTGATCGCTGTTTGCAATATTTTACTAGCAATCAAAAGTTGACAGCCCATACTATTGATTGCATTACACAACCAGCTGTAAAAATTAAATTCCCAGAAAAGGATAAAGCCAGTATGAAATTTCAAAATGTGTCTCGTCAAGAACCGCTTCCATTTACAGTATATGCAGATTTTGAATGTTTAACCACACCCATTGACACATGTAACCCGGATCCAGCACGCCCGTACACTCAACAAGTACAGCAACATGTGCCATTCAGTTGTGCTCTAAACGTGATTTGCTCATATGACCCTTCGCTTTCTTACTTCAAATCTTATCGCGATGCAAATGCTGCTGCTTGGTTTTTAAATGAATTGGACGCCTTGGCAGATCGGGTGTACAATATCCTGGAAAACCCAATTCCGCTTCAAATGTTGGATGCAGACGAGGTGGCTTTTGCAACAGCAACCACTTGCCACATTTGTCAAAAACCAATAGCAACTTGTGACACGCCGGTGAGGGACCATAATCGGTACACTGGCAAATTTAGAGGAGCGGCTCACAGTGCATGTAATTTGGCCTATAAAAGAGCACGCTATATTTCTTGTTTCTTGCACAACATGTCTCGGTATGACAGTCATCTAATTATTAAGGAATTTGTTAACCTTGAAAACCAAAAGTTTTCTTTAATTCCACAAAATCATGAAAATTTTATTTCGTTTACAAAATGGCGAAATGGAATTAGTATACGATTTTTAGATTCGTATAGATTCCTCGCATTCCACCCAAACAATTTGAATTCTGTACGTCAAAACTTTACTGGTGACGAACAATTTGAATTATGCATTCGAAAAGGGGTGTTTCCCTATAATCATGTAAACAATTGGGCATGTTTGCAGGAAACTGCACTCCCTTCAAAGGATAAATTTTACAATGACTTAACAAAAAGTCATATTTCTGAAAAAGACTATTTACACGCCCAAAAAGTATGGGACGTGTTCAAGATATAAACTTTGGGCGAGTATGCTGATTTATACCTCAAAATTGATATACTACTTTTGACAGACGTGTTTGAACACTTTTGCAAACTGTGTCTTGAAATCTACAATCTAGATCCAGCCCATTACTACACCCTTGCCGGATACAGTTGGGACTGTATGTTGAAGGTGACTGAAATAGAACTGGAACTATTAACTGACATCGACATGTTGCTCTTTTTTGAACGCGGGATACGTGGCGGGCTTGTATCGCTTGTGCAAAAGCATGCCAAAGCAAATAATCCATATATGGATACATACAAACCAAAGCAACCTACAACATACCTCACCTACCTGGATTGTAAAAATTTATACGGATATGCTATGGAAAAACCGCTTCCGTATCAAAATTTTCGACCTCCCAATTCACGTTCCAACAATAAAAAGTTGCTGGCAACGTTAAATCCGAAAAATCGCTACGTCATACACATCGAAAATTTAATGCAATGTTTGAAACACGGTTTGAAGCTACAAACCATTCACCGCATTATTTGTTTTGACCAGAAACCATGGTTACAACCGTACATGCAATTAAATACTCATTATCGGCAGCACGCCAAGACTACATTCGAGTCAATTTTTTATAAATTAATGAACAATGCATGCTACGGTAAATATATGGAAAATATTAGAAAGCATAGAACTATTCATTTGGTAAACCACTGGGATGGTCGATATGGCGCACGAAAATATATTGCTATGCCCAATTTCCATTCAGTACGAGTTATTGAAACTGATTTAGTAACCATTGAATTGTCAAAGACAGAAATCATGTATAACAAACCAATTTACTTAGGAATGGTAATACTTGACTATTCAAAATTTGTAATGTATCAATTTCATTATGAGTTTGCCAAACAAAAGTTTGGAGATGTAAAATTACTGTATATGGATACAGACAGTCTTATTTATCAAACCAATAAGACGGATATTTACTCTGTGATGAGAGAACATCCAAGTTACTTTGATACCTCAAACTATGAGGTTAACAATATGTTTTGCATAATTCCCATGAATAAAAAACACATTGGTCTATTTAAGGATGAGTGTGCTGGTGATGTTATGACGGAATTTGTGGCTTTGGCACCGAAAATGTACGCATTTTCAACACAAAAGAATAAAGGTCAATGCAAAGCGAAGGGTGTTTTTCGTAGCGTCACACAATTCCTCAATGTTGAGGAATATCGATGTGTACTCTACACAAACACCTCTCGCTTGTACCAGCAAACACGCATTCTTTCAAAGAACCATAATATATTTACAGTAAATCAAAATAAAACATCGCTGTCTACATATGGCAATAAACGGTTGTGGGATGGTGTAAATAGCTTGCCTTTTGGACATTTCCACACCTAGTAAATAAGAACACACTTTAATTTTTCAATTCTTTTTTATTACAATTGTATGTTTTTACAAGAAGAAACCAAAACATCTTTTGTGAATGCTGTAATCTGGTGGACTGACTCTCAAATAAATACTTAACAATATTTGATTCATGGTTATTTCTTTGTCCTTTTCCTCGCTAATCCACAACCACCACCAATCATTAGCTTTGACTTCATAGCTCCTGCCACGATCAAGGCTGCAATCTTTTCACCAATGGAAGCAGTAGATGATGTCACGCGCTGCACAGCCTTTCTTAGAAGAATGTGGTCTGCAACTCGACGTACTTCTGCATTCTTGTCGCTGTAAGCAATGTCATGATCTCTACACGCAGCATCCAATTTGTTGATTCCAGAATTACCTTGTGCTAGACGTTGGTTTAGTTTAGTCCCAGGTCCACAAAATTGATAGCCGGGAATATGCAGTTCAATGGGAAGTACATCAATGGCCTTGTTAACTAGACCATGACCAGCAAAGGTCCGATATATCTTTTTCAATCGTTGTCTTACTTTTTGGTGCTGGCGATACTGCCGCTGCTGTCTCTTCTTCCTCTTCTTCATTGCAACCATGGAATGATGAAGCAAAGTCTTTACAGGACGGTATATTTGTATGGCCGTGGTACAATTTGATGAGCTGACACGTTCCACACTGTCTAATGGATTGCATTTTAGTAATAGACACTTGCTGGTGATGACTAAAGTCAGCGCATGGTTGTAGTTCACGCAGACCAGGATCTCTGCTCCATTCACTAGGTACACTGTGCCAAATATTTTTCACCGCGTTTGAAGCAACATAAAAAAGGAACGCCTTGGGCAAAGCGTTCAATTCCTCATCTGTGAAACTGTCAAGCTTTTTTTACAGGCAAAAAACTTGACAATAGCTCGCTCTGTGGGGTTTGAGTCCAAACCTTCAATTGCTGCCATATTACTACACGTCCACACTGATCACTGGTATGTCTCACACTGAAGCTGACGTTACAACGCTTTGCACTCAACATGCAAGTTTTGACATGCTCTGCGAGCTAGCCAATCAAAAAGCTTCCAAACATTTTGAAGTGTTTTATTTTGTAGAGGTTCATCAGGCACGGACAGGTTGTACAGTGCAGGACATCCCAGATCATGAAGGTCAACAAGTTGACATGTTGAATTAACATACTGACGCAACCATTCCTTTTTTTCACTTCCCTTTACAAATACAAGGTCAGCACCAAACAAGTGAGCTTTCAGAACAAGTGATAGATGCTGGTAAGGAATGTCGCCTTCTTTCCAGACTAGTCCCAAATTGCGTTGCAACCACTCTGTTTGTCTTCTGTCCTCGTCTGACTGCAAATGCAATGGAAACGGTGGTTCAAAGACAAAACTGGTTACTCTTGGTGCCCACATGGTTGTGCAGTCAATAATTCCTACTTCTTTAAATACAAACTTGTTTCCGTTCACCTTGAAACCCTGCACGTCGACAATCAATGTTTTCGGCATGGCGACGGATATCACACCTTCCACCACCGCTGCTTCTTAACAACTAACTGATTGGATAGGAGCGGGAAAATAATATACACACAAAGAATCAATTACACAATTTTATTCATAAAGTTATCAGTACATCGCTTACAATTTTTTATCATAGGATTTGGACCATCCCAATCACAGTGAGAATCTCCTCGATGCATAAAGTGTCTACGACAAGGACGGCAGGCTGCAACATCCGCCGACATACGGAGGTGTAATGGTAGCTTATCCCAATTAAGGTCAATGTCGTGTGCACCGTACGCGGTCAGAAATCCAGCTGGTAAATAGGCAATCAGATGCTGCGGCATTTCACGAAGAAATTGTGCTTTATGGTAGGCGCGTATTGCTAAACTCACCAGGGTGCGATAAATCTCAAATGCTGCATCAGCGTCTCGACTTGTTGAGCAACGATCGCATTTGCAGTCCATACAATCTACCCGCTCTCCAACATGACAAGATGAAGCTTTGGCAACGCCATCGTCCACATTATTTGTTTGATTAGTGATGGGCTTGTTGTTGTAGCCCCTGTCATGAATACCAAACGTAGACATGAATCCATCTGGTAAATAGTGAACCAGATGCGGCGGCATTCTAAGCACAGTATGATTCTTGTGATAGGCAGTTATAGCTTCACTCACTAGGGCGCGATAAATGGTAAACCTTGAATCTTCATCTGAACCTGGTGAATCACTTTCACATTTGCAGACCCACCTCGCAGAGGGGGTTGTGACTTCATCGTAGCTTTCCATGACTGTGAAGGGCAATACAGGAAGACATGCTATTTATACTCTGGTCACCATATTGGACAGCGGTTGATAAAACACTTGCGCCTCGTGAACAATAAGGCAATAGGCTGTTGTTTTTTCTGGAATAACTGTCGATGTTTCAAATTCTAGTCTGATATCAATTGTTGTTTCCTTCATCGACTCCTCCAAATACGAACAGTCCATCACCACCAGAGGCGCCTTGGACTTGAAGTCTTGTGGTGATAATAGCGGACATGCCTCTTTCTGATAATAGGAAGACTGAAAGTTTACAAACATGTCATAGAGCTTACCATATTTGTTCTTGTTAAAGTTTAAATCCATTCCCTCATAGGAAAAGGTAACTCCGTTCAAAAAGAGTCGTATATTTCGTAATTGGATGTGATCAAATTTTGATGCATCTTTATTCTGTTGATATTTGCGATCTGTTTGAAATCCAACCAGGACGTAGAGTGGCCGCTCTGTATACGGTGAGGTTTTTATAGACCAAGTATGTGTATCGGAGAGTGGTAATACCGGGTATTCATGCAGCTCCCAGCTTCTAAATTGAATGGGTAAAGCTGTATCCTTCTCCACAATCTTGAGCAGACTCAATTTTTTCTGATCTGATAGAGTAACGTGCGGTACTTTCCATAGAATTCGTTGCAGTAGAATTTTTGTATCTATTGGCGCTGTATCAGCTCCCTTTAGCGCATTATAATCACTCCTGTCTCGTACAAGAATCAGATCCTGTCTTGCGTTCACAACAATGCGCTTATGATCCTCTGCAAAGCCTAGTATTAATTTTAGAGGTAAATGTCCAGTAAATGTACCATCATCGTTAATCATCCAGTCGTTGGTTGAGTTGGGACACCAACCAGCCATACAAAAAGCTTTACTCTCTTCGCTTCCGTACGAGGGATAAAGTTTCATGACACTTGTTATGCCAACATTTCGAGTAGTATCCACTTCAATACCGTTGATCACGTAGCGAACCTCAGAAAACAAAAAGGCCAAAGCATAGTTGGCCAACTTTGACGTTGTTGGAATGGTACCATCCAATTTGGTGAGTTGCCCTTCAATCTGGATGTAACTTTCATGTGGAAGCGTGTAGATATCTTGTTGGTTAATAGTAATTCGAATCTCATCATTATTATTTAGTCCCTGAGTATACGGTTGGTAGGAATGGTGTTCAATTCTTACAATACCCTCCTGTACTTCGACAGGGTTTGTCACGTCTAGAATCGAATTCATGACGTAAGATGTAACCAAGTTGTTGTAGGATCTGCTTGTTGACACGTGTTAACCTGTACACGTGTTGAGCACAACTAACACCTGCTCTTGACAGCGTTGCCGCTTTATACACTTGTTTCATGCTGGCTTCAGATACAGTTTGTAGGTCACAGGTGTATGAGGGTCTAACCGGATGAGACGTTGGTTTCTATTCACCAGTCTTAAGATAATATTCCTGATGTTGGTCACACTCACAGGATGATAGAGCACCACCGACGGGTTTTCGCGGATGATATAACCACCAGGTGAAGTAACAATAAAATCATAAAGCGAATGCGAGGGATCTTGATTGGTGTAGACGTCTGTAATAATATTACACGTGACAGATATGTGATGATCTTCAATTATTTTCACCGGTTGGTCAGACTTGTGTATCACGTTTGGTACTAACACTTGTGGTGAATAGCCTAACAGTGACCCAATCGAATCTGGTTGAGATTTAAAATCAATCCTAAAAGAAGAAAGAATACTGCAGCGATGTGTCACGTTGTTGGCTATGAGTTCAAACTTGCGTGTCCCGTCCAGAAATGCTTTTAGACTAAATTCCTTGGTGAGAGTTGTGTAGATGTGATCGTGAATATCATCTACGGTGTAGCTGCCAGACGGTAGAGTTAACACATAGTCATCGTAGTAGAACTTATCATTGACGTCTTCAATTATGTTGCAGATTCTATTATAGCCTTCAAACGAAACAAGTCCCAGCACGTAGGGTCGTCGTCCCAATTCAATAGGAGGATAAAAGTCAACAGTTACTTCCGCACCTTGTCCGTGCACTGTAAACGTTCTACTTTCTGTTGTCATAATGACCACGTCACCCGCCGTGCTCGGTCTTATATAGAAAAGTCAAACATAGACGACCGCACTGTTGCGTGTTAAAATTTTGCACTCGTTTCACATTATAGTGTATTATTGCACTGCTTCCAAAATAGCGAACAAGCTCTGTCGGAGGAGGAAGATTTCCAAAACTGTCAAAGTACCACACGGTTCGCCCATGCTTTATGTAGGCCACATAATGCGTTCCCGGTCCATGACTGTCATCCAAATTGACAACTGCACTTTCATGGCTCCGTGGTCGAGACGGTAGCTGGTTGCGCATAAACACGCCTCGAAAGTGGGAGATCTTAAGCTGTTTTGCATATCTTATAACTTCCTCATGCGTCATGGCTCGTCGTGGCAGTGTATCGATTAACCGTTTTTTGGCGACATGTAAATGCCGAGTCCTTTCTTGTAGGGTGCTAGCTTCATGTTCACACCTTTGCCGCGCAGTGCTATGGCCTCCATAGTTTTATTATGCCTTTCACTTTCCTTCAACTGTTGCTTCGCCTCCTCAACAGCTTTCACCGTTCGTGCTACCGCACTTGCTCCTCCAAGAAGTGAACCCAGGGCTGCTAGTCCAGCAAAAAGTGCAGGTAAAAATCCACCACGTTTCGGCACAGGAATAACTCGGGCGCGTTTTCTAAAACGTAGTTTACTTTTGGGATTCGCATGCAATCGTGCTGCTCGGAGTGCTTTCTTAATAGCCAACTCACTATTTGTTTCTCCGCGCGAAGCTTGACGTGCCGCATGAAGAATAGCTTTAAAACCTCCCTTTCTGGACAACTTCTTCCTCTTCTTCACTACATATCTCTGTTTCACCATCGCGACCAAAGAACAAGACAACCTCACACCGCAAAGTATAGAACACAACTAACGCTCCTCAGGAAGGGAACCTGTAGTTATTTATTCAATGGTGGCGGTATATTCAAGTTCTATATACACAGGAAAATCGTTCATCGTTTTCCCCGCCTCTTTTTCTTCAGACGAGAGTTTCAAGTGAAAGAATAATTTGTCTCCGGCTTTCACCGGTTGATCAATAAGTGGTTGAACACTACCGTTTAATCGTACCTCTAAATGTTTCAAATCTGGTGCATACTCAATTACACGAATGGCACCATCATACATTAAACGGTAATTGTCATACCCCGAACGTAGTATGTAGGCGAGGTTATTGGGATCTTTTACCGGTTGTTGGTTTACAATGTGAAGCAGAAATATAGAGGGTATTGATTTAATAAAAAGCGATAACCGTTGTTCTAAAAATCGTTTGGTCGTCACGTCGTGAGGTTGCACAGGATCAGCAACTTCGGCTATTCGTCTTCGCTTCATCTGTAGAGCGTTCTCCTTAATTTCCCACACCTTTTCCATTTCAGAGTTTAAAAACCGTTTTGTACAAACATCTTGATCATCTTCAGGATCGGCCACATGCACAAGGCGTGCATTATTTGCTGTATAGCCCTTTACAGTTAGGGTGGGCACAATACTGAGCACCTGTTTCACCTTGTTATCTACATAGTCCTTTCGAGCAGCGTCCGTGTTGTTTGTTGGAAGAGCCAGCTGAGTGATTCGACGTTGGTGTACGTCATAGTCCTTTGCTTCTGTTAACACCACAGCATTGGTTAACACATAGGCTTTGGTGCACACATCTTGATCGTTCACAGGATCTGCAACGCCCGTAATACGTTTATTCTGAGCCTCATAATCTCCTTTGATACGTCGTAAGCGGTAATAATCTACATACTTTTTTGAACATGCGTCCGAGGGTAATACGGGTTCTGTTATATTGGTCAATCGCTTTCCATTAAAGTTGTAACTGCCATCTGTAGTGCGTGACAATACATTAGCATCGACATATCGTTTAGTAGCCGGATCTGTATCATGTTTTGGATCGTTTGTCAAAGCAAATCGTTCATTTGTTTTGAGAGTTCTTCCAAAGGCGTCCATGGTTACACTGGAACTGAAACACCCGTTTGCCTCATGTATATAGAGACCAGCTCTTCCCCTTTCACATTTAGTTGATATGCAGATTATTAAGCAACAACATTCACTTCCGGTGGGAGACTTGGTTTCACACCTCTTCTCAACATCGTCCGAACAACGTCATGGATCACTCTTCCCATCCTCCATTCGCTGTCTCATCGCCGGCCCGTCGGGATGTGGAAAAACCAATCTTCTGCTTACCCTCATCACCTCCTTAAACGGAGTGCGCTTTCAAAATATCTATATTTTTGCCAAATCGCTGTATCAACCGCTGTATGTGTTCTTGGAACAGGTCATGTCAGGTCTGCGCAACATGGGCTACTTCACATTCGCAGCGCACGAAGATGTCATTTATCCAGACAATGTTCGCCCCCATTCGCTTATGATTTTTGACGATGTGGCCACAGAACGACAGGGCATTATTCAGGCTTACTTTAGCATGGGACGTCATAAATATATTGATTGTTTTTATCTTGCTCAAACCTATTCGCGAATACCAAAACAGTTGATTCGTGACAATGCCAACGTGATTGTTCTCTTCCGTCAGGATGAGCGCAACATGCATCACGTCTACGATGATCACGTGAACCCAGACATGACCTTTCAAGCCTTTACACAGTTGTGTGCCATGTGTTGGAACGCTCATCACCACAGTTGTCTTGTTATTGATAAGCAGAGCAACGTCAACAATGGACGCTACCGCATGGGATTTGATCATTTCATTCGTATTTAAGTAGCTGCATCGCTTTTCTGAACATCATTAGTTCAGATGTCATGGCGACAACAGGGAGTCAATTAAAAAAGCACATAATCCGTGCGCGAAATAGCATTCGACAAAAGTTTCGCTATCTAAAACGTGCACATGCCGACAGTGAACTGTTTGTCGAAAAACATTTGAAATCACCTCTGGAAGCTGTGTTGAAAGGAACAACAAAGCCTAGTACACGCTCAAAAGAAACACAAACAATTGAAGAGGAGGAGGAGGAAGAAAATGATGAAGAACCTGAGGATGTTTTTTCTCCATTGCTTCCGTCTTCTGGCTCCAAAGAATCACCGCTGCCCCAGTTTTTGAAAACATCAATAATTGCTGAAACACCCACTAGAGCCAAAGAAAAGCAGCCTACTCTTAAAGAAATATTGAATACGCCCGAACAATATGTGCGGTTAAAATCTATTTTACTACAAAATTATGGTGCGTTGGTTACCCCCTTCCTTGAAGATCTTTTTACTAAGAAAACTGATACTACCTATGGTGTTCGCTATGAAAACAATAGATTTCGAATTGGCGATTCAGCAATCAAGATAAGTGACAATGTTTTGATTGTTAAAACAGTTCGTTACAAATTGACGCCAGGTCTTTTAGAACTTTTATTTTCACGTACACCTTCTACCGAGGACTATGATAAAGAAGATCTTGAAAAGTATAAAGACATCTTGATGGCTACAAATGGTTTTAGACGTAATTATAAACGTTCTGAAGCAATAAATGCTAATAAGGGCTTCAAATATAAAACCATCATATCAAAATTGTTTCCCACCTATGCAAGTGTTCGCCGTGCAAATTCAGCGTCCGGTATCACGTTTAATACTTTGAAACCATTCATCGATTTCGCCTATTGGAACAATCCAAATAAGTTGGTTAAACGTCTGCAACTGTTGCGTGCATCGGAACAGGCTGGTCATACCGGACACGAGGCGGAAGTTTTAGAAATAGAAGAGGAGCTTCGTCATGCTGGCATTATTGTCTAATGAGTCAACGTGTTCATACACCCTCGCCTGTTAAGGCTGCCATTGCTCGCGAGTTGCATAGACCAGCTCGTCGTCTCTACCATCGTCGTCATGTCATCACACGGGGCGTTGACGATCTTTGGCAAGCTGATCTGGTTGAAATGATTCCCTATGCCAAAGCTAACAACGGGGTCAACTATCTGCTCACCGTCATCGACGTTTATTCCAAAATGGCCTTTGTTGAACCTGTTCGGAATAAATCTGCACAACTGGTCACCGCTGCATTCAAGACCATCGTTCAGCGGTCAAGACGACAACCTCGTTTGCTTCAAACAGATCAAGGCAAAGAATTTTTCAACAAGACTTTTTCCGCTTATCTCAAATCACTTGACATCCATCACTATTCCACTTTTAGCAATCTAAAGGCAAGTGTTGTAGAACGTTTCAACCGCACACTCAAGACGCGCATGTGGGAACAATTTACAGCAAGAGGATCCTATCGCTGGCTTGAACTTGTAGGCGACCTGGTGACACGTTACAACAACACTAAACATAGAACCATCAAAATGAAACCACGCCTTGTAACCAAGAACATTGCGCAATTGGATCGCATTCATCACAAAATCAAAACAGTAGATCCACGACGTCATCAATTACGTATTGGTGATTATGTGCGCATCAGTAAACATAAAACAATCTTCGCCAAAGGATACACACCAAACTGGAGCACAGAAATATTTCGTATTCGCAAGGTAAAACTTTCTAATCCAGTTGTTTATTTACTTGATGACCTCAACAAGCAGCCAATCCAAGGAGGATTCTACATGGAGGAACTGCAAAGGACGCAATATCCCAAGCATTATCTTGTTGAAAAAATTGTACAAAAACGTGGCAATAAACTTTTTGTTAAGTGGCTAGGTTTTAATGCCACATATAATTCATGGATTAATAAATCAGATCTGGTGTACACCTTCTTGTTTTTATTTCATGTCGAGCTGGCCGACTCAACATGCCATGCGATTTGTATCCTACCCCCACCCTACCATTTACAGGAAATACTACTCCAGATTCATTGATGTTTGTTTACCATTGAGCACATTCAACAACCAGTTCATTCCCCCTCTCTCTCAATTCCATTCACTACTCCCGATACCATTCATGTTTGTTTACCATTGAGCGCTTTCAACCCCATCTTGTTTGTCTCTCAGACCCATTCACACCTAACCAACCTACCACGTCAGGGTTCAACAACCACCGCCATCCACAGCCATTCATGTTTTCCATTCAAAACACTCCCGTTCATGACCTACCTCACATCCCGTAATCTGCTGTGACGTCACACACACCAGTTACACTAATGTTTTCCATTCAAAACACTCCCGTTCATGACCTACCCCACATCCCGTAATCTGCTGTGACGTCACACACACACACACCAGTTACACTAATGTTTTCCATTCAAAACACTCCCGTTCATGACTTACCTCACATCCCGTAATCTGCTGTGACGTCACACACACACACACCAGTTGACCGTTCAATTCTCTGACAATTCATTCACAACCAAGGATTCGGAAACCTTCGGAAATACTCGGATCTCATCGAGCTCAAAGCAAAGCTATATAGCCCAGGATAATAACAGAGAAGGCGCTCAGTCCAACAGAGAGACTGGGTCGAGGAGGGTCTCGTGCAGAGCCTCTTCCATCCTTCCCCCTCATCCCCCACCCTCACCACCACCCCCTCCCCCCTCCCCCTCCCCTCCCCGCCCCCACTCCTCCCCCTCCACCCACACCCCCTCAAACCGGTTCCTGGACCCTCCAAGGTTTGTTTACCTTCCGGGGTCCCGGCGACCTTGGGGGTCAATGACCTACCTCAAGGTCATTGATCATGACCTACCTCAAGGTCATTGACCTTGCCACGCCCCCTAATTTGCATAAATAACGGTATTTGAGTCAAAACCCCCCCAGCCTCCCTACTTAAATATACTCTAAACTAGCTGAGTAATACCAAAAACTGACTTAATGTATCCTATAACTAGCTAAATATGCTCTAAACTAGCTGAGTATTACCTAAAACTGACTGAATGTAACCTATAACTAGCTAAATATACTCTAAACTAGCTGAGTAATACCTAAAACTGACTTAATGTATCCTATAACTAGCTAAATATGCTCTAAACTAGCTGAGTAATACCTAAACTCACTGAATGTAACCTATATCTAGCTAAATACGCTCTAAACTAGCTGAGTAATACCTAAAACTGACTGAATGTAACCTATATCTAGCTAAATATGCTCTAAACAAGCTGAGTAATACCTAAAACTGACTGAATGTAACCTATACCTAGCTAAATATGCTCTAAACGAGCTGAGTAATAACTAAAACTGACTGAATGTAACCTATATCTAGCTAAATAAGCTCCAAACTAGCTGACTAAACCCTAAAACTGACTGAATGTAACTTAAAACTAGCTAAGTAAGCCCTAAACTAGCTGAGTTATACCTAAAACTAGTCGAATGTTACCTATATCTAGCTTAATATGCTCCAAACTAGCTGAGTAATACCTAAAACTAGCCGAATGTTACCTATATCTAGCTAAATATGCTCTAAACTAGCTGAGTAATACCTAAAACTGACTGAATGTAACCTATACCTAGCTAAATATGCTCTAAACTAGCTGAGTAATAACTAAAACTGACTGAATGTAACCTATATCTAGCTAAATATGCTCTAAACCAGGTGAGTAATACCTAATACTGACTGAATGTAACCTATATCTAGCTAAATATGCTCTAAACAAGCTGAGAAATACCTAAAACTGTCTGAATGTAATCTATACCTAGCTAAATATGCTCTAAACTAGCTGAGTAATAACTAAAACTGACTGAATGTAACATATATCTAGCTAAATATGCCCCAAACTAGCTGAGTAAACCCTAAAATTGACTGAATGTAACTTATAACTAGCTAAATATGCACTAAACTAGCTGAGTTATACCATAAACTAGCCGAAAGTAACCTATATCAAGCTAAATATGCTCCAAAGTAGCTGAGTATTACTAAACCTAGCTGAATGTAACCTATGACTAGCTAAATATGTTCAAAACTGGCTGAGTAATACCTGAAACTTATTGAATGTAACCTACATCTAGATAAATATGCTCTAAACTAGCTGAGTAATACCTAATACTGACTGTAACCTATATCTAGATAAATATGCTCTAAACTAGCTGAGTAATACCTAAAACTGTCTGAATGTATCCAATATCAAGCTAAATATGTTCTAAACTAGCTGAGTAATACCTAAAACTGACTGAATGTAACCTAGATATAGCTAAATATGCTCTCAACTAGCTGAGTAAACCCTAAAACTAGCTGAATGTAACCTATAACTAGCTAAATATGCTCTAAACTAGCTGAGTAATACCTAAAACTGACTGAATGTAACCTATAACTAGCTAAATATGCACTAAACTAGCTGAGTAATATCTAAAACTAGCTGAATGTAACCTATAACTAGCTAAATATGCTCTAAACTAGCTGAGTAATACCTAAAACTAGCTTAATGTAACCTATATCTAGCTAAATATGCTCTAAAGTAGCTGAGTAAACCCAAAAACTAGCTGAATGTCACCTATAACTAGCTAAATATGATCTAAACTAGCTGAGTAATATCTAAAACTAGCCGAAGGTAACCTATATCTAGCTAAATATGCTCTAAACTAGCTGAGTAATACCTAAAACTAGCTGAATGTAACCTATAACTAGCTAAATATTCTCTAAAATAGCTGAGTAATACTAAAACTAGCTGAATATAACCTATGACTAGCTAAATATGCACAAAACTAGCTGAATAATAACTAAAACTTACTGAATGTAACCTATATCTAGATAAATATGCTCTAAACTAGCTGAGTAATACCTAATACTGACTGTATCCTATGTCAAGCTAAATATGCTCTAAACTAGCTGAGTAAAACCTAAAATTGACTGAATGTAACCTATATCTAGCTAAATATGCTCTAAACCAGCTGAGTAATACCTAAAACTGACTGAATGTAACCTATATCTAGCTAAATATGCTCTAAACTAGCTGAGTAAACCCTAAAACTAGCCGAATGTTACCTATATCCAGCTAAATACGCTCTAAACTAGTTGAGTAATACCAAAAACTGACTTAATGTAACCTATAACTAGCTAAATATACCCTAAACTAGCTGAGTAATACCTAAAACTGACTTAATGTATCCTATAACCAGCTAAATATGCTCTAAACTAGCTGAGTAATACCTAAAACTGACTGAATGTAACCTTTATCTAGATAAATATGCTCTAAACTAGCTGAGTAATACCTAAAACTAGCTGAATGTAAACTATAACTAGCTAAATACGCTCCAAACTAGCTGAGTGATACCTTAAACTAGCTGAATGTAACCTAGAACAAGCTAAATATGCTCGAAACTAGCTGAGTAATACAGAAACTAGCTGAATGTAACCTATAACTAGCTAAATATTCTCTAAACTGGCTGAGTAATACCTAAAATTAGACGAATGTTACCGATAACTAGTTAAATATGCTCTAAACTAGCTGAGTAATACCTAAAACTGACTGAATGTAACCTATATCTAGATAAATATGCTCTAAACTAGCTGAGTAATAGCTAAAACTAGCTGAATGTAGCCTATAGATAGCTAAATATGCTCTAAACTAGCTGAGTAATACCCAAAACTGACTGAATGTAACATATATCTAGCTAAATATGTTCTAAACTAGCTGAGTTATACCTAAAACTAGTAGAATGTTACCTATATCTAGCTTAATATGCTCTAAACTAGCTGAGTAATACCTAAAACTAGCCGAATGTTACCTATATCTAGCTAAATATGCTCTAAACTAGCTGAGTAATACCTAAAACTGACTGAATGTAACCTATAACTAGCTAAATACGCTCTAAACTAGCTGAGTGATACCTTAAACTAGCTGAATGTAACCTAGAACAAGCTAAATATGCTCGAAACTAGCTGAGTAATACCTGAAACTAGCCGAATGTTACCTATATCTAGCTATATATGCTCTAAACTAGCTGAGTAAACCCTAAAACTAGCCGAATGTTACCTATATTCAGCTAAATATGCTCTAAACTAGTTGAGTAAACCCTAAAACTAGCTGAATGTAACCTATAACTACCTAATATTCTCTAAACTAGCTGAGTAATACCTAAAATTAGACGAATGTTACCGATAACTAGTTAAATATGCTCTAAACTAGCTGAGTAATACCTAAAACTGACTGAATGTAACCTATATCTAGATAAATATGCTCTAAACTAGCTGAGTTATACCTAAAACTAGCTGAATGTAGCCTATAACTAGCTAAATATGCTCTAAACTAGCTGAGTAATACCCAAAACTGACCGAATGTAACATATATCTAGCTAAATAAGCTCTAAACAAGCTGAGTAATACCTAAAACTGACTGAATGTAACCTATACCTAGATAAATATGCTCTAAACTAGCTGAGTAATACCTAAAACTGACTGAATGTAACCTATATCTAGCTAAATATGCTCTAAACTAGCTGAGAAATACCTCAAACTGACTGAATGTAACCTATATCTAGCTAAATAAGCTCTAAACAAGCTGAGCAATACCTAAAACTGACTGAATGTAACCTATACCTAGCTAAATATGCTCTAATCTAGCTGAGTAATAACTAAAACTGACTGAATGTAACCTATATCTAGTTAATATGCTCCAAACTAGCTGACTAAACCCTAAAACTGACTGAATGAAACTTAAAACTAGCTAAATATGCCCTAAACTAGCTGAGTTATACCTAAAACTAGTAGAATGTTACCTATATCTAGCTTAATATGCTCTAAACTAGCTGAGTAATACCTAAAACTAGCCGAATGTTATATCTAGCTAAATATGCTCTAAACTAGCTGAGTAATACCTAAAATTGACTGAATGTTACCTATATCTAGCTAAATATGCTCTAAACTATGTGAGTAATACCTAATACTGACTGAATGTAACCTATATCTAGCTAAATATGCTCTAAACAAGCTGAGAAATACCTAAAACTGACTGAATGTAACCTATACCTAGCTAAATATGCTCTAAACTAGCTGAGTAATAACTAAAACTGACTGAATGTAACATATATCTAGCTAAATATGCTCCAAACTAGCTGAGTAAACCCTAAAACTGACTGAATGTAACTTATAACTAGCTAAATATGCACTAAACTAGCTGAGTTATACCAAAAACTAGACGAAAGTAACCTATATCAAGCTAAATATTGTCCAAAGTAGATGAGTATTACTAAAAATAGCTGAATGTAACCTATGACTAGCTAAATATGTTCAAAACTAGCTGAGTAATACCTAAAACTTACTGAATGTAACCTATCTCTAGATAAATATGCTCTAAACTAGCTGAGTAATACCTAATACTGACTATAACCTATATCTAGCTAAATATTCTCTAAACTAGCTGAGTAATACCTAAAACTAGCTGAATGTAACCTATAGCTAGCTAAGTATGTTCTAAACTAGCTGAGTAATACCTAAAACTGACTGAATGTAACCTATATCTAGCTAACTATGCTCTCAACTAGCTGAGTAAACCCTAAGACTAGCTGAATGTAACCTATAACTAGCTAAATATGCTCTAAACTAGCTGAGTAATACCTAAAACTAGCTCAATGTAACCTATATCTAGCTAAATATGCTCTAAAGTAGCTGAGTAAACCCTAAAACTAGCTGAATGTCACCTATAACTAGCTAAATATGCTCTAAACTAGCTGAGTAATATCTAAAACTAGCCGAATGTAACCTATATCTAGCTAAATATGCTCTAAACTAGCTGAATAATACCTAAAACTAGCTGAATGTAACCTATAACTAGCTAATTATTCTCTAAAATAGCTGAGTTATACTAAAACTAGCTGAATGTAACCTATGACTAGCTAAATATGCACAAAACTAGCTGAATAATACCTAAAACTTACTGAATGTAACCTATATCTAGATAAATATGCACTAAACTAGCTGAGTAATACCTAATTCTGACTGTATCCTATGTCAAGCTAAATATGCTCTAAACTAGCTGAGTAATACCTAAAACTGACTGAATGTAACTTATATCTAGCTAAATATGCTCTAAACCAGCTGAGTAATACCTAAAACTGACTGAATGTAACCTATATCTAGCTAAATATGCTCTAAACTAGCTGAGTAAACCCTAAAACTAGCCGAATGTTACCTATATCCAGCTAAATATGCTCTAAACTAGTTGAGTAAACCCTAAAACTAGCTGAATGTAATCTATAACTAGTTAAATATGCTCTAAACTAGCTGAGTAATACCTAAAACTAGACGAATATTACCGATAACGAGTTAAATATGCTCTAAACTAGCTGAGTAATACCTAAAACTGACTGAATGTAACCTATATCTAGATAAATATGCTCTAAACTAGCTGAGTAATACCTAAAACTAGCTGAATGTAAACTATAACTAGCTAAATATGCTCTAAACTAGCTGAGTAATACCTAAAACTGACTGAATGTAACATATATCTAGCTAAATATGCTCTAAACAAGCTGAGTAATACCTAAAACTGACCGAATGTAACCAATACCTAGCTAAATATGCTCTAAACTAGCTGAGTAATACCATAAACTGACTGAATGTAACCTATATCTAGCTAAATATGCTCTAAGCTCGCTGAGTAATACCTAAAACTGACTGAATGTAACCTATATCTAGCTAAATATGCTCTAAACAAGCTGAGTAATACCTAAAACTAGACGAATATTACCGATAACTAGTTAAATATGCTCTAAACTAGCTGAGTAATACCTAAAACTGACTGAATGTAACCTATACATAGCTAAATATGCTCTAAACTAGCTGAGTAATAACTAAAACTGACTGAATGTAACCTATATCTAGCTAAATATGCTCCAAAATAGCTGACTAAACCCTAAGACTGACTGAATGTAACTTACAACTAGCTAAATATGCCCTAAACTAGCTGAGTAATAACTAAAACTGACTGAATGTAACCTATATATAGCTAAATATGCTCCAAACTAGCTGACTAAACCCTAAGACTGACTGAATGTAACTTACAACTAGCTAAATATGCCCTAAACTAGCTGAGTTATACCTAAAACTAGTCGAATGTTACCTATATCTAGCTTAATATGCTCTAAACTAGCTGAGTAGTACCTAAAACTGACTGAATGTAACCTATATCTAGATAAATACGCTCTAAACTAGTTGAGTAATACCAAAAACTGACTTAACGTAACCTATAACTAGCTAAATATACTCTAAACTAGCTGGGTAATACCTAAAACTGACTTAATGTATCCTATAACCAGCTAAATATGCTCTAAACTAGCTGAGTAATATCCAAAACTAGCCGAATGTAACCTATATCTAGCTAAATATGCTCTAAACTAGCTGAGTAAACCCAAAAACTAGCTGAATGTAACCTCGATTTAGCTAAATATGCTCTAAACTAGCTGAGTAATACCTAAAACTGACTGAATGTAACCCATATCTAGCTAAATACGCTAAATGAGAAATACCTAAAACTGACTTAATGTAACCTATAAGAGGCTAAATATACTCTAAACTAGCTGAGTAATACCAAAAACTGACTTAATGTATCCTATAACTAGCTAAATATGCTCTAAACTAGCTGAGTTATACCTAAAACTGACTGAATGTAACCTATAACTAGCTAAATATACTCTAAACTAGCTGAGTAATACCTAAAACTGACTTAATGTATCCTATAACTAGATAAATATGCTCTAAACTAGCTGAGTAATACCAAAACTCACTGAATGTAACCTATATCTAGCTAAATACGCTCTAAACTAGTTGAGTAATAACTAAAACTGACTGAATGTGACCTATATCTAGCTAAATATGCTCTAAACAAGCTGAGTAATACCTAAAACTGACTGAATGTAACCTATACCTAGCTAAATATGCTCTAAACTAGCTGAGTAATAACTAAAACTGACTGAATGTAACCTATATCTAGCTAAATATGCTCCAAACTAGCTGAGTAAACCCTAAAACTGACTGTAACTTATAAATAGCTAAATATGCACTAAACTAGCTGAGTTATACCAAAAACTAGCCGAATGTAACCTATATCTAGCTAAATATGCTCCAAAGTAGCTGAGTATTACTAAAACTAGCTGAATGTAACCTATGACTAGCTAAATATGTCAAAAATAGCAGTGTTACCTAAAAATTACTGAATGTAACGCATATCTAGATAAATATGCTCTAAACTAGCTGAGTAATACCTTACACTGACTGTAACCTATATCTAGCTAAATATGCTCTAAACTAGCTGAGTAATACCTAAAACTGTCTGAATATAAACTATATCAAGCTAAATATGCTCTAAACTAGCTGAGTAATACCTAAAACTGACTGAATGTAACCTATATCTAGCTAAATATGCTCTCAACTAGATGAGTAAACCCTAAAACTAGCTGAATGTAACATATAACTAGCTAAATATGCTCTAAACTAGCTGAGTAATACCTAAAACTGACTGAATGTAACCTATAACTAGCTAAATATGCTCTAAACTAGGTGAGTAATATCTAAAACTAGCCGAATGTAACCTATATCTAGCTAAATATGCTCTAAACTAGCAGAGTAATGCCTAAAACTAGCTGAATGTAACCTATAACTAGCTAAATATGCTCTAAAGTAGCTGAGTAATACTAAAACTCGCTGAATGAAACCTATGACTAGCTAAATATGCTCAAAACTAGCTGAGTAATACCTAAAACTTACTGAATGTAACCTATATCTAGATAAATATGCTCTAAACTAGCTGAGTAATACCTAACACTGACTGTAACCTATGTCAAGCTAAATATGCTCTAAACTAGCTGAGTAATACCTAAAACTGACTGAATGTAACCTATATCTAGCTAAATAAGCTCTAAACTAGCTCAGTAATACCTAAAACTGACTGAATGTAACCTATGTCTAGCTAAATATGCTCTAAACTAGCTGAGTAAACCCTAAAACTAGCCGAATGTTAACTATATCCAGCTAAATATGCTCTAAACTAGTTGAGTAAACCCTAAAACTAGCTGAATGTAACCTATAACTAGCTAAATATGCTCTTAAGTAGCTGAGTAATACTAAAACTAGCTAAATGTAACCTATGACTAACTAAATATGCTCAAAACTAGCTGAGTAATACCTAATACTTACTGAGTGTAACCTATATCTAGATAAATATGCTCTAAACTAGCTGAGTAATACCTAATACTGACTGTAACCTATGTCAAGTTAATATGCTCTAAACTAGCTGACTAATACCTAAAACTGACTGAATGTAACCTATATCTAGCTAAATATAATCTAAACTAGGTGAGTAACACCTAAAACTGACTGAATGTAACCTATATCTAGCTAAATATGCTCTAAACAAGCTGAGTAATACCTAAAACTGACTGAATGTTACCTATACCTAGCTAAATATGCTCTAATCTAGCTGAGTAATACCTAAAACTGACTGAATGTAACCTATACCTAGCTAAATATGCACTAAATTAGCTGAGTTATACCAAAAACTAGCCGAATGTAACCTATATCTAGCTAAATATGTTCCAAAGTAGCTGAGTATTACTAAAACTAGCTGAATGTAACCTATGACTAGCTAAATATGCTCAAAACTAGCTGAGTAATACCTAAAACTTACTGAATGTAACCTATATATAGATAAATATGCTCTAAACTAGCTGAGTAATACCTAATACTGACTGTAACCTAAATCTAGCTAAATATGCTCTAAACTAGCTGAGTAATACCTAAAACTGTCTGAATGTACCCTATATCAAGCTAAATATGCTCTAAACTAGCTGAGTAATACCTAAAACTGACTGAATGTAACCTATATCTAGCTAAATATGCTCTCAACTAACTGAGTAAACCCTAAAACTAGCTGAATGTAACCTATTACTAGCTAAATATGCTCTAAACTAGCTGAGTAATACCTCAAACTGACTGAATGTAACCAATAACTAGCTAAATATGCATTAAACTAGCTGAGTAATATCTAAAACTAGCTGAATGTAACCTATAACTAGCTAAATATGCTCTAAACTAGCGTAGTAATACCTGAAACTAGCTTAATGTAACCTATATCTAGCTAAATATGCTCTAAAGTAGCTGAATAAACCCTAAAATTAGCTGAATGTAACCTATAACTAGCTAAATATGCTCTAAACTAGCTGAGTAATACCTAAAACTGACTGAATGTATGCTATATCTAGCTATATATGCTCTAAACAAGCTGAGTAATACCTAAAACTGACTGAATGTAACCTATATCTAGCTAAATATGCTCTAAACTAGCTGAGTAATACCTAAAAAAGACTGAATGTAACCTATATCTAGCTAAATATGCTCTAAACTAGCTGAGTAATACCTCAAACTGACTGAATGTAACCAATAACTAGCTAAATATGCTCTAAACTAGCTGAGTAATAACTAAAACTGACTGAATGTAACCTATATCTAGCTAAATATGCTCTAAACCAGGTGAGTAATACCTAATACTGACTGAATGTAACCTATATCTAGCTAAATATGCTCTAAACAAGCTGAGAAATACCTAAAACTGTCTGAATGTAATCTATACCTAGCTAAATATGCTCTAAACTAGCTGAGTAATAACTAAAACTGACTGAATGTAACATATATCTAGCTAAATATGCTCCAAACTAGCTGAGTAAACCCTAAAATTGACTGAATGTAACTTATAACTAGCTAAATATGCACTAAACTAGCTGAGTTATACCATAAACTAGCCGAAAGTAACCTATATCAAGCTAAATATGCTCCAAAGTAGCTGAGTATTACTAAAACTAGCTGAATGTAACCTATGACTAGCTAAATATGTTCAAAACTGGCTGAGTAATACCTGAAACTTATTGAATGTAACCTACATCTAGATAAATATGCTCTAAACTAGCTGAGTAATACCTAATACTGACTGTAACCTATATCTAGCTAAATATGCTCTAAACTAGCTGAGTAATACCTAAAACTGTCTGAATGTAACCAATATCAAGCTAAATATGTTCTAAACTAGCTGAGTAATACCTAAAACTGACTGAATGTAACCTAGATCTAGCTAAATATGCTCTCAACTAGCTGAGTAAACCCTAAAACTAGCAGAATGTAACCTATAACTAGTTAAATATGCTCTAAACTAGCTGAGTAATACCTAAAACTGACTGAATGTAACCTATAACTAGCTAAATATGCACTAAACTAGCTGAGTAATATCTAAAACTAGCCGAATGTAACCTATAACTAGCTAAATATGCTCTAAACTAGCTGAGTAATACCTAAAACTAGCTTAATGTAACCTATATCTAGCTAAATATGCTCTAAAGTAGCTGAGTAAACCCAAAAACTAGCTGAATGTCACCTATAACTAGCTAAATATGATCTAAACTAGCTGAGTAATACCTAAAACTGACTGAATGTAACCTTTATCTAGATAAATATGCTCTAAACTAGCTGAGTAATACCTAAAACTAGCTGAATGTAAACTATAACTAGCTAAATACGCTCCAAACTAGCTGAGTGATACCTTAAACTAGCTGAATGTAACCTAGAACAAGCTAAATATGCTCGAAACTAGCTGAGTAATACAGAAACTAGCTGAATGTAACCTATAACTAGCTAAATATTCTCTAAACTGGCTGAGTAATACCTAAAATTAGACGAATGTTACCGATAACTAGTTAAATATGCTCTAAACTAGCTGAGTAATACCTAAAACTGACTGAATGTAACCTATATCTAGATAAATATGCTCTAAAGTAGCTGAGTAATAGCTAAAACTAGCTGAATGTAGCCTATAGATAGCTAAATATGCTCTAAACTAGCTGAGTAATACCCAAAACTGACTGAATGTAACATATATCTAGCTAAATATGTTCTAAACTAGCTGAGTTATACCTAAAACTAGTAGAATGTTACCTATATCTAGCTTAATATGCTCTAAACTAGCTGAGTAATACCTAAAACTAGCCGAATGTTACCTATATCTAGCTAAATATGCTCTTAACTAGCTGAGTAATACCTAAAACTGACTGAATGTAACCTATAACTAGCTAAATACGCTCTAAACTAGCTGAGTGATACCTTAAACTAGCTGAATGTAACCTAGAACAAGCTAAATATGCTCGAAACTAGCTGAGTAATACCTGAAACTAGCCGAATGTTACCTATATCTAGCTATATATGCTCTAAACTAGCTGAGTAAACCCTAAAACTAGCCGAATGTTACCTATATTCAGCTAAATATGCTCTAAACTAGTTGAGTAAACCCTAAAACTAGCTGAATGTAACCTATAACTACCTAATATTCTCTAAACTAGCTGAGTAATACCTAAAATTAGACGAATGTTACCGATAACTAGTTAAATATGCTCTAAACTAGCTGAGTAATACCTAAAACTGACTCAATGTAACCTATATCTAGATAAATATGCTCTAAACTAGCTGAGTTATACCTAAAACTAGCTGAATGTAGCCTATAACTAGCTAAATATGCTCTAAACTAGCTGAGTAATACCCAAAACTGACCGAATGTAACATATATCTAGCTAAATAAGCTCTAAACAAGCTGAGTAATACCTAAAACTGACTGAATGTAACCTATACCTAGATAAATATGCTCTAATCTAGCTGAGTCATACCTAAAACTGACTGAATGTAACCTATATCTAGCTAAATATGCTCTAAACTAGCTGAGAAATACCTCAAACTGACTGAATGTAACCTATATCTAGCTAAATAAGCTCTAAACAAGCTGAGTAATACCTAAAACTGACTGAATGTAACCTATACCTAGCTAAATATGCTCTAATCTAGCTGAGTAATAACTAAAACTGACTGAATGTAACCTATATCTAGTTAATATGCTCCAAACTAGATGACTAAACCCTAAAACTGACTGAATGAAACTTAAAACTAGCTAAATATGCCCTAAACTAGCTGAGTTATACCTAAAACTAGTAGAATGTTACCTATATCTAGCTTAATATGCTCTAAACTAGCTGAGTAATACCTAAAACTAGCCCAATGTTATATCTAGCTAAATATGCTCTAAACTAGCTGAGTAATACCTAAAACTGACTGAATGTTACCTATATCTAGCTAAATATGCTCTAATCTATGTGAGTAATACCTAATACTGACTGAATGTAACCTATATCTAGCTAAATATGCTCTAAACAAGCTGAGAAATACCTAAAACTGACTGAATGTAACCTATACCTAGCTAAATATGCTCTAAACTAGCTGCGTAATACCTAAAACTAGACGAATATTACCGATAACTAGTTAAATATGCTCTAAACTAGCTGAGTAATACCTAAAACTGACTGAATGTAACCTATATCTAGATAAATATGCTCTAAACTAGCTGAGTAATACCTAATTCTGACTGTATCCTATGTCAAGCTAAATATGCTCTAAACTAGCTGAGTAATACCTAAAACTGACTGAATGTAACTTATATCTAGCTAAATATGCTCTAAACCAGCTGAGTAATACCTAAAACTGACTGAATGTAACCTATATCTAGCTAAATATGCTCTAAACTAGCTGAGTAAACCCTAAAACTAGCAGAATGTTACCTATATCCAGCTAAATATGCTCTAAACTCGTTGAGTAAACCCTAAAACTAGCTGAATGTAATCTATAACTAGTTAAATATGCTCTAAACTAGCTGAGTAATACCTAAAACTAGACGAATATTACCGATAACTAGTTAAATATGCTCTAAACTAGCTGAGTAATACCTAAAACTGACTGAATGTAACCTATATCTAGATAAATATCCTCTAAACTAGCTGAGTAATACCTAAAACTAGCTGAATGTAAACTATAACTAGCTAAATATGCTCTAAACTAGCTGAGTAATACCTAAAACTGACTGAATGTAACATATATCTTGCTAAATATGCTCTAAACAAGCTGAGTAATACCTAAAACTGACCGAATGTAACCAATACCTAGCTAAATATGCTCTAAACTAGCTGAGTAATACCATAAACTGACTGAATGTAACCTATATCTAGCTAAATATGCTCTAAGCTCGCTGAGTAATACCTAAAACTGACTGAATGTAATCTATACATAGCTAAATATGCTCTAAACTAGCTGAGTAATAACTAAAACTGACTGAATGTAACCTATATATAGCTAAATATGCTCCAAACTAGCTGACTAAACCCTAAGACTGACTGAATGTAACTTACAACTAGCTAAATATGCCCTAAACTAGCTGAGTTATACCTAAAACTAGTCGAATGTTACCTATATCTAGCTTAATATGCTCTAAACTAGCTGAGTAGTACCTAAAACTGACTGAATGTAACCTATATCTAGATAAATACGCTCTAAACTAGTTGAGTAATACCAAAAACTGACTTAATGTAACCTATAACTAGCTAAATATACTCTAAACTAGCTGGGTAATACCTAAAACTGACTTAATGTATCCTATAACCAGCTAAATATGCTCTAAACTAGCTGAGTAATATCTAAAACTAGCCGAATGTAACCTATATCTAGCTAAATATGCTCTAAACTAGCTGAGTAAACCCAAAAACTAGCTGAATGTAACCTCGATTTAGCTAAATATGCTCTAAACTAGCTGAGTAATACCTAAAACTGACTGAATGTAACCCATATCTAGCTAAATACGCTAAATGAGAAATACCTAAAACTGACTTAATGTAACCTATAAGAGGCTAAATATACTCTAAACTAGCTGAGTAATACCAAAAACTGACTTAATGTATCCTATAACTAGCTAAATATGCTCTAAATTAGCTGAGAAATACTTAAAACTAGACGAATATTACCGATAACTAGTTTAATATGCTCTAAACTAGCTGAGTAATACCTAAAACTGACTGAATGTAACCTATATCTAGATAAATATGCTCTAAACTAGCTGAGTAATACCTAAAACTAGCTGAATGTAACCTATAACTAACTAAATATGCTCTAAACTAGCTGAGTAATACCTAAAACTGACTGAATGTAACTTATAACTAGCTAAATAAGCCCTAAACTAGCTGAGTTATACCTAAAACTAGTCGAATGTTACCTATATCTAGCTTAATATGCTCAAAACTAGCTGAGTAATACCTAAAACTAGCCGAATGTTACCTATAACTAGCTAAATATGCTCTAAACTAGCTGAGTAATACCTAAAACTGACTGAATGTAACCTATACCTAGCTAAATATGCTCTAAACTAGCTGAGTAATAACTAAAACTGACTGAATGTAACCTATATCTAGCTAAATATGCTCCAAACTCGCTGAGTAAACCCTAAAACTGACTGTAACTTATAACTAGCTAAATATGCACTAAACTAGCTGAGTTATACCAAAAACTAGCCGAATGTAACCTATATCTAGCTAAATATGCTCCAAAGTAGCTGAGTATTACTAAAACTAGCTGAATGTAACCTATGACTAGCTAAATATGTCAAAACTAGCAGTGTTACCTAAAAATTACTGAATGTAACGCATATCTAGATAAATATGCTCTAAACTAGCTGAGTAATACCTTACACTGACTGTAACCTATATCTAGCTAAATATGCTCTAAACTAGCTGAGTAATACCTAAAACTGTCTGAATATAAACTATATCAAGCTAAATATGCTCTAAACTAGCTGAGTAATACCTAAAACTGACTGAATGTAACCTATATCTAGCTTAATATGCTCTCAACTAGATGAGTAAACCCTAAAACTAGCTGAATGTAACATATAACTAGCTAAATATGCTCTAAACTAGCTGAGTAATACCTAAAACTGACTGAATGTAACCTATAACTAGCTAAATATGCTCTAAACTAGGTGAGTAATATCTAAAACTAGCCGAATGTAACCTATATCTAGCTAAATTTGCTCTAAACTAGCAGAGTAATACCTAAAACTAGCTGAATGTAACCTATAACTAGCTAAATATGCTCTAAAGTAGCTGAGTAATACTAAAACTCGCTGAATGAAACCTATGACTAGCTAAATATGCTCAAAACTAGCTGAGTAATACCTAAAACTTACTGAATGTAACCTATATCTAGATAAATATGCTCTAAACTAGCTGAGTAATACCTAACACTGACTGTAACCTATGTCAAGCTAAATATGCTCTAAACTAGCTGAGTAATACCTAAAACTGACTGAATGTAACCTATATCTAGCTAAATAAGCTCTAAACTAGCTGAGTAATACCTAAAACTGACTGAATGTAACCTATGTCTAGCTAAATATGCTCTAAACTAGCTGAGTAAACCCTAAAACTAGCCGAATGTTAACTATATCCAGCTAAATATGCTCTAAACTAGTTGAGTAAACCCTAAAACTAGCTGAATGTAACCTATAACTAGCTAAATATGCTCTTAAGTAGCTGAGTAATACTAAAACTAGCTAAATGTAACCTATGACTAGCTAAATATGCTCAAAACTAGCTGAGTAATACCTAATACTTACTGAGTGTAACCTATATCTAGATAAATATGCTCTAAACTAGCTGAGTAATACCTAATACTGACTGTAACCTATGTCAAGTTAATATGCTCTAAACTATCTGACTAATACCTAAAACTGACTGAATGTAACCTATATCTAGCTAAATATAATCTAAACTAGGTGAGTAACACCTAAAACTGACTGAATGTAACCTATATCTAGCTAAATATGCTCTAAACAAGCTGAGTAATACCTAAAACTGACTGAATGTTACCTATACCTAGCTAAATATGCTCTAATCTAGCTGAGTAATACCTAAAACTGACTGAATGTAACCTATACGTAGCTAAATATGCACTAAACTAGCTGAGTTATACCAAAAACTAGCCGAATGTAACCTATATCTAGCTAAATATGCTCCAATGTAGCTGAGTATTACTAAAACTAGCTGAATGTAACCTATGACTAGCTAAATATGCTCAAAACTAGCTGAGTAATACCTAAAACTTACTGAATGTAACCTATATATAGATAAATATGCTCTAAACTAGCTGAGTAATACCTAATACTGACTGTAACCTAAATCTAGCTAAATATGCTCTAAACTAGCTGAGTAATACCTAAAACTGTCTGAATGTACCCTATATCAAGCTAAATATGCTCTAAACTAGCTGAGTAATACCTAAAACTGACTGAATGTAACCTATATCTAGCTAAATATGCTCTCAACTAACTGAGTAAACCCTAAAACTAGCTGAATGTAACCTATTACTAGCTAAATATGCTCTAAACTAGCTGAGTAATACCTCAAACTGACTGAATGTAACCAATAACTAGCTAAATATGCTCTAAACTAGCTGAGTAATACCTAAAAAAGACTGAATGTAACCTATATCTAGCTAAATATGCTCTAAACTAGCGTAGTAATACCTGAAACTAGCTTAATGTAACCTATATCTAGCTAAATATGCTCTAAAGTAGCTGAATAAACCCTAAAATTAGCTGAATGTAACCTATAACTAGTTAATATGCTCTAAACTAGCTGAGTAATACCTAAAACTGACTGAATGTATGCTATATCTAGCTATATATGCTCTAAACAAGCTGAGTAATACCTAAAACTGACTGAATGTAACCTATATCTAGCTAAATATGCTCTAAACTAGCTGAGTAATACCTAAAAAAGACTGAATGTAACCTATATCTAGCTAAATATGCTCTAAACTAGCTGAGTAATACCTCAAACTGACTGAATGTAACCAATAACTAGCTAAATATGCTCTAAACTAGCTGAGTAATATCTAAAACTAGCTGAATGTAACCTATAACTAGCTAAATATGCTCTAAACTAGCGTAGTAATACCTGAAACTAGCTTAATGTAACCTATATCTAGCTAAATATGCTCTAAAGTAGCTGAATAAACCCTAAAATTAGCTGAATGTAACCTATAACTAGCTAAATATGCTCTAAACTAGCTGAGTAATACCTAAAACTGACTGAATGTAACCTATATCTAGCTATATATGCTCTAAACAAGCTGAGTAATACCTAAAACTGACTGAATGTAACCTATATCTAGCTAAATATGCTCTAAACTAGCTGAGCAAACCCTAAAACTAGCCGAATGTTACCTATATCCAGCTAAACATGCTCTAAACTAGTTGAGTTTACCCTAAAACTAGCTGAATGTAACCTTTAACTAGCTAAATATGTTCTAAACTAGCTGAGTAGTAACTAAAACTAGACGAATATTACCGATAACTAGTTAAATATGCTCTAAACTAGCTGAGTAATACCTAAAACTGACTGAATGTATCCTATATCTAGATAAATAATTTCTAAACTAGCAGAGTAATACCTAAAACTAGCTGAATGTAACCTATAACTAGCTAAATATGCTCTAAACTAGCTGAGTAATACCTAAATCTGACTGAATGTAACATATATCTAGCTAAATATGCTCTAAACAAGCTGAGTAATACCTAGAACAGACCGAATGTAACCTATACCTAGCTAAATATGCTCTAAACTAGCTGAGTAATACCTAAAACTGACTGAATGTAACCTATATCTAGCTAAATATGCTCTAAACTAGCTGAGTAATACCTAAAAGTGACTGAATGTAACCTATATCTAGCTAAATATGCTCTAAACAAGCTGAGTAATACCTAAAACTGACTGAATGTAACCTATACCCAGCTAAATATGTTCTAAACTAGCTGAGTAATAACTAAAACTGACTGAATGTAACCTGTATCTAGCTAAATATGCTCCAAACTAGCTGACTAAACCCCAAGACTGACTGAATGTAACTTACAACTAGCTAAATATGCCCTAAACTAGCTGAGTTATACCTAAAAATAGTCGAATGTTACCTATATCTAGCTTAATATGCTCTAAACTAGCTGAGTAATACCTAAAACTGACTGAATGTAACCTATATCTAGATAAATACGCTCTAAACTAGTTGAGTAATACCTAAAACTGACTTAATGTAACCTATAACTAGCTAAATATACTCTAAACTAGCTGAGTAATATCTATAACTGACTTAATGTATCCTATAACTAGCTAAATATGCTCTAAACTAGCTGAGTAATATCTAAAACTAGCCGAATGTAACCTATATCTAGCTAAATATGCTCTAAACTAGCTGAGTAAACCCAAAAAATAGCTGAATATAACATAGATCTAGCTAAATATGCTCTAAACTAGCTGAGTAATACATACAACTGACTAAATGTAACCTATATCTAGCTAAATACGCTCTAAACTAGATGAGTAATACCTAAAACTGACTTAATGTAACCTATAACTAGCTATATATACTCTAAACTAGCTGAGTAATACCTAAAGCTGACTGAATGTAACCTATATCTAGCTAAATATGCTCTCAACTAGCTGAGTAAACCCTAAAACTAGCTGAATGTAACCTATAACTAGCTAAATATGCTCTAAACTAGCTGAGTAATACCTCAAACTGACTGAATGTAACCAATAACTAGCTAAATATGCTCTAAACTAGCTGAGTAATATCTAAAACTAGCTGAATGTAACCTATAACTAGCTAAATATGCTCTAAACTAGCGTAGTAATACCTGAAACTAGCTTAATGTAACCTATATCTAGCTAAATATGCACTAAAGTAGCTGAATAAACCCTAAAATTAGCTGAATGTAACCTATAACTAGCTAAATATGCTCTAGACTAGCTGAGTAATACCTAAAACTGACTGAATGTAACCTATATCTAGCTATATATGCTCTAAACAAGCTGAGTAATACCTAAAACTGACTGAATGTAACCTATATCTAGCTAAATATGCTCTAAACTAGCTGAGTAATACCTAAAAGTGACTGAATGTAACCTATATCTAGCTAAATATGCTCTAAACTAGCTGAGTAATAGCTCAAACTGACTGAATGTAACCAATAACTAGCTAAATATGCTCTAAACTAGCTGAGTAATATCTAAAACTAGCTGAATGTAACCTATAACTAGCTAAATATGCTCTAAACTAGCGTAGTAATACCTGAAACTAGCTTAATGTAACCTATATCTAGCTAAATATGCTCTAAAGTAGCTGAATAAACCCTAAAATTAGCTGAATGTAACCTATAACTAGCTAAATATGCTCTAAACTAGCTGAGTAATACCTAAAACTGACTGAATGTAACCTATATCTAGCTATATATGCTCTAAACAAGCTGAGTAATACCTAAAACTGACTGAATGTAACCTATATCTAGCTAAATATGCTCTAAACTAGCTGAGTAAACCCTAAAACTAGCCGAATGTTACCTATATCCAGCTAAACATGCTCTAAACTAGTTGAGTTTACCCTAAAACTAGCTGAATGTAACCTTTAACTAGCTAAATATGCTCTAAACTAGCTGAGTAATAACTAAAACTAGACGAATATTACCGATAACTAGTTAAATATGCTCTAAACTAGCTGAGTAATACCTAAAACTGACTGAATGTATCCTATATCTAGATAAATATTCTCTAAACTAGCAGAGTAATACCTAAAAATAGCTGAATGTAACCTATAACTAGCTAAATATGCTCTAAACTAGCTGAGTAATACCTAAATCTGACTGAATGTAACATATATCTAGCTAAATATGCTCTAAACAAGCTGAGTAATACCTAAAACAGACCGAATGTAACCTATACCTAGCTAAATATGCTCTAAACTAGCTGAGTAATACCTAAAACTGACTGAATGTAACCTATATCTAGCTAAATATGCTCTAAACTAGCTGAGTAATACCTAAAAGTGACTGAATGTAACCTATATCTAGCTAAATATGCTCTAAACAAGCTGAGTAATACCTAAAACTGACTGAATGTAACCTATACCTAGCTAAATATGTTCTAAACTAGCTGAGTAATAACTAAAACTGACTGAATGTAACCTGTATCTAGCTAAATATGCTCCAAACTAGCTGACTAAACCCTAAGACTGACTGATTGTAACTTACAACTAGCTAAATATGCCCTAAACTAGCTGAGTTATACCTAAAACTAGTCGAATGTTACCTATATCTAGCTTAATATGCTCTAAACTAGCTGAGTAATACCTAAAACTGACTGAATGTAACCTATATCTAGATAAATACGCTCTAAACTAGTTGAGTAATACCTAAAACTGACTTAATGTAACCTATAACTAGCTAAATATACTCTAAACTAGCTGAGTAATACCTATAACTGACTTAATGTATCCTATAAATAGCTAAATATGCTCTAAACTAGCTGAGTAATATCTAAAACTAGCCGAATGTAACCTATATCTAGCTAAATATGCTCTAAACTAGCTGAGTAAACCCAAAAAATAGCTGAATGTAACATAGATCTAGCTAAATATGCTCTAAACTAGCTGAGTAATACATACAACTGACTAAATGTAACCTATATCTAGCTAAATACGCTCTAAACTAGATGAGTAATACCTAAAACTGACTTAATGTAACCTATAACTAGCTAAATATACTCTAAACTAGCTGAGTAATACATAAAACTGACTGAATGTATCCTATAACTAGTCAAATATGCTCTAAACTAGCTGAGTAATACCTAAAATTGACTGAATGTAACCTATATCTAGCTAAATACGCTCTAAACTAGCTGAGTAATACCTAAAACTGACTGAATGTAACCTATATCTAGCTAAATATGCCCTAAACAAGCTGTGTAATACCTAAAACTGACTGAATGTAACCTATACCTAGCTAAATATGCTCTAAACGAGCTGAGTAATAACTAAAACTGACTGAATGTAACCTATATCTAGCTAAATAAGCTCCAAAATAGCTGACTAAACCCTAAAACTGACTGAATGTAACTTACAACTAACTAAATAAGCCCAAAACTAGCTGAGTTATACCTAAAACTAGTCGAATAATACCTATATCTAGCTTAATATGCTCTAAACTAGCTGAGTAAACCATAAAACTAGCCGAATGTTACCTATATCCAGCTAAATATGCTCTAAACTAGTTGAGTAAACCCTAAAACTAGCTGAATGTAACCTATAACTAGCTAAATATGCTCTAAACTAGCTGAGTAATACCTAAAACTAGACGAATATTACCGATAACTAGTTAAATATCCTCTAAACTAGCTGAGTAATACCTAAAACTGACTGAATGTAACCTATATCTAGATAAATATGCTCTAAACTAGCTGAGTAATACCTAAAACTAGCTGAATGTAAACTATAACTAGCTAAATACGCTCCAAACTAGCTGAGTGATACCTTAAACTAGCTGAATGTAACCTAGAACAAGCTAAATATGCTCGAAACTAGCTGAGTAATACCGAAACTAGGCCGAATGTTACTATATCAAGCTAAATATGCTCTAAACTAGATGAGTAAACCTAAAACTAGCCGAATGTTACCTATATTCAGCTAAATATGCTCTAAACTAGTTCAGTAAACCCTAAAACTAGTGGAATGTAACCTATAACTAGCTAAATATTCTCTAAAACTGGCTGAGTTAATACCTAAAATTAGACGAATGTTACCGATAACTAGTTAAATATGCTCTAAACTAGCTGAGTAATACCTAAAACTGACTGAATGTAACCTATATCTAGATAAATATGCTCTAAACTAGCTGAGTAATACCTAAAACTGACTGAATGTAACCTATACCTAGCTAAATATGCTCTAAACTAGCTGAGTAATAACTAAAACTGACTGAATGTAACCTATATCTAGCTAAATATGCCTCCAAACTAGCTGAGTAAACCCTAAAACTGACTGTAACTTATAACTAGCTAAATATGCACTAAACTAGCTGAGTTATACCAAAAACTAGCCGAATGTAACCTATATCTAGCTAAATATGCTCCAAAGTAGCTGAGTATTACTAAAACTAGCTGAATGAAATCTATGAAGAGCTAAATATGTCAAAACTAGCAGTGTTACCTAAAATTACTGAATGTAACGCATATCTAGATAAATATGCTCTAAACTAGCTGAGTAATACCTTACACTGACTGTAACCTATATCTAGCTAAATATGCTCTAAATTAGCTGAGTAATACCTAACTTGTCTGAATATAACCTATATCAAGCTAAATATGCTCTAAACTAGCTGAGTAATACCTAAAACTGACTGAATGTAACCTATATCTAGCTAAATATGCTCTCAACTAGATGAGTAAACCCTAAAACTAGCTGAATGTAACATATAACTAGCTAAATATGCTCTAAACTAGCTGAGTTATACCTAAAACTGACTGAATGTAACCTATAACTAGCTAAATATGCTCTAAACTAGGTGAGTAATATCTAAAACTAGCCGAATGTAACCTATATCTAGCTAAATATGCTCTAAACTAGCAGAGTAATACCTTAAACTAGCTGAATGTAACCTATAACTAGCTAAATATGCTCTAAAGTAGCTGAGTAATACTCAAACTCGCTGAATGAAACCTATGACTAGCTAAATATGCTCAAAACTAGCTGAGTAATACCTAAAACTTACTGAATGTGACCTATATCTAGATAAATATGCTCTAAACTAGCTGAGTAATACCTAACACTGACTGTAACCTATGTCAAGCTAAATATGCTCTAAACTAGCTGAGTAATACCTAAAACTGACTGAATGTAACCTATATCTAGCTAAATAAGCTCTAAACTAGCTGAGTAATACCTAAAACTGACTGAATGTAACCTATGTCTAGCTAAATATGCTCTAAACTAGCTGAGTAAACCCTAAAACTAGCCGAATATTAACTATATCCAGCTAAATATGCTCTAAACTAGTTGAGTAAACCCTAAAACTAGCTGAATGTAACCTATAACTAGCTAAATATGCTCTTAAGTAGCTGAGTAATACTAAAACTAGCTAAATGTAACCTATGACTAGCTAAATATGCTCAAAACTAGCTGAGTAATACCTAATACTTACTGAATGTAACCTATATCTAGATAAATATGCTCTAAACTAGCTGAGTAATACCTAATACTGACTGTAACCTATGTCAAGATAAATATGCTCTAAACTAGCTGACTAATACCTAAAACTGACTGAATGTAACCTATATCTAGCTAAATATAATCTAAACTAGGTGACTAACACCTAAAACTGACTGAATGTAACCTATATCTAGCTAAATATGCTCTAAACAAGCTGAGTAATACCTAAAACTGACTGAATGTAACCTATACCTAGCTAAATATGCTCTAATCTAGCTGAGTAATACCTAAAACTGACTGAATGTACCCTATACCTAGCTAGATATGCACTAAACTAGCTGAGTTATACCAAAAACTAGCCGAATGTAACCTATATCTAGCTAAATATGCTCCAAAGTAGCTGAGTATTACTAAAACTAGCTGAACGTAACCTATGACTAGCTAAATATGCTCAAAACTTGCTGAGAAATACCTAAAACTTACTGAATGTAACCTATATATAGATAAATATGCTCTAAACTAGCTGAGTAATACCTAATACTGACTGTAACCTAAATCTAGCTAAATATGCTCTAAACTAGCTGAGTAATACCTAAAACTGTCTGAATGTACCCTATATCAAGCTAAATATGCTCTAAACTATCTGAGTAATACCTAAAACTGACTGAATGTAACCTATATCTAGCTAAATATGCTCTCAACTAGCTGAGTAAACCATAAAACTAGCTGAATGTAACCTATAACTAGCTAAATATGCTCTAAACTAGCTGAGTTATACCTCAAACTGACTGAATGTAACCAATAACTAGCTAAATATGCTCTAAACTAGCTGAGTAATATCTAAAACTAGCGGAATGTAACCTATAACTAGCTAAATATGCTCTAACCTAGCGTAGTAATACCTGAAACTAGCTTAATGTAACCTATATCTAGCTAAATATGCTCTAAGGTAGCTGAATAAACCCTAAAATTAGCTGAATGTAACCTATAACTAGCTAAATATGCTCTAAACTAGCTGAGTAATACCTAAAACTGACTGAATGTAACCTATATCTAGCTATATATGCTCTAAACAAGCTGAGTAATACCTAAAACTGACTGAATGTAACCTATATCTAGCTAAATATGCTCTAAACTAGCTGAGTAAACCCTAAAACTAGCCGAATGTTACCTATATCCAGCTAAACATGCTCTAAACTAGTTGAGTTTACCCTAAAACTAGCTGAATGTAACCTTTAACTAGCTAAATATGCTCCAAACTAGCTGAGTAATACCTAAAACTGACTGAATGTAACCTATATCTAGATAAATACGCTCTAAACTAGTTGAGTAATACCAAAAACTGACTTAATGTAACCTATAACTAGCTAAATATACTCTAAACTAGCTGAGTAATACCTAAAACTGACTTAATGTATCCTATAACCAGCTAAATATGCTCTAAACTAGCTGAGTAGTATCTAAAACTAGCCGAATGTAACCTATATCTAGCTAAATATGCTCTAAACTAGCTGAGTAAACCCAAAAACTAGCTGAATGTAACCTCGATTTAGCTAAATATGCTCTAAACTAGCTGAGTAATACCTAAAACTGACTGAATGTAACCCATATCTAGCTAAATACGCTCTAAACTAGATGAGAAATACCTAAAACTGACTTAATGTAACCTATAACAGGCTAAATATACTCTAAACTAGCTGAGTAATACCAAAAACTGACTTAATGTATCCTATAACTAGCTAAATATGCTCTAAACTAGCTGAGTAATACCTAAAACTGACTGAATGTAACCTATATCTAGCTAAATATACTCTAAACTTGCTGAGTAATACCTAAAACTGACTTAATGTATCCTATAACTAGAAAAATATGCTCTAAACTAGCTGAGTAATACCTAAAATCACTGAATGTAACCTATATCTAGCTAAATACGCTCTAAACTAGCTGAGTAATACCTAAAACTGACTGAATGTAACCTATATCTAGCTAAATATGCTCTAAACAAGCTGAGTAATACCTAAAACTGACTGAATGTAACCTTTACCTAGCTAAATATACTCTAAACTAGCTGAGTAATACCTAAAACTGACTTAATGTATCCTATAACCAGCTAAATATGCTCTAAACTAGCTGAGTAGTATCTAAAACTAGCCGAATGTAACCTATATCTAGCTAAATATGCTCTAAACTAGCTGAGTAAACCCAAAAAACTAGCTGAATGTAACCTCGATTTAGCTAAATATGCTCTAAACTAGCTGAGTAATACCTAAAACTGACTGAATGTAACCCATATCTAGCTAAATACGCTCTAAACTAGATGAGAAATACCTAAAACTGACTTAATGTAACCTATAACAGGCTAAATATACTCTAAACTAGCTGAGTAATACCAAAAACTGACTTAATGTATCCTATAACTAGCTAAATATGCTCTAAACTAGCTGAGTAATACCTAAAACTGACTGAATGTAACCTATAACTAGCTAAATATACTCTAAACTTGCTGAGTAATACCTAAAACTGACTTAATGTATCCTATAACTAGATAAATATGCTCTAAACTAGCTGAGTAATACCTAAAATCACTGAATGTAACCTATATCTAGCTAAATAAGCTCCAAACTAGCTGACTAAACCCTAAAACAGACTGAATGTAACTTATAACTAGCTAAATAAGCCCTAAACTAGCTGAGTTATACCTAAAACTAGTCGAATGTTACCTATATCTAGCATAATATGCTCAAAACTAGCTGAGTAATACCTAAAACTAGCCGAATGTTACATATATCTAGCTAAATGTGCTCTAAACTAGCTGAGTAATACCTAAAACTGACTGAATGTAACCTATACCTAGCTAAATATGCTCTAAACTAGCTGAGTAATAACTAAAACTGACTGAATGTAACCTATATCTAGCTAAATATGCTCCAAACTAGCTGAGTAAACCCGAAAACTGACTGTAACTTATAACTAGCTAAATATGCACTAAACTAGCTGAGTTATACCTAAAACTAGTCGAATGTTACCTATATCTAGCTTAATATGCTCAAAACTAGCTGAGTAATACCTAAAACTAGCCGAATGTTACATATATCTAGCTAAATGTGCTCTAAACTAGCTGAGTAATACCTAAAACTGCCTGAATATAAACTATATCAAGCTAAATATGCTCTAAACTAGCTGAGTAATACCTAAAACTGACTGAATGTAACCTATATCTAGCTAAATATGCTCTCAACTAGATGAGTAAACCCTAAAACTAGCTGAATGTAACATATAACTAGCTAAATATGCTCTAAACTAGCTGAGTAATACCTAAAACTGAGTGAATGTAACCTATAACTAGCTAAATATGCTCTAAACTAGGTGAGTAATATCTAAAACTAGCCGAATGTAACCTATATCTAGCTAAATATGCTCTAAACTAGCAGAGTAATACCTAATACTAGCTAAATGTAACCTATAACTAGCTAAATATGCTCTAAAGTAGCTGAGTAATACTAAAACTCGCTGAATGAAACCTATGACTAGCTAAATATGCTCAAAACTAGCTGAGTAATACCTAAAACTTACTGAATGTAACCTATATCTAGATAAATATGCTCTAAACTAGCTGAGTAATACCTAACACTGACTGTAACCTATGTCAAACTAAATATGCTATAAACTGGCTGAGTAATACCTAAAACTGACTGAATGTAACCTATATCTAGCTAAATAAGCTCTAAACTAGCTGAGTAATACCTTAAACTGACTGAATGTAACCTATGTCTAGCTAAATATGCTCTAAACTAGCTGAGTAAACCCTAAAACTAGCCGAATGTTAACTATATCCATCTAAATATGCTCTAAACTAGTTGAGTAATCCCTAAAACTAGCTGAATGTAACCTATAACTAGCTAAATATGCTCTTAAGTAGCTGAGTAATACTAAAACTAGCTAAATGTAACCTATGACTAGCTAAATATGCTCAAAACTAGCTGAGTAATGCCTAATACTTACTGAATGTAACCTATATCTAGATAAATATGCTCTAAACTAGCTGAGTAATACCTAATACTGACTGTAACCTATGTCAAGCTAAATATGCTCTAAACTAGCTGACTAATACCTAAAACTGACTGAATGTAACCTATATCTAGCTAAATATAATCTAAACTAGGTGAGTAACACCTAAAACTGACTGAATGTAAACTATATCTAGCTAAATATGCTCTAAACAAGCTGGGTAATACCTAAAACTGACTGAATGTAACCTATACCTAGCTAAATATGCTCTATACTAGCTGAGTAATACCTAAAACTGACTGAATGTAACCTATACCTAGCTAAATATGCACTAAACTAGCTGAGTTATACCAAAAACTAGCCGAATGTAACCTATATCTAGCTAAATATGCTCCAAAGTAGCTGAGTATTACTAAAACTAGCTGAATGTAACCTATGACTAGCTAAATATGCTCAAAACTAGCTGAGTAATACCTAAAACTTACTGAATGTAACCTATATATAGATAAATATGCTCCAAATTAGCTGAGTAATACCTAATACTGACTGTAACCTAAATCTAGATAAATATGCTCTAAACTAGCTGAGTAATACCTAAAACTCTCTGAATGTACCCTATATCAAGCTAAATATGCTCTAAACTAGCTGAGTAATACCTAAAACTGACTGAATGTAACCTATACCTAGCTAAATATGCTCTAAACTAGCTGAGTAATAACTAAAACTGACTGAATGTAACATATATCTAGCTAAATATGCTCCAAACTAGCTGAGTAAACCCTAAAACTGACTGAATGTAACTTATAACTAGCTAAATATATACTAAACTAGCTGAGTTATACCAAAAACTAGACGAAAGTAACCTATATCAAGCTAAATATGCTCCAAAGTAGCTGAGTATTACTAAAACTAGCTGAATGTAACCTATGACTAGCTAAATATGTTCAAAACTAGCTGAGTAATACCTAAAACTTACTGAATGTAACCTATCTCTAGATAAATATGCTCTAAACTAGCTGAGTAATACCTAATACTGACTGTAACCTATATCTAGCTAAATATGCTCTAAACTAGCTGAGTCATACCTAAAACTAGCTGATTGTAACCTATAGCTAGCTAAATATGTTCTAAACTAGCTGAGTAATACCTAAAACTGACTGAATGTAACCTATATCTAGCTAATTATGCTCTCAACTAGCTGAGTAAACCCTAAAACTAGCTGAATGTAACCTATAACTAGCTAAATATGCTCTAAACTAGCTGAGTAATACCTAAAACTAGCTCAATGTAACCTATATCTAGCTAAATATGCTCTAAACTAGCTGAGTAATATCTAAAACTAGCCGAATGTAACCTATATCTAGCTAAATATGCTCTAAACTAGCTGAATAATACCTAAAACTAGCTGAATGTAACCTATAACTAGCTAAATATTCTCTAAAATAGCTGAATAATACTAAAACTAGCTGAATGTAACCTATGACTAGCTAAATATGCACAAAACTAGCTGAATAATACCTAAAACTTACTGAATGTAACCTATATCTAGATAAATATGCTCTAAACTAGCTGAGTAATACCCAATTCTGACTGTATCCTATGTCAAGCTAAATATGCTCTAAACTAGCTGAGTAATACCTAAAACTGACTGAATGTAACTTATATCTAGCTAAATATGCTCTAAACCAGCTGAGTAATACCTAAAATTGACTGAATGTAACCTATATCTAGCTAAATATGCTCTAAACTAGCTGAGTAAACCCTAAAACTAGCCGAATGTTACCTATATCCAGCTAAATATGCTCTAAACTAGTTGAGTAAACCCTAAAACTAGCTGAATGTAACCTATAACTAGCTAAATATGCTCTAAACTAGCTGAGTAATACCTAAAACTAGACGAATATTACCGATAACTAGTTAAATATGCTCTAAACTAGCTGAGTAATACCTAAAACTGACTGAATGTAACCTATATCTAGATAAATATGCTCTAAACTAGCTGAGTAATACCTAAAACTAGCTGAATGTAAACTATAACTAGCTAAATATGCTCTAAACTAGCTGAGTAATACCTAAAACTGACTGAATGTAAGATATATCTAGCTAAATATGCTCTAAACAAACTGAGTAATACCTAAAACTGACCGAATGTAACCAATACCTAGCTAAATATGCTCTAAACTAGCTGAGTAATACCATAAACTGACTGAATGTAACCTATATCTAGCTAAATATGCTCTAAGCTCGCTGAGTAATACCTAAAACTGACTGAATGTAACCTATATCTAGCTAAATATGCTCTAAACAAGCTGAGTAATACCTAAAACTGACTGAATGTAACCTATACATAGCTAAATATGCTCTAAACTAGCTGAGTAATAACTAAAACTGACTGAATGTAACCTATATATAGCTAAATATGCTCCAAACTAGCTGACTAAACCCTAAGACTGACTGAATGTAACTTACAACTAGCTAAATATGCCCTAAACTAGCTGAGTTATACCTAAAACTAGTCGAATGTTACCTATATCTAGCTTAATATGCTCTAAACTAGCTGAGTAGTACCTAAAACTGACTGAATGTAACCTATATCTAGATAAATACGCTCTAAACTAGTTGAGTAATACCAAAAACTGACTTAATGTAACCTATAACTAGCTAAATATACTCTAAACTAGCTGAGTAATACCTAAAACTGACTTAATGTATCCTATAACCAACTAAATATGCTCTAAACTAGCTGAGTAATATCTAAAACTAGCCGAATGTAACCTATATCTAGCTAAATATGCTCTAAACTAGCTGAGTAAACCCAAAAACTAGCTGAATGTAACCTCGATTTAGCTAAATATGCTCTAAACTAGCTGAGTAATACCTAAAACTGACTGAATGTAACCCATATCTAGATAAGTACGCTAAATGAGAAATACCTAAAACTGACTTAATGTAACCTATAAGAGGCTAAATATACTCTAAACTAGCTGAGTAATACCAAAAACTGACTTAATGTATCCTATAACTAGCTAAATATGCTCTAAACTAGCTGAGTAATACCTAAAACTGACTGAATGTAACCTATAACTAGCTAAATATACTCTAAACTAGCTGAGTAATACCTAAAACTGACTTAATGTATCCTATAACTAGATAAATATGCTCTAAACTAGCTGAGTAATACCAAAACTCACTGAATGTAACCTATATCTAGCTAAATACGCTCTAAACTAGTTGAGTAATAACTAAAACTGACTGAATGTGACTTATATCTAGCTAAATATGCTCTAAACAAGCTGAGTAATACCTAAAACTGACTGAATGTAACCTATACCTAGCTAAATATGCTCTAAACGAGCTGAGTAATAACTAAAACTGACTGAATGTAACCTATATCTAGCTAAATAAGCACCAAACTAGCTGACTAAACCCTAAAACTGACTGAATGTAACTTATAACTAGCTAAATAAGCCCTAAACTAGCTGAGTTATACCTAAAACTAGTCGAATGTTACCTATATCTAGCTTAATATGCTCAAAACTAGCTGAGTAATACCTAAAACTAGCCGAATGTTACCTATAACTAGCTAAATATGCTCTAAACTAGCTGAGTAATACCTAAAACTGACTGAATGTAACCTATAACTAGCTAAATATACTCTAAACTAGCTGAGTAATACCTAAAACTGACTTAATGTATCCTATAACTAGATAAATATGCTCTAAACTAGCTGAGTAATACCAAAACTCACTGAATGTAACCTATATCTAGCTAAATACGCTCTAACCTAGTTGAGTAATAACTAAAACTGACTGAATGTGACCTATATCTAGCTAAATATGCTCTAAACAAGCTGAGTAATACCTAAAACTGACTGAATGTAACCTATACCTAGCTAAATATGCTCTAAACGAGCTGAGTAATACCTAAAACTGACTGAATGTAACCTATACCTAGCTAAATATGCTCTAAACTAGCTGACTAAACCCTAAAACTGACTGAATGTAACTTATAACTAGCTAAATATGCACTAAACTAGCTGAGTTATACCAAAAACTAGCCGAATGTAACCTATATCTAGCTAAATATGATCCAAAGTAGCTGAGTATTACTAAAACTAGCTGAATGTAACCTATGACTAGCTAAATATGTCAAAACTAGCAGTGTTACCTAAAAATACTGAATGTAACGCATATCTAGATAAATATGCTCTAAACTAGCTGAGTAATACCTTACACTGACTGTAACCTATATCTAGCTAAATATGCTCTAAACTAGCTGAGTAATACCTAAAACTGTCTGAATATAAACTATATCAAGCTAAATATGCTCTAAACTAGCTGAGTAATACCTAAAACTGAATGAATGTAACCTATATCTAGCTAAATATGCTCTCAACTAGATGAGTAAACCCTAAAACTAGCTGAATGTAACATATAACTAGCTAAATATGCTCTAAACTAGCTGAGTAATACCTAAAACTGACTGAATGTAACCTATAACTAGCTAAATATGCTCTAAACTAGGTGAGTAATATCTAAAACTAGCCGAATGTAACCTATATCTAGCTAGATATGCTCTAAACTAGCAGAGTAATACCTAAAACTAGCTGAATGTAACTTATAACTAGCTAAATATGCTCTAAAGTAGCTGAGTAATACTAAAACTCGCTGAATGAAACCTATGACTAGCTAAATATGCTCAAAACTAGCTGAGTAATACCTAAAACTTACTGAATGTAACCTATATCTAGCTAAATAAGCTCTAAACTAGCTGAGTAATACCTAAAACTGACTGAATGTAACCTATGTCTAGCTAAATATGCTCTAAACTAGCTGAGTAAACCCTAAAACTAGCCGAATGTTACCTATATCCAGCTAAATATGCTCTAAACTAGTTGAGTAAACCCTAAAACTAGCTGAATGTAACCTATAACTAGCTAAATATGCTCTAAACTAGCTGAGTAATACCTAAAACTAGAAGAATATTACCGATAACTAGTTAAATATCCTCTAAACTAGCTGAGTAATACCTAAAACTGACTGAATGTAACCTATACCTAGATAAATATGCTCTAAACTAGCTGAGTAATACCTAAAACTAGCTGAATGTAAACTATAACTAGCTAAATACGCTCCAAACTAGCTGAGTGATACCTTAAACTAGCTGAATGTAACCTAGAACAAGCTAAATATGCTCGAAACTAGCTGAGTAATACCGAAACTAGCCGAATGTTACCTATATCTAGCTAAATATGCTCTAAACTAGATGAGTAAACCCTAAAACTAGCCGAATGTTACTTATATTCAGCTAAATATGCTCTAAACTAGTTGAGTAAACCCTAAAACTAGCGGAATGTAACCTATAACTAGCTAAATATTCTCTAAACTTGCTGAGTAATACCTAAAATTAGACGAATGTTACCGATAACTAGTTAAATATGCTCTAAACTAGCTGAGTAATACCTAAAACTGACTGAATGTAACCTATATCTAGATAAATATGCTCTAAACTAGCTGAGTCATAGCTAAAACTAGCTGAATGTAGCCTATAACTAGCTAAATATGCTCTAAACTAGCTGAGTAATACCCAAAACTGACTGAATGTAACATATATCTAGCTAAATATGCTCTAAACTAGCTGAGTTATACCTAAAACTAGTAGAATGTTACCTATATCTAGCTTAATATGCTCTAAACTAGTTGAGTAAACCCTAAAAATAGCTGAATGTAACCTATAACTAGCTAAATATGCTCTAAACTAGCTGAGTAATACCTAAAACTAGACGAATATTACCGATAACTAGTCAAATATGCTCTAAACTAGCTGAGTAATACCTAAAACAGACTGAATGTAACCTATACCTAGCTAAATATGCTCTAAACTAGCTGAGTAATAACTAAAACTGACTGAATGTAACCTATATCTAGCTAAATATGCTCCAAACTAGCTGAGTAAACCCTAAAACTGACTGTAACTTATAACTAGCTAAATATGCACTAAACTAGCTGAGTTATACCAAAAACTAGCCGAATGTAACCTATATCTAGCTAAATATGCTCCAAAGTAGCTGAGTATTACTAAAACTAGCTGAATGTAACCTATGACTAGCTAAATATGTCAAAACTAGCAGTGTTACTTAAAATTACTGAATGTAACGCATATCTAGATAAATATGCTCTAAACTAGCTGAGTAATACCTTACACTGACTGTAACCTATATCTAGCTAAATATGCTCTAAACTAGCTGAGTAATACCTAAAACTGTCTGAATATAACCTATATCAAGCTAAATATGCTCTAAACTAGCTGAGTAATACCTAAAACTGACTGAATGTAACCTATATCTAGGTAAATATGCTCTCAACTAGATGAGTAAACCCGAAAACTAGCTGAATGTAACATATAACTAGCTAAATATGCTCTAAACTAGCTGAGTAATACCTAAAACTCACTGAATGTAACCTATAACTAGCTAAATATGCTCTAAACTAGGTGAGTAATATCTAAAACTAGCCGAATGTAACCTATATCTAGCTAAATATGCTCTAAACTAGCAGAGTAATACCTAAAACTAGCTGAATGTAACCTATAACTAGCTAAATATGCTCTAAAGTAGCTGAGTAATACTAAAACTCGCTGAATGAAACCTATGACTAGCTAAATATGCTCAAAACTAGCTGAGTAATACCTAAAACTTACTGAATGTAACCTATATCTAGATAAATATGCTCTAAACTAGCTGAGTAATACCTAACACTGACTGTAACCTATGTCAAGCTAAATATGCTCTAAACTAGCTGAGTAATACCTAAAACTGACTGAATGTAACCTATATCTAGATAAATAAGCTCTAAACTAGCTGAGTAATACCTAAAACTGACTGAATGTAACCTATGTCTAGCTAAATATGCTCTAAACTAGCTGAGTAAACCCTAAAACTAGCCGAATGTTAACTATATCCAGCTAAATATGCTCTAAACTAGTTGAGTAAACCCTAAAACTAGCTGAATGTAACCTATAACTAGCTAAATATGCTCTTAAGTAGCTGAGTAATACTAAAACTAGCTAAATGTAACCTATGACTAGCTAAATATGCTCAAAACTAGCTGAGTAATACCTAATACTTACTGAATGTAACCTATATCTAGATAAATATGCTCTAAACTAGCTGAGTAATACCTAATACTGACTGTAACTTATGTCAAGATAAATATGCTCTAAACTAGCTGACTAATACCTAAAACTGACTGAATGTAACCTATATCTAGCTAAATATAATCTAAACTAGGTGAGTAACACCTAAAACTGACTGAATGTAACCTATATCTAGCTAAATATGCTCTAAACAGCTGAGTAATACCTAAAACTGACTGAATGTAACCTATACCTAGCTAAATATGCTCTAATCTAGCTGAGTAATACCTAAAACTGACTGAATGTAACCTATACCTAGCTAAATATGCACTAAACTAGCTGAGTTATACCAAAACTAGCCGAATGTAACCTATATCTAGCTAAATATGCTCCAAAGTAGCTGAGTATTACTAAAACTAGCTGAATGTAACCTATGACTAGCTAAATATGCTCAAAACTAGCTGAGAAATACCTAAAAATTACTGAATGTAACCTATATATAGATAAATATGCTCTAAACTAGCTGAGTAATACCTAATACTGACTGTAACCTAAATCTAGCTAAATATGCTCTAAACTAGCTGAGTTATACCTAAAACTGTCTGAATGTACCCTATATCAAGCTAAATATGCTCTAAACTATCTGAGTAATACCTAAAACTGACTGAATGTAACCTATATCTAGCTAAATATGCTCTCAACTAGCTGAGTAAACCCTAAAACTAGCTGAATGTAACCTATAACTAGCTAAATATGCTCTAAACTAGCTGAGTAATACCTCAAACTGACTGAATGTAACCAATAACTAGCTAAATATGCTCTAAACTAGCTGAGTAATATCTAAAATTAGCGGAATGTAACCTATAACTAGCTAAATATGCTCTAAACTAGCGTAGTAATACCTGAAACTAGCTTAATGTAACCTATATCTAGCTAAATATGCTCTAAGGTAGCTGAATAAACCCTAAAATTAGCTGAATGTAACCTATAACTAGCTAAATATGCTCTAAACTAGCTGAGTAATACATAAAACTGACTGAATGTAACCTATATCTAGCTATATATGCTCTAAACAAGCTGAGTAATACCTAAAACTGACTGAATGTAACCTATATCTAGCTAAATATGCTCTAAACTAGCTGAGTAAACCCTAAAACTAGCCGAATGTTACCTATATCCAGCTAAACATGCTCTAAACTAGTTGAGTTTACCCTAAAACTAGCTGAATGTAACCTTTAACTAGCTAAATATGCTCTAAACTAGCTGAGTAATACCTAAAACTGACTGAATGTAACCTGTTGTTGTTTGAGTCTTCAGTCTTTTGACTGGTTTGATGCAGCACTCCATGCCTCCCTGTCCTGAGCTAATCGTTTCATCTCTACATAGCTCCGACACCCTACATCGGAGGCAATCTGTTTAACATATTCTAACCTTGGTCTACCCCTACAGTTTTTGTCCTCGACCCTTCCTTCCATAACTAAGCTTGCTATTCCTGGGTGTCTTAGTATGTGTCCTACCAACCTATCTCTTCTCTTCATTAGCAGTCGCCAGAAACATCTCTCCTCTCCCACTCGTCTTAATACCTCTTTGTTTGTAACCCTATCTACCCATCTGATCTTCATCATTCTCCTGTAACACCACATTTCAAATGCTTCAATTCTCCTCTTTTCTGCTGCACCAATAGTCCAAGTTTCACTTCCATAGAGCGCCACGCTCCAGACAAAGGCTTTCAAAAATGACTTCCTAATACCTAAATCTATATTCGATGTCAGCAGATTCCTTTTTTGTAGAAATGCTTTCTTTGCCTGAGCCAACCTACTTTTAATATCCTCTTTGCTTCGTCCATCACTGGTTATTCTGCTTCCTAAGTAACAGAAGTCTCCTACTTCCTTCAGCTTTTCACCTGCCAATTTGATCTCCATAGAGGTTTCTGATTTATTTCGGCTGCATTCCAGTATTTTTGTTTTACCTTTATTTATTTTCATGATGAATTCTTTCCGTAAGACGGAGTCCATACCATTCAAAAACTCATTCAAATCCTCAGGCTTGTCGGCCAAGATGACGATGTCATCAGCAAATCTCAGAGTTGAAATTATTTCTCCTTGAATCTTCACTCCCACTTTAAATTTTTCTCTAATTTCCTTCATTGCTTGTTCAATGTAAAGATTGAAAAGTATGGGTGATAAGTTGCAGCCTTGCCTTACACCTTTCTGAATACCAGCTTCTCTCTCATGTCCTTCAACTCGAATGACTGCTGTCTGGTTTCTGTACAGATTGTATATCACCCTCCTATCCCTGTACTTTATTCCAATTGATTTCAAAATGTCAAACAATTTAGTCCAATCAACGTTATCAAAAGCCTTTTCTAAGTCTACAAAAGCCATGAACGTTCTCTTATCTTTCCTTATTCTACCTTCTAAAATCAGCCTAAGACTTAGTACAGCTTCCCTTGTTCCTACATTTCTCCTGAAACCAAACTGGTCTTCACCCAACTCCGTTTCTATCTGGCTTTCAATTCTCTTGTAAATTATTCTAGACAGGATCTTTGAAGCATGAGTAATCAAGCTGATTGTACGGTAATCTTCACATCTGTCAGCTCCCACTTTCTTTGGTATAGGGATGATTACATTCTTCTTGAAATCAGGGGGTACCTCACCTGTCTCATAAATCCTACACACCAAGTGAAATAACTTGATCGGACCTTCATCTCCTATGCAGCGTAGCAACTCAATCGGTATATCATCTATGCCTGGTGCTTTGTTCCTGCTTAAGTCTTCCAAAGCTCTATCAAATTCTGATCTCAATATTAAATCTCCTTTCGCATCCTCATCAATTTCCTCCTCCCTTTCCATTACATGATTCTCAATCTCCTTTCCCTTATACAAACTCTCTATGTAAGCTTTCCATCTCTCAACCTTTTCTTCCCTATCTGTTAGAGGCTTTCCATTTGTGTCCTTAATATTACAGCACTTAGTCTTCTTTTCCCCAAAAGTATTCTTAATCCTTCGATAAGCTGTGTCTACTTTTCCTAATTTCAGACAATTTTCTATACCTGCACATTTCTCTTTCAACCATTCTTCTTTCGCTTCCTTGCACTTCTTGTTAACCTCATTTCTCAGACGTCTGTATTCTGCTTTCCCCTTTTCATCTCTTAGATTCTTGTGTTTCCGCCTTTCATCCATCAATTCTAGTATATCCTGAGTGATCCACGGTTTTCTACCTATTCTTTCTTTCCTACCAATGTTTTCTTCTGCGGATTTTGTTATTTCATTCTTCAAAAGTGCCCATTCGTCTGCAATTGAAGTTTGTTTAGAGTTTTTCATTAGTCCTTCCTTTATACTCTTCTTGAATCTTTCGTTTACATCCTTCTCTTTCAGTCTGTCTATTGCCCACCTTTTTGGCTTTTGACTTTTCTTCAGTTTCTTCAACTTTAATCTGCATTTCATTACAACCAGATTGTGATCAGAGTTTATGTCAGCACCAGGATATGTTTTACAATCCAAAATCTGGTTTCGAAACCTCTGCTTGACCATAATGAAGTCGATTTGGTAACGCCCTGTATCTCCTGGTCTCATCCATGTGTATATTCTTCTATTGTGGTTATTGAATAAGGTGTTAGCTATGACCAATTCATGCTCGGTGCAGAATTCTACCAGCCTGCTTCCTCGATCATTCCTTTCACCTAATCCGAAATCTCCTACTATCTTCCCTTCTCTCCCTTTTCCTACCACAGCATTCCAATCTCCCATTACTATAACATTTTCATCACCCTTGATATACCTCAGAATTTCGTCTATTTCTTCGTAGACCTTTTCAACATCCTCATCATCAGCTTGACTGGTAGGCATATAGACTTGTACCACTGTAGTGCAGGTAGGTTTTGTATTGATTTTTGCTACAATAATCCGTTCACTATATTGCTCATAATATTCCACCCGCTGTCCAAGTTTCCTACTCAATATGAGGCCAACCCCTGCTTGGCCATTGTTTGATTTAGTGCTAATGACCCTATAGTCTCCTGACCAAAAGTCCTGTTCTTCCGGCCAGCGCATTTCACTAATCCCAACCAAATCCAACCTCAACCTATCCATTTCCCTTTCTAAGTTTTCTAACCTTCCACTTCCTAGCAGACTTCTAACATTCCACGCTCCGATCCGTAGAATGTCAGATTTCCTCTTTGTCACTTCTGTGATGTTAACCCCCTCTCGAGTAGTCCCCACCCGGAGATCCGAACGGGGGACTAGTTTACCTCCGGATTGAAATTTTACAAGGGAGGAGGCCATCATCACATGTAATTATGCATAGAGAGGTGCATATCCTCGGGAATAGCATACGGCTGTAGTTTCCCGTTGCTTTCAGCCGTGCAGCAGGACGCAGTGTAGCCATTATTGGCTTATATTATCAATATCTTAACCGTCTATAAGACTAGTAAAGAATTGATTTATTCTGAAAGGCTGCTACTCCCTTTCAGAATAAGTAAAGAGCAATTCTACTAACAAAAAATACTAACCTTCTACCGTACTAACAATTAAATACCAAAACTCTACTAACAAAAAACTTAAGTTCCACCAACAACAAATACTACCTCTAAAACAGCCTGTCAACAGGCACACTCACATGCACCCTCACACATCACAGTCTACTGAAACAATGAACTATAACTAATAAACAATGCAACTGCTACCAGACACACTCACACACCACAGTCTAATAGAACAATGACATATATCTAATAGACAAACTAACTACCTACTTACAACTAAAACTAACTACATACTTACTGTACATTTATTTGAATTGACAATATTTACAAAATGCAATTTAGATAGAAAATACTTACAAAATGTAATTTAGATTCAAAATTGTCACAAAATGCAATTTATGGGGGACGTATGCAAAATTGCACTAAGTGAGAAATGGTTTCATTTCGGCTGTATTAAGGTAAATAAGGAGGATTGTGTAGTCGGGAATTGGTTTTTGACGTTTGTAACAGTGTTTTATACGAGTGTATTCATAAGAGAATCTGCGTCTGATACTAGATCGTTCAGTCCATAACATTTCGTATACTGGCGAGGCGAGCAGCAAATTTATGGGAAGTGAGACGAACATTATTAGCACCGTAATAAGGCAAATAAAAGGACAGAAGGAAAAGAAATGCCCTCAACCCTCGGAGAAGGCAGATTGAGGGACTTGGAAGGAAGGAGAGCCATGAAAGGCATATAGGAAAGTGAAAGAGGGTCCGCCCCAAAGGTAAGGGACAAAAGGGGAAAACGGACCCAGCTCAGGAATACCTCGGGGTTGCCAACTCCCGAACTCACCAGCCGTGAGCCCCTGAGGGTGTAGCATTATCTAGGGTGCACGACTCGCGAATTTATCATCTTTTTTGGTCATTATTGGCGAAAAATAAGAAGTGGTGGGGCTACATACACCCTGCCTCCTTAAGGGCCTTGAGCACAAGGCAGGAGGTAAAAGGAAAAGAAAAAGAAGGCTGACCACTCACAGAAGGAGGGAATCAGAAAAGATGAGACAAGGGCCAATTAAGGCGGGAAAGGAGGAGACTCCCTAGGCCTCGGATACCCTAATACCGTCGGGGTCGGAAGATAACAAGAGTTGACCAAGTGAGGTCGACAGGAAAGAAGACAGAGAGGAGCCCGGCACAAGTAAGTGGAAGCAATGCCGGACTCAGCTGGGGCCCCGTGGTCGCCAACCCACTTCCCACTAGATGTGAGACCCTTCTTTCTTCTACTTTCTTTAATACTTCCTCACTTGTTTCAACAATGCAAATTTTACATTTGTTTCAGGAATAAGGTTTATCACACACAAATACCCACATATATCAAGCACCGAAATTGTTCTACTAGTCTACCGAGTTGGAGGTAGGTCGGACCTATGAATATGTTTGCATTAGTGGATTTCCATGAAATTATGGATATTACTGAGTCTCATTCTTAATCGCGACTTTCACATATTACCACAATGACAGGGTAAAATTACGGGTGTTGGCGAATTGAGCCAGCTAATCTTGCAAGTAGATCTTTCTTATCTTGTCATTCCATCCCACAGTCCTTTTACGCCAGTTGCCCCAGGCCAAGTTCTGGTTCTTCCGCTGAAATTATCCTCCCTTCCGTCCCCCACCACTACCACTGTAAAAACCCAAAATCTAAGGTAAATTATTTGTTCTTGCAGAATGACCCGTTGGCTGTGGGATTTCCTGTAAACCCTCTGCCATACAGGGCTGTACAAATTGCACAATTCACTCAAACAAACATTAGCCTATGCCTTAATTCTTTTAAAAGGCCACATCAGTTAAAAGTTAAATGTAACCTATATCTAGATAAATACGCTCTAAACTAGTTGAGTAATACCAAAAACTGACTTAATGTAACCTATAACTAGCTAAATATACTCTAAACTAGATGAGTAATACCTAAAACTGTCTTTATGTATCCTATAACCAGCTAAATATGCTCTAAACTAGCTGAGTAATATCTAAAACTAGCCGAATGTAACCTATATCTAGCTAAATATGCTCTAAACTAGCTGAGTAAACCCAAAAACTAGCTGAATGTAACCTCGATTTAGCTAAATATGCTCTAAACTAGCTGAGTAATACCTAAAACTGACTGAATGTAACCCATATCTAGCTAAATACGCTCTAAACTAGATGAGAAATACCTAAAACTGACTTAATGTAACCTATAACAGGCTAAATATACTCTAAACTAGCTGAGTAATACCAAAAACTGACTTAATGTATCCTATAACTAGCTAAATATGCTCTAAACTAGCTGAGTAATACCTAAAACTGACTGAATGTAACCTATAACTAGCTAAATATACTCTAAACTAGCTGAGTAATACCTAAAACTGACTTAATGTATCCTATAACTAGACAAATATGCTCTAAACTAGCTGAGTAATACCTAAACTCACTGAATGCAACCTATATCTAGCTAAATACGCTCTAAACTAGCTGAGTAATACCTAAAACTGACTGAATGTAACCTATATCTAGCTAAATATGCTCTAAACAAGCTGAGTAATACCTAAAAATGACTGAATGTAACCTTTACCTAGCTAAATATACTCTAAACTAGCTCAGTAATACCAAAAACTGACTTAATGTATCCTATAACTAGCTAAATATGCTCTAAACTAGCTGAGTAATACCTAAAACTGACTGAATGTAACTTATAACTAGCTAAATAAGCCCTAAACTAGCTGAGTTATACCTAAAACTAGTCGAATGTTACCTATATCTAGCTTAATATGCTCAAAACTAGCTGAGTAATACCTAAAACTGACTGAATGTAACCTATACCTAGCTAAATATGCTCTAAACTAGCTGAGTAATAACTAAAACTGACTGAATGTAACCTATATCTAGCTAAATATGCTCCAAACTAGCTGAGTAAACCCTAAAACTGACTGTAACTTATAACTAGCTAAATATGCACTAAACTAGATGAGTTATACCAAAAACTAGCCGAATGTAACCTATATCTAGCTAAATATGCTCTAAAGTAGCTGAGTATTACTAAAACTAGCTGAATGTAACCTATGACTAGCTAAATATGTCAAAACTAGCAGTGTTACCTAAAAATTACTGAATGTAACGCATATCTAGATAAATATGCTCTAAACTAGCTGAGTAATACCTTACACTGACTGTAACCTATATCTAGCTAAATATGCTCTAAACTAGCTGAGTAATACCTAAAACTGTCTGAATATAAACTATATCAAGCTAAATATGCTCTAAACTAGCTGAGTAATACCTAAAACTGACTGAATGTAACCTATATATAGCTAAATATGCTCTCAACTAGATGAGTAAACCCTAAAACTAGCTGAATGTAACATATAACTAGCTAAATATGCTCTAAACTAGCTGAGTAATACCTAAAACTGACTGAATGTAACCTATAACTAGCTAAATATGCTCTAAACTAGGTGAGTAATATCTAAAACTAGCCGAATGTAACCTATATCTAGCTAAATATGCTCTAAACTAGCAGAGTAATACCTAAAACTAGCTGAATGTAACCTATAACTAGCTAAATATGCTCTAAAGTAGCTGAGTAATACTAAAACTCGCTGAATGAAACCTATGACTAGCTAAATATGCTCAAAACTAGCTGAGTAATACCTAAAACATACTGAATGTAACCTATATCTAGATAAATATGCTCTAAACTAGCTGAGTAATACCTAACACTGACTGTAACCTATGTCAAGCTAAATATGCTCTAAACTGGCTGAGTAATACCTAAAACTGACTGAATGTAACCTATATCTAGCAAAATAAGCTCTAAACTAGCTGAGTAATACCTAAAACTGACTGAATGTAACCTATGTCTAGCTAAATATGCTCTAAACTAGCTGAGTAAACCCTAAAACTAGCCGAATGTTAACTATATCCAGCTAAATATGCTCTAAACTAGTTGAGTAAACCCTAAAACTAGCTGAATGTAACCTATAACTAGCTAAATATGCTCTTAAGTAGATGAGTAATACTAAAACTAGCTAAATGTAACTTATGACTAGCTAAATATGCTCAAAATTAGCTGATTAATACCTAATACTTACTGAATGTAACCTATATCTAGATAAATATGCTCCAAAGTAGCTGAGTATTACTAAAACTAGCTGAATGTAACCTATGACTAGCTAAATATGCTCAAAACTAGCTGAGTAATACCTAAAACTTACTGAATGTAACCTATATATAGATAAATATGCTCTAAATTAGCTGAGTAATACCTAATACTGACTGTAACCTAAATCTAGCTAAATATGCTCTAAACTAGCTGAGTAATACCTAAAACTGTCTGAATGTACCCTTTATCAAGCTAAATATGCTCTAAACTAGCTGAGTAATACCTAAAACTGACTGAATGTAACCTATATCTAGCTAAATATGCTCTCAACTAGCTGAGAAAACCCTAAAACTAGCTGAATGTAACCTATAACTAGCTAAATATGGTCTAAACTAGCTGAGTAATACCTAAAACTGACTGAATGTAACCAATAACTAGCTAAATATGCTCTAAACTAGCTGAGTAATATCTAAAACTAGCTGAATGTAACCTATAACTAGCTAATTATGCTCTAAAACTAGCGTAGTAATACCTGAAACTAGCTTAATGTAACCTATATCTAGCTAAATATGCTCTAAAGTAGCTGAATAAACCCTAAAATTAGCTGAATGTAACCTATAACTAGCTAAATATGCTCTAAACTAGCTGAGTAATACCTAAAACTGACTGAATGTAACCTATATCTAGCTATATATGCTCTAAACAAGCTGAGTAATACCTAAAAACTGACTGAATGTAACCTATATCTAGCTAAATATGCTCTAAACTAGCTGAGTAAACCCTAAAACTAGCCGAATGTTACCTATATCCAGCTAAACATGCTCTAAACTAGTTGAGTTTACCCTAAAACTAGCTGAATGTAACCTTTAACTAGCTAAATATGCCCTAAACAAGCTGAGTAATACCTAAAACTGACTGAATGTAACCTATACCTAGCTAAATATGCTCTAAACGAGCTGAGTAATAACTAAAACTGACTGAATGTAACCAATATCTAGCTAAATAAGCTCCAAACTAGCTGACTAAACCCTAAAACTGACTGAATGTAACTTACAACTAACTAAATAAGCCCAAAACTAGCTGAGTTATACCTAAAACTAGTCGAATAATACCTATATCTAGATTAATATGCTTTAACTAGCTGAGTAAACCAAAAAACAAGCCGAATGTTACCTATATCCAGCTAAATATGCTCTAAACTAGTTGAGTAAACCCTAAAACTAGCTGAATGTAACCTATAACTAGCTAAATATGCTCTAAACTAGCTGTGTAATACCTAGAACTAGACGAATATTACCGATAACTAGTTAAATATCCTCTAAACTAGCTGAGTAATACCTAAAACTGACTGAATGTAACCTATATCTAGATAAATATGCTCTAAACTAGCTGAGTAATACCTAAAACTAGCTGAATGTAAACTATAACTAGCTAAATACGCTCCAAACTAGCTGAGTGATACCTTAAACTAGCTGAATGTAACCTAGAACAAGCTAAATATGCTCGAAACTAGCTGAGTAATACCGAAACTAGCCGAATGTTACCTATATCTAGCTAAATATGCTCTAAACTAGAGGAGTAAACCTAAAACTAGCCGAATGTTACTTATATTCAGCTAAATATGCTCTAAACTAGTTGAGTAAACCCTAAAACTAGCGGAATGTAACCTATAACTTGCTAAATATTCTCTAAACTTGCTGAGTAATTCCTAAAATTAGACGAATGTTACCGATAACTAGTTACATATGCTCTAAACTAGCTGAGTAATACCTAAAACTGACTGAATGTAACCTATATCTAGATAAATATGCTCTAAACTAGCTGAGTAATAGCTAAAACTAGCTGAATGTAGCCTATAACTAGCTAATATGCTCTAAACTAGCTGAGTAATACCCAAAACTGACTGAATGTAACATATATCTAGCTAAATATGCCCTAAACTAGCTGAGTTATACCTAAAACTAGTAGAATGTTACCTATATCTAGCTTAATATGCTCTAAACTAGTTGAGTAAACCCTAAAAATAGCTGAATGTAACCTATAACTAGCTAAATATGCTCTAAACTAGCTGAGTAATACCTAAAACTAGACGAATATTACCGATAACTAGTTAAATATGCTCTAAACTAGCTAGTAATACCTAAAACTGACTGAATGTAACCTATACCTAGCTAAATATGCTCTAAACTAGCTGAGTAATAACTAAAACTGACTGAATGTAACCTATATCTAGCTAAATATGCTCCAAACTAGCTGAGTAAACCCTAAAACTGACTGTAACTTATAACTAGCTAAATATGCACTAAACTAGCTGAGTTATACCAAAAACTAGCCAAATGTAACCTATATCTAGCTAAATATGCTCCAAAGTAGCTGAGTATTACTAAAACTAGCTGAATGTAACCTATGACTAGCTAAATATGTCAAAACTAGCAGTGTTACCTAAAAATTACTGAATGTAACGCATATCTAGATAAATATGCTCTTAACTAGCTGAGTAATACCTTACACTGACTGTAACCAATATCTAGCTAAATATGCTCTAAACTAGCTGAGTAATACCTAAAACTGTCTGAATATAAACCTATATCAAGCTAAATATGCTCTAAACTAGCTGAGTAATACCTAAAACTGACTGAATGTAACCTATATCTAGTTAATATGCTCTCAACTAGATGAGTAAACCCTAAAACTAGCCGAATGTAACATATAACTAGCTAAATATGCTCTAAACTACCTGAGTAATACCTAAAACTGACTGAATGTAACCAATAACTAGCTAAATATGCTCTAAACTAGGTGAGTAATATCTAAAAACTAGCCGAATGTAACCTATATCTAGCTAAATATGCTCTAAACTAGCAGAGTAATACCTAAAACTAGCTGAATGTAACCTATAACTAGCTAAATATGCTCTAAAGTAGCTCAGTAATACTAAAACTCGCTGAATGAAACCTATGACTAGCTAAATGTGCTCAAAACTAGCTGAGTAATACCTAAAACTTACTGAATGTAACCTATATCTAGATAAATAAGCTCTAAACTAGCTGAGTAATACCTAACACTGACTGTAACCTATGTCAAGCTAAATATAATCTAAACTAGCTGAGTAATACCTAAAACTGACTGAATGTAACCTATACCTAGCTAAATATGCTCTAAACTAGCTGAGTAATACCTAAATCTGACTGAATGTAACCTATACCTAGCTAAATATGCACTAAACTAGCTGAGTTATACCAAAAACTAGCCGAATGTAACCTATATCTAGCTAAATATGCACCAAAGTAGCTGAGTATTACTAAAACTAGCTGAATGTAACTTATGACTAGCTAAATATGCTCAAAACTAGCTGAGTAATACCTAAAACTTACTGAATGTAACCTATATATAGATAAATATGCTCTAAATTAGCTGAGTAATACCTAATACTGACTGTAACCTAAATCTAGCTAAATATGCTCTAAACTAGCTGAGTAATACCTAAAACTGTCTGAATGTACCCTTTATCAAGCTAAATATGCTCTAAACTAGCTGAGTAATACCTAAAACTGACTGAATGTAACCTATATCTAGCTAAATATGCTCTCAACTAGCTGAGTAAACCCTAAAACTAGCTGAATGTAACCTATAACTAGCTAAATATGGTCTAAACTAGCTGAGTAATACCTCAAACTGACTGAATGTAACCAATAACTAGCTAAATATGCTCTAAACTAGCTGAGTAATATCTAGAACTAGCTGAATGTAACCTTATAACTAGCTAATTATGCTCTAAACTAGCGTAGTAATACTGAAACTAGCTTAATGTAACCTATATCTAGCTAAATATGCTCTAAAGTAGCTGAATAAACCCTAAAATTAGCTGAATGTAACCTATAACTAGCTAAATATGCTCTAAACTAGCTGAGTAATACCTAAAACTGACTGAATGTAACCTATATCTAGCTATATATGCTCTAAACAAGCTGAGTAATACCTAAAACTGACTGAATGTAACCTATATCTAGCTAAATATGCTCTAAACTAGCTGAGTAAAACCCTAAAACTAGCCGAATGTTACCTATATCCAGCTAAACATGCTCTAAACTAGTTGAGTTTACCCTAAAACTAGCTGAATGTAACCTTTAACTAGCTAAATATGCTCTAAACAAGCTGAGTAATAACTAAAACTGACTGAATGTAACCTATATCTAGCTAAATAAGCTCCAAACTAGCTGACTAAAACCCTAAAACTGACTGAATGTAACTTACAACTAACTAAATAAGCCCAAAACTAGCTGAGTTATACCTAAAACTAGTCGAATAATACCTATATCTGGATTAATATGCTCTAAACTAGCTGAGTAAACCATAAAACAAGCCGAATGTTACCTATATCCAGCTAAATATGCTCTAAACTAGTCGAGTAAACCCTAAAACTAGCTGAATGTAACCTATAACTAGCTAAATATGCTCTAAACTAGCTGTGTAATACCTAAAACTAGACGAATATTACCGATAACTAGTTAAATATCCTCTAAACAAGCTGAGTAATACCTAAAACTGACTGAATGTAACCTATATCTAGATAAATGTGCTCTAAACTAGCTGAGTAATACCTAAAACTGACTGAATGTAACCTATATCTAGCTATATATGCTCTAAACAAGCTGAGTAATACCTAAAACTGACTGAATGTAACCTATATCTAGCTAAATATGCTCTAAACTAGCTGAGTAAACCCTAAAACTAGCCGAATGTTACCTATATCCAGCTAAACATGCTCTAAACTAGTTGAGTTTACCCTAAAACTAGCTGAATGTAACCTTTAACTAGCTAAATATGCCCTAAACAAGCTGAGTAATACCTAAAACTGACTGAATGTAACCTATACCTAGCTAAATATGCTCTAAACGAGCTGAGTAATACCTAAAACTGACTGAAATGTAACCTATATCTAGCTAAATAAGCTCCAAACTAGCTGACTAAACCCTAAAACTGACTGAATGTAACTTACAACTAACTAAATAAGCCCAAAACTAGCTGAGTTATACCTAAAACTAGTCGAATAATACCTATATCTAGATTAATATGCTCTAAACTAGCTGAGTAAACCAAAAAACAAGCCGAATGTTACCTATATCCAGCTAAATATGCTCTAAACTAGTTGAGTAAACCCTAAAACTAGCTGAATGTAACCTATAACTAGCTAAATATGCTCTAAACTAGCTGTGTAATACCTAGAACTAGACGAATATTACCGATAACTAGTTAAATATCCTCTAAACTAGCTGAGTAATACCTAAAACTGACTGAATGTAACCTATATCTAGATAAATATGCTCTAAACTAGCTGAGTAATACCTAAAACTAGCTGAATGTAAACTATAACTAGCTAAATACGCTCCAAACTAGCTGAGTGATACCTTAAACTAGCTGAATGTAACCCAGAACAAGCTAAATATGCTCGAAACTAGCTGAGTAATACCGAAACTAGCCGAATGTTACCTATATCTAGCTAAATATGCTCTAAACTAGAGGAGTAAACCCTAAAACTAGCCGAATGTTACTTATATTCAGCTAAATATGCTCTAAACTAGTTGAGTAAACCTAAAACTAGCGGAATGTAACCTATATTTAGCTAATATTCTCTAAACTTGCTGAGTAATACCTAAAATTAGACGAATGTTACCGATAACTAGTTACATATGCTCTAAACTAGCTGAGTAATACCTAAAACTGACTGAATGTAACCTATATCTAGATAAATATGCTCTAAACTAGCTGAGTAATAGCTAAAACTAGCTGAATGTAGCCTATGACTAGCTAAATATGCTCTAAACTAGCTGAGTAATACCCAAAACTGACTGAATGTAACATATATCTAGCTAAATATGCCCTAAACTAGCTGAGTTATACCTAAAACTAGTAGAATGTTACCTATATCTAGCTTAATATGCTCTAAACTAGTTGAGTAAACCCTAAAAATAGCTGAATGTAACCTATAACTAGCTAAATATGCTCTAAACTAGTTGAGTAATACCTAAAACTAGACGAATATTACCGATAACTAGTTAAATATGCTCTAAACTAGCTGAGTAATACCTAAAACTGACTGAATGTAACCTATACCTAGCTAAATATGCTCTAAACTAGCTGAGTAATAACTAAAACTGACTGAATGTAACCTATATCTAGCTAAATATGCTCCAAACTAGCTGAGTAAACCCTAAAACTGACTGTAACTTATAACTAGCTAAATATGCACTAAACTAGCTGAGTTATACCAAAAACTAGCCAAATGTAACCTATATCTAGCTAAATATGCTCCAAAGTAGCTGAGTATTACTAAAACTAGCTGAATGTAACCTATGACTAGCTAAATATGTCAAAACTAGCAGTGTTACCTAAAAATTACTGAATGTAACGCATATCTAGATAAATATGCTCTTAACTAGCTGAGTAAGACCTTACACTGACTGTAACCAATATCTAGCTAAATATGCTCTAAACTAGCTGAGTAATACCTAAAACTGTCTGAATATAACCTATATCAAGCTAAATATGCTCTATACTAGCTGAGTAATACCTAAAACTGACTGAATGTAACCTATAACTAGCTAAATATGCTCTCAACTAGATGAGTAAACCCTAAAACTAGCTGAATGTAACATATAACTAGCTAAATATGCTCTAAACTAGCTGAGTAATACCTAAAACTGACTGAATGTAACCAATAACTAGCTAAATATGCTCTAAACTAGGTGAGTAATATCTAAAACTAGCCGAATGTAACCTATATCTAGCTAAATATGCTCTAAACTAGCAGAGTAATACCTAAAACTAGCTGAATGTAACCTATAACTAGCTAAATATGCTCTAAAGTAGCTGAGTAATACTAAAACTCGCTGAATGAAACCTATGACTAGCTAAATATGCTCAAAACTAGCTGAGTAATACCTAAAACTTACTGAATGTAACCTATATCTAGATAAATAAGCACTAAACTAGCTGAGTAATACCTAACACTGGCTGTAACCTATGTCAAGCTAAATATGCTCTAAACTAGCTGAGTAATACCTAAAACTGACTGAATGTAACCTATATCTAGCTAAATAAGCTCTAAACTAGCTGAGTAATAACTAAAACTGACTGAATGTAACCTATGTCTAGCTAAATATGCTCTAAACTAGCTGAGTAAACCCTAAAACTAGCCGAATGTTAACTATATCCAGCTAAATATGCTCTAAACTAGTTGAGTAAACCCTAAAACTAGCTGAATGTAACCTATAACTAGCTAAATATGCTCTTAAGTAGCTGAGTAATACTAAAACTAGCTAAATGTAACCTATGACTAGCTAAATATGCTCAAAACTAGCTGAGTAATACCTAATACTTACTGAATGTAACCTATATCTAGATAAATATGCTCTAAACTAGCTGAGTAATACCTAATACTGACTGTAACCTATGTCAAGATAAATATGCTCTAAACTAGCTGACTAATACCTAAAACTGACTGAATGTAACCTTTTCTAGCTAAATATAATCTAAACTAGGTGAGTAACACCTAAAACTGACTGAATGTAACCTATATCTAGCTAAATATGCTCTAAACAAGCTGAGTAATACCTAAAACTGACTGAATGTAACCTATACCTAGCTAAATATGCTCTAAACTAGCTGAGTAATACCTAAAACTGACTGAATGTAACCTATACCTAGCTAAATATGCACTAAACTAGCTGAGTTATACCAAAAACTAGCCGAATGTAACCTATATCTAGCTAAATATGCTCCAAAGTAGCTGAGTATTACTAAAACTAGCTGAATGTAACCTATGACTAGCTAAATATGCTCAGAACTAGCTGAGTAATACCTAAAACTTACTGAATGTAACCTATATATAGATAAATATGCTCTAAACTAGCTGAGTAATACCTAATACTGACTGTAACCTAAATCTAGCTAAATATGCTCTAAACTAGCTGAGTAATACCTAAAACTGTCTGAATGTACCCTATATCAAGCTAAATATGCTCTAAACTAACTGAGTAATGCCTAAAACTGACTGAATGTAACCTATATCTAGCTAAATATGCTCTCAACTAGCTGAGTAAACCCTAAAACTAGCCGAATGTAACCTATAACTAGCTAAATATGCTCTAAACTAGCTGAGCAATACCTCAAACTGACTGAATGTAACCAATAACTAGCTAAATATGCTCTAAACTAGCTGAGTAATATCTAAAACTAGCGGAATGTAACCTATAACTAGCTAAATATGCTCTAAACTAGCGTAGTAATACCTGAAACTAGCTTAATGTAACCTATATCTAGCTAAATATGCTCTAAAGTAGCTGGATAAACCCTAAATTAGCTGAACGTAACCTATAACTAGCTAAATATGCTCTAAACTAGCTGAGTAATACCTAAAACTGACTGAATGTAACCTATATCTAGCTATATATGCTCTAAACAAGCTGAGTAATACCTAAAACTGACTGAATGTAACCTATATCTAGCTAAATATGCTCTAAACTAGCTGAGTAACCCTAAAACTAGCCGAATGTCACCTATATCCAGCTAAACATGCTCTAAACTAGTTGAGTTTACCCTAAAACTAGCTGAATGTAACCTTTAACTAGCTATATATGCTCTAAACTAGCTGAGTAATAACTAAAACTAGACGAATATTACCGATAACTAGTTAAATATGCTCTAAACTAGCTGAGTAATACCTAAAACTGACTGAATGTATCCTATATCTAGATAAATATTCTCTAAACTAGCAGAGTAATACCTTAAACTAGCTGAATGTAACCTATAACTAGCTAAATATGCTCTAAACTAGCTGAGTAGTACCTAAATCTGACTGAATGTAACATATATCTAGCTAAATATGCTCTAAACAAGCTGAGTAATACCTAAAACTGACCGAATGTAACCTATACCTAGCTAAATATGCTCTATACTAGCTGAGTAATACCTAAAACTGACTGAATGTAACCTATATCTAGCTAAATATGCTCTAAACTAGCTGAGTAATACCTAAAAGTGACTGAATGTAACCTATATCTAGCTAAATATGCTCTAAACTAGCTGAGTAATAACTAAAACTAGACGAATATTACCGATAACTAGTTAAATATGCTCTAAACAAGCTGAATAATACCTAAAACTGACTGAATGTAACCTATATCTAGATAAATACGCTCTAAACTAGTTGAGTATACCTAAAACTGACTTAATGTAACCTATAAGTAGCTAAATATACTCTAAACTAGCTGAGTAATACCTATAACTGACTTAATGTATCCTATAACTAGCTAAATATGCTCTAAACTAGCTGAGTAATACCTAAAACTGACTTAATGTATCCTATAACTAGTTAAATATGCTCTAAACTAGCTGAGTAATACCTAAAACTGACTGAATGTAACCTATATCTAGCTAATTACGCTCTAAACTAGCTGAGTAATACCTAAAACTGACTGAATGTAACCTATACCTAGTTAAATATGCTCTAAACGAGCTGAGTAATAACTAAAACTGACTGAATGTAACCTATATCTAGCTATATAAGCTCCAAACTAGCTGACTAAACCCTAAAACTGACTGAATGTAACTTACAACTAACTAAATAAGCCCAAAACTAGCTGAGTTATACCTAAAACTAGTCGAATAATACCTATATCTAGCTTAATATGCTCTAAACTAGCTGAGTAATACCTAAAACTAGCCGAATGTTACCTATATCTAGCTAAATATGCTCCAAAGTAGCTGAGTATTACTAAAACTAGCTGAATGTAACCTATGACTAGCTAAATATGTTCAAAACTAGCTGAGTAATACCTGAAACTTACTGAATGTAACCTACATCTAGATAAATATGCTCTAAACTAGCTGAGTAATACCTAAAACTAGCCGAATGTTACCTATATCTAGCTAAATATGCTCCAAAGTAGCTGAGTATTACTAAAACTAGCTGAATGTAACCTATGACTAGCTAAATATGTTCAAAACTAGCTGAGTAATACCTGAAACTGACTGAATGTAACCTATACCTAGCTAAATATGCTCTAAACTAGCTGAGTAATACCGAAACTAGCCGAATGTTACCTATATCTAGCTAAATATGCTCTAAACTAGAGGAGTAAACCCTAAAACTAGCCGAATGTTACTTATATTCAGCTAAATATGCTCTAAACTAGTTGAGTAAACCCTAAAACTAGCGGAATGTAACCTATAACTTGCTAAATATTCTCTAAACTTGCTGAGTAATTCCTAAAATTAGACGAATGTTACCGATAACTAGTTACATATGCTCTAAACTAGCTGAGTAATACCTAAAACTGACTGAATGTAACCTATATCTAGATAAATATGCTCTAAACTAGCTGAGTAATAGCTAAAACTAGCTGAATGTAGCCTATAACTAGCTAAATATGCTCTAAACTAGCTGAGTAATACCCAAAACTGACTGAATGTAACATATATCTAGCTAAATATGCCCTAACTAGCTGAGTTATACCTAAAACTAGTAGAATGTTACCTATATCTAGCTTAATATGCTCTAAACTAGTTGAGTAAACCCTAAAAATAGCTGAATGTAACCTGTAACTAGCTAAATATGCTCTAAACTAGCTGAGTAATACCTAAAACTAGACGAATATTACCGATAACTAGTTAAATATGCTCTAAACTAGCTAGTAATACCTAAAACTGACTGAATGTAACCTATACCTAGCTAAATATGCTCTAAACTAGCTGAGTAATAACTAAAACTGACTGAATGTAACCTATATCTAGCTAAATATGCTCCAAACTAGCTGAGTAAACCCTAAAACTGACTGTAACTTATAACTAGCTAAATATGCACTAAACTAGCTGAGTTATACCAAAAACTAGCCAAATGTAACCTATATCTAGCTAAATATGCTCCAAAGTAGCTGAGTATTACTAAAACTAGCTGAATGTAACCTATGACTAGCTAAATATGTCAAAACTAGCAGTGTTACCTAAAAATTACTGAATGTAACGCATATCTAGATAAATATGCTCTTAACTAGCTGAGTAATACCTTACACTGACTGTAACCAATATCTAGCTAAATATGCTCTAAACTAGCTGAGTAATACCTAAAACTGTCTGAATATAACCTATATCAAGCTAAATATGCTCTAAACTAGCTGAGTAATACCTAAAACTGACTGAATGTAACCTATATCTAGTTAATATGCTCTCAACTAGATGAGTAAACCCTAAAACTAGCCGAATGTAACATATAACTAGCTAAATATGCTCTAAACTAGCTGAGTAATACCTAAAACTGACTGAATGTAACCAATAACTAGCTAAATATGCTCTAAACTAGGTGAGTAATATCTAAAACTAGCCGAATGTAACCTATATCTAGCTAAATATGCTCTAAACTAGCAGAGTAATACCTAAAACTAGCTGAATGTAACCTATAACTAGCTAAATATGCTCTAACGTAGCTCAGTAATACTAAAACTCGCTGAATGAAACCTATGACTAGCTAAATATGCTCAAAACTAGCTGAGTAATACCTAAAACTTACTGAATGTAACCTATATCTAGATAAATAAGCTCTAAACTAGCTGAGTAATACCTAACACTGACTGTAACCTATGTCAAGCTAAACATAATCTAAACTAGGTGAGTAACACCTAAAACTGACTGAATGTAACCTATATCTAGCTAAATATGCTCTAAACAAGCTGAGTAATACCTAAAACTGACTGAATGTAACCTATACCTAGCTAAATATGCTCTAAACTAGCTGAGTAATACCTAAATCTGACTGAATGTAACCTATACCTAGCTAAATATGCACTAAACTAGCTGAGTTATACCAAAAACTAGCCGAATGTAACCTATATCTAGCTAAATATGCACCAAAGTAGCTGAGTATTACTAAAACTAGCTGAATGTAACTTATGACTAGCTAAATATGCTCAAAACTAGCTGAGTAATACCTAAAACTTACTGAATGTAACCTATATATAGATAAATATGCTCTAAATTAGCTGAGTAATACCTAATACTGACTGTAACCTAAATCTAGCTAAATATGCTCTAAACTAGCTGAGTAATACCTAAAACTGTCTGAATGTACCCTTTATCAAGCTAAATATGCTCTAAACTAGCTGAGTAATACCTAAAACTGACTGAATGTAACCTATATCTAGCTAAATATGCTCTCAACTAGCTGAGTAAACCCTAAAACTAGCTGAATGTAACCTATAACTAGCTAAATATGGTCTAAACTAGCTGAGTAATACCTCAAACTGACTGAATGTAACCAATAACTAGCTAAATATGCTCTAAACTAGCTGAGTAATATCTAGAACTAGCTGAATGTAACCTATAACTAGCTAATTATGCTCTAAACTAGCGTAGTAATACCTGAAACTAGCTTAATGTAACCTATATCTAGCTAAATATGCTCTAAAGTAGCTGAATAAACCCTAAAATTAGCTGAATGTAACCTATAACTAGCTAAATATGCTCTAAACTAGCTGAGTAATACCTAAAACTGACTGAATGTAACCTATATCTAGCTATATATGCTCTAAACAAGCTGAGTAATACCTAAAACTGACTGAATGTAACCTATATCTAGCTAAATATGCTCTAAACTAGCTGAGTAAACCCTAAAACTAGCCGAATGTTACCTATATCCAGCTAAACATGCTCTAAACTAGTTGAGTTTACCCTAAAACTAGCTGAATGTAACCTTTAACTAGCTAAATATGCTCTAAACAAGCTGAGTAATAACTAAAACTGACTGAATGTAACCTATATCTAGCTAAATAAGCTCCAAACTAGCTGACTAAACCCTAAAACTGACTGAATGTAACTTACAACTAACTAAATAAGCCCAAAACTAGCTGAGTTATACCTAAAACTAGTCGAATAATACCTATATCTGGATTAATATGCTCTAAACTAGCTGAGTAAACCATAAAACAAGCCGAATGTTACCTATATCCAGCTAAATATGCTCTAAACTAGTCGAGTAAACCCTAAAACTAGCTGAATGTAACCTATAACTAGCTAAATATGCTCTAAACTAGCTGTGTAATACCTAAAACTAGACGAATATTACCGATAACTAGTTAAATATCCTCTAAACAAGCTGAGTAATACCTAAAACTGACTGAATGTAACCTATATCTAGATAAATGTGCTCTAAACTAGCTGAGTAATACCTAAAACTGACTGAATGTAACCTATATCTAGCTATATATGCTCTAAACAAGCTGAGTAATACCTAAAACTGACTGAATGTAACCTATATCTAGCTAAATATGCTCTAAACTAGCTGAGTAAACCCTAAAACTAGCCGAATGTTACCTATATCCAGCTAAACATGCTCTAAACTAGTTGAGTTTACCCTAAAACTAGCTGAATGTAACCTTTAACTAGCTAAATATGCCCTAAACAAGCTGAGTAATACCTAAAACTGACTGAATGTAACCTATACCTAGCTAAATATGCTCTAAACGAGCTGAGTAATACCTAAAACTGACTGAATGTAACCTATATCTAGCTAAATAAGCTCCAAACTAGCTGACTAAACCCTAAAACTGACTGAATGTAACTTACAACTAACTAAATAAGCCCAAAACTAGCTGAGTTATACCTAAAACTAGTCGAATAATACCTATATCTAGATTAATATGCTCTAAACTAGCTGAGTAAACCAAAAAACAAGCCGAATGTTACCTATATCCAGCTAAATATGCTCTAAACTAGTTGAGTAAACCCTAAAACTAGCTGAATGTAACCTATAACTAGCTAAATATGCTCTAAACTAGCTGTGTAATACCTAGAACTAGACGAATATTACCGATAACTAGTTAAATATCCTCTAAACTAGCTGAGTAATACCTAAAACTGACTGAATGTAACCTATATCTAGATAAATATGCTCTAAACTAGCTGAGTAATACCTAAAACTAGCTGAATGTAAACTATAACTAGCTAAATACGCTCCAAACTAGCTGAGTGATACCTTAAACTAGCTGAATGTAACCTAGAACAAGCTAAATATGCTCGAAACTAGCTGAGTAATACCGAAACTAGCCGAATGTTACCTATATCTAGCTAAATATGCTCTAAACTAGAGGAGTAAACCCTAAAACTAGCCGAATGTTACTTATATTCAGCTAAATATGCTCTAAACTAGTTGAGTAAACCCTAAAACTAGCGGAATGTAACCTATATTTAGCTAAATATTCTCTAAACTTGCTGAGTAATACCTAAAATTAGACGAATGTTACCGATAACTAGTTACATATGCTCTAAACTAGCTGAGTAATACCTAAAACTGACTGAATGTAACCTATATCTAGATAAATATGCTCTAAACTAGCTGAGTAATAGCTAAAACTAGCTGAATGTAGCCTATGACTAGCTAAATATGCTCTAAACTAGCTGAGTAATACCCAAAACTGACTGAATGTAACATATATCTAGCTAAATATGCCCTAAACTAGCTGAGTTATACCTAAAACTAGTAGAATGTTACCTATATCTAGCTTAATATGCTCTAAACTAGTTGAGTAAACCCTAAAAATAGCTGAATGTAACCTATAACTAGCTAAATATGCTCTAAACTAGTTGAGTAATACCTAAAACTAGACGAATATTACCGATAACTAGTTAAATATGCTCTAAACTAGCTGAGTAATACCTAAAACTGACTGAATGTAACCTATACCTAGCTAAATATGCTCTAAACTAGCTGAGTAATAACTAAAACTGACTGAATGTAACCTATATCTAGCTAAATATGCTCCAAACTAGCTGAGTAAACCCTAAAACTGACTGTAACTTATAACTAGCTAAATATGCACTAAACTAGCTGAGTTATACCAAAAACTAGCCAAATGTAACCTATATCTAGCTAAATATGCTCCAAAGTAGCTGAGTATTACTAAAACTAGCTGAATGTAACCTATGACTAGCTAAATATGTCAAAACTAGCAGTGTTACCTAAAAATTACTGAATGTAACGCATATCTAGATAAATATGCTCTTAACTAGCTGAGTAAGACCTTACACTGACTGTAACCAATATCTAGCTAAATATGCTCTAAACTAGCTGAGTAATACCTAAAACTGTCTGAATATAACCTATATCAAGCTAAATATGCTCTATACTAGCTGAGTAATACCTAAAACTGACTGAATGTAACCTATAACTAGCTAAATATGCTCTCAACTAGATGAGTAAACCCTAAAACTAGCTGAATGTAACATATAACTAGCTAAATATGCTCTAAACTAGCTGAGTAATACCTAAAACTGACTGAATGTAACCAATAACTAGCTAAATATGCTCTAAACTAGGTGAGTAATATCTAAAACTAGCCGAATGTAACCTATATCTAGCTAAATATGCTCTAAACTAGCAGAGTAATACCTAAAACTAGCTGAATGTAACCTATAACTAGCTAAATATGCTCTAAAGTAGCTGAGTAATACTAAAACTCGCTGAATGAAACCTATGACTAGCTAAATATGCTCAAAACTAGCTGAGTAATACCCTAAAACTTACTGAATGTAACCTATATCTAGATAAATAAGCACTAAACTAGCTGAGTAATACCTAACACTGGCTGTAACCTATGTCAAGCTAAATATGCTCTAAACTAGCTGAGTAATACCTAAAACTGACTGAATGTAACCTATATCTAGCTAAATAAGCTCTAAACTAGCTGAGTAATAACTAAAACTGACTGAATGTAACCTATGTCTAGCTAAATATGCTCTAAACTAGCTGAGTAAACCCTAAAACTAGCCGAATGTTAACTATATCCAGCTAAATATGCTCTAAACTAGTTGAGTAAACCCTAAAACTAGCTGAATGTAACCTATAACTAGCTAAATATGCTCTTAAGTAGCTGAGTAATACTAAAACTAGCTAAATGTAACCTATGACTAGCTAAATATGCTCAAAACTAGCTGAGTAATACCTAATACTTACTGAATGTAACCTATATCTAGATAAATATGCTCTAAACTAGCTGAGTAATACCTAATACTGACTGTAACCTATGTCAAGATAAATATGCTCTAAACTAGCTGACTAATACCTAAAACTGACTGAATGTAACCTTTTCTAGCTAAATATAATCTAAACTAGGTGAGTAACACCTAAAACGGACTGAATGTAACCTATATCTAGCTAAATATGCTCTAAACAAGCTGAGTAATACCTAAAACTGACTGAATGTAACCTATACCTAGCTAAATATGCTCTAAACTAGCTGAGTAATACCTAAAACTGACTGAATGTAACCTATACCTAGCTAAATATGCACTAAACTAGCTGAGTAATATCTAAAACTAGCGGAATGTAACCTATAACTAGCTAAATATGCTCTAAACTAGCGTAGTAATACCTGAAACTAGCTTAATGTAACCTATATCTAGCTAAATATGCTCTAAAGTAGCTGGATAAACCCTAAATTAGCTGAACGTAACCTATTACTAGCTAAATATGCTCTAAACTAGCTGAGTAATACCTAAAACTGACTGAATGTAACCTATATCTAGCTATATATGCTCCAAAGTAGCTGAGTATTACTAAAACTAGCTGAATGTAACCTATGACTAGCTAAATATGCTCAGAAACTAGCTGAGTAATACCTAAAACTTACTGAATGTAACCTATATATAGATAAATATGCTCTAAACTAGCTGAGTAATACCTAATACTGACTGTAACCTAAATCTAGCTAAATATGCTCTAAACTAGCTGAGTAATACCTAAAACTGTCTGAATGTACCCTATATCAAGCTAAATATGCTCTAAACTAACTGAGTAATGCCTAAACTGACTGAATGTAACCTATATCTAGCTAAATATGCTCTCAACTAGCTGAGTAAACCCTAAAACTAGCCGAATGTAACCTATAACTAGCTAAATATGCTCTAAACTAGCTGAGCAATACCTCAAACTGACTGAATGTAACCAATAACTAGCTAAATATGCTCTAAACTAGCTGAGTAATATCTAAAACTAGCGGAATGTAACCTATAACTAGCTAAATATGCTCTAAACTAGCGTAGTAATACCTGAAACTAGCTTAATGTAACCTATATCTAGCTAAATATGCTCTAAAGTAGCTGGATAAACCCTAAATTAGCTGAACGTAACCTATTACTAGCTAAATATGCTCTAAACTAGCTGAGTAATACCTAAAACTGACTGAATGTAACCTATATCTAGCTATATATGCTCTAAACAAGCTGAGTAATACCTAAAACTGACTGAATGTAACCTATATCTAGCTAAATATGCTCTAAACTAGCTGAGTAAACCCTAAAACTAGCCGAATGTCACCTATATCCAGCTAAACATGCTCTAAACTAGTTGAGTTTACCCTAAAACTAGCTGAATGTAACCTTTAACTAGCTATATATGCTCTAAACTAGCTGAGTAATAACTAAAACTAGACGAATATTACCGATAACTAGTTAAATATGCTCTAAACTAGCTGAGTAATACCTAAAACTGACTGAATGTATCCTATATCTAGATAAATATTCTCTAAACTAGCAGAGTAATACCTTAAACTAGCTGAATGTAACCCTATAACTAGCTAAATATGCTCTAAACTAGCTGAGTAGTACCTAAATCTGACTGAATGTAACATATATCTAGCTAAATATGCTCTAAACAAGCTGAGTAATACCTAAAACTGACCGAATGTAACCTATACCTAGCTAAATATGCTCTATACTAGCTGAGTAATACCTAAAACTGACTGAATGTAACCTATATCTAGCTAAATATGCTCTAAACTAGCTGAGTAATACCTAAAAGTGACTGAATGTAACCTATATCTAGCTAAATATGCTCTAAACTAGCTGAGTAATAACTAAAACTAGACGAATATTACCGATAACTAGTTAAATATGCTCTAAACAAGCTGAATAATACCTAAAACTGACTGAATGTAACCTATATCTAGATAAATACGCTCTAAACTAGTTGAGTAATACCTAAAACTGACTTAATGTAACCTATAAGTAGCTAAATATACTCTAAACTAGCTGAGTAATACCTATAACTGACTTAATGTATCCTAATAACTAGCTAAATATGCTCTAAACTAGCTGAGTAATACCTAAAACTGACTTAATGTATCCTATAACTAGTTAAATATGCTCTAAACTAGCTGAGTAATACCTAAAACTGACTGAATGTAACCTATATCTAGCTAATTACGCTCTAAACTAGCTGAGTAATACCTAAAACTGACTGAATGTAACCTATACCTAGTTAAATATGCTCTAAACGAGCTGAGTAATAACTAAAACTGACTGAATGTAACCTATATCTAGCTATATAAGCTCCAAACTAGCTGACTAAACCCTAAAACTGACTGAATGTAACTTACAACTAACTAAATAAGCCCAAAACTAGCTGAGTTATACCTAAAACTAGTCGAATAATACCTATATCTAGCTTAATATGCTCTAAACTAGCTGAGTAATACCTAAAACTAGCCGAATGTTACCTATATCTAGCTAAATATGCTCCAAAGTAGCTGAGTATTACTAAAACTAGCTGAATGTAACCTATGACTAGCTAAATATGTTCAAAACTAGCTGAGTAATACCTGAAACTTACTGAATGTAACCTACATCTAGATAAATATGCTCTAAACTAGCTGAGTAATACCTAAAACTAGCCGAATGTTACCTATATCTAGCTAAATATGCTCCAAAGTAGCTGAGTATTACTAAAACTAGCTGAATGTAACCTATGACTAGCTAAATATGTTCAAAACTAGCTGAGTAATACCTGAAACTTACTGAATGTAACCTACATCTAGCTAAATATGCTCTAAACTAGCTGAGTAATACATACAACTGACTAAATGTAACCTATATCTAGCTAAATACGCTCTAAACTAGATGAGTAATACCTAAAACTGACTTAATGTAACCTATAACTAGCTAAATATACTCTAAACTAGCTGAGTAATACCTAAAACTGACTTAATGTATCCTATAACTAGTTAAATATGCTCTAAACTAGCTGAGTAATACCTAAAACTGACTGAATGTAACCTATATCTAGCTAATTACGCTCTAAACTAGCTGAGTAATACCTAAAACTGACTGAATGTAACCTATACCTAGTTAAATATGCTGTAAACGAGCTGAGTAATAACTAAAACTGACTGAATGTAACCTATATCTAGCTATATAAGCTCCAAACTAGCTGACTAACCCCTAAAACTGACTGAATGTAACTTACAACTAACTAAATAAGCCCAAAACTAGCTGAGTTATACCTAAAACTAGTCGAATAATACCTATATCTAGCTTAATATGCTCTAAACTAGCTGAGTAATACCTAAAACTAGCCGAATGTTACCTATATCTAGCTAAATATGCTCCAAAGTAGCTGAGTATTACTAAAACTAGCTGAATGTAACCTATGACTAGCTAAATATGTTCAAAACTAGCTGAGTAATACCTGAAACTTACTGAATGTAACCTACATCTAGATAAATATGCTCTAAACTATTTGAGTAATACCTAAAACTGACTGAATGTAACCTATAACTAGCTAAATATTCTCTAAAATAGCTGAGTAATACTAAAATTAGCTGAATGTAACCTATGACTAGCTAAATATGCACAATACTAGCTGAATAATACCTAAAACGTACTGAATGTAACCTATATCTAGATAAATATGCTCTAAACTAGCTGAGTATTACCTAATACTGACTGAATGTAACCTATATCTAGCTAAGTATGCTCTAAACTAGCTGAGTAAACCATAAAACTAGCCGAATGTTACCTATATCCAGCAAAATATGCTCTAAACTAGTTGAGTAAACCCTAAAACTAGCTGAATGTAACCTATAACTAGCTAAATATGCTCTAAACTAGCTGAGTAATACCTAAAACTAGACGAATATTACCGATAACTAGTTAAATATGCTCTAAACTAGCTGAGTAATACCTAAAACTGACTGAATGTAACCTATATCTAGATAAATATGCTCTAAACTAGCTGAGTAATACCTAAAACTAGCTGAATGTAAACTATAACTAGCTAAATACGCTCCAAACTAGCTGAGTGATACCTTAAACTAGCTGAATGTAACCTAGAACAAGTTAAATATGCTCTAAACTAGCTGAGTAATACCTAAAACTAGACGAATATTACCGATAACTTGTTAAATATGCTCTAAACTAGCTGAGTAATACCTAAAACTGACTGAATGTAACCTATATCTAGCTAAATACGTTCTAAACTAGCTGAGTAATACCTAAAACTGACTGAATGTAACCTATATCTAGCTAAATATGCTCTAAACAAGCTGAGTAATACCTTAAACTGACTGAATGTAACCTATATCTAGCTAAATAAGCTCCAAACTAGCTGACTAAACCCTAAAACTGACTGAATGTAACTTAAACTAACTAAATAAGCCCAAAACTAGCTGAGTTATACCTAAAACTAGTCGAATTATACCTATATCTAGCTTAATATGCTCTAAACTAGCTGAGTAATACCTAAAACTAGCCGAATGTTACCTATATCTAGCTAAATATGCTCCAAAGTAGCTGAGTATTACTAAAACTAGCTGAATGTAACCTATGACTAGCTAAATATGTTCAAAACTAGCTGAGTAATACCTGAAACTTACTGAATGTAACCTACATCTAGATAAATATGCTCTAAACTAGCTGAGTATTACCTAAAACTGACTGAAAGTAACCTATAACTAGCTAAATATGCTCTAAACTAGCTGAGTAATATCTAAAACTAGCTGAATGTAACCTATAACTAGCTAAATATTCTCTAAACTAGCTGAGTAATACCTAAAACTAGCTTAATGTAACCTATATCTAGCTAAATATGCTCTAAAGTAGCTGAGTAAACCCTAAAACTAGCTGAATGTCACCTATAACTAGCTAAATATGATCTAAACTAGCTGAGTAATATCTAAAACTAGCCGAAGGTAACCTATATCTAGCTAAATATGCTCTAAACTAGCTGAGTAATACCTAAAACTAGCTGAATGTAACCTATAACTAGCTAAATATGCTCTAAACTAGCTGAGTAATACCTAAAACTGACTGAATATAACCTAAGTCTAGCTAAATATGCTCTAAACTAGCTGAGTAAACCATAAAACTAGCCGATTGTTAACTATATCAAGCTAAATATGCTCTAAACTAGTTGAGTAAACCCTAAAACTAGCTGAATGTAACCTATAAGTAGCTAAATATGCTCTTAAGTAGCTGAGTAATACTAAAACTAGCTAAATGTAACCTATGACTAGCTAAATATGCTCAAAACTAGCTGAGTAATACCTAATACTTACTGAATGTAACCTATATCTAGATAAATATGCTCTAAACTAGCTGAGTAATACCTAATACTGACTGTAACCTATGTCAAGCTAAATATGCTCTAAACGAGCTGACTAATACCTAAAACTGACTGAATGTAACCTATATCTAGCTAAATATAATCTAAACTAGGTGAGTAACACCTAAAACTGACTGAATGTAACCTATATCTAGCTAAATATGCTCTAAACAAGCTGAGTAATACCTAAAACTGACTGAATGTAACCTATACCTAGCTAAATATGCTCTAAACTAGCTGACTAATACCTAAAACTGACTGAATGTAACCTATATCTAGCTAAATATAATCTAAACTAGGTGAGTAACACCTAAAACTGACTGAATGTAACCTATATCTAGCTAAATATGCTCTCAACTAGATGAGTAAACCCTAAAACTAGCTGAATGTAACATATAACTAGCTAAATATGCTCTAAACTAGCTGAGTAATACCTAAAACTGACTGAATGTAACCTATAAGTAGCTAAATATGCTCTAAACTAGGTGAGTAATATCTAAAACTAGCCGAATGTAACCTATATCTAGCTAAATATGCTCTAAACTAGCAGAGTAATACCTAAAACTAGCTGAATGTAACCTATAACTAGCTAAATATGCTCTAAAGTAGCTGAGTAATACTAAAACTCGCTGAATGAAACCTATGACTAGCTAAATATGCTCAAAACTAGCTGAGTAATACCTGAAACTTACTGAATGTAACCTATATCTAGATAAATATGCTCTAAACTAGCTGAGTAATACCTAACACTGACTGTAACCTATGTCAAGCTAAATATGCTCTAAACTGGCTGAGTAATACCTAAAACTGACTGAATGTAACCTATATCTAGCTAAATAAGCTCTAAACTAGCTGAGTAATACCTAAAACTGACTGAATGTAACCTATGTCTAGCTAAATATGCTCTAAACTAGCTGAGTAAACCCTAAAACTAGCCGAATGTTAACTATATCCAGCTAAATATGCTCTAAACTAGTTGAGTAAACCCTAAAACTAGCTGAATGTAACCTATATCTAGATAAATATGCTCCAAAGTAGCTGAGTATTACTAAAACTAGCTGAATGTAACCTATGACTAGCTAAATATGCTCAAAACTAGCTGAGTAATACCTAAAACTTACTGAATGTAACCTATATATAGATAAATATGCTCTAAATTAGCTGAGTAATACCTAATACTGACTGTAACCTAAATCTAGCTAAATATGCTCTAAACTAGCTGAGTAATACCTAAAACTGTCTGAATGTACCCTTTATCAAGCTAAATATGCTCTAAACTAGCTGAGTAATACCTAAAACTGACTGAATGTAACCTATATCTAGCTAAATATGCTCTCAACTAGCTGAGTAAACCCTAAAACTAGCTGAATGTAACCTATAACTAGCTAAATATGGTCTAAACTAGCTGAGTAATACCTCAAACTGACTGAATGTAACCAATAACTAGCTAAATATGCTCTAAACTAGCTGAGTAATATCTAAAACTAGCTGAATGTAACCCATAACTAGCTAATTATGCTCTAAATTAGCGTAGTAATACCTGAAACTAGCTTAATGTAACCTATATCTAGCTAAATATGCTCTAAAGTAGCTGAATAAACCCTAAAATTAGCTGAATGTAACCTATAACTAGCTAAATATGCTCTAAACTAGCTGAGTAATACCTAAAACTGACTGAATGTAACCTATATCTAGCTATATATGCTCTAAACAAGCTGAGTAATACCTAAAACTGACTGAATTAACCTATATCTAGCTAAATATGCTCTAAACTAGCTGAGTAAACCCTAAAACTAGCCGAATGTTACCTATATCCAGCTAAACATGCTCTAAACTAGTTGAGTTTACCCTAAAACTAGCTGAATGTAACCTTTAACTAGCTAAATATGCCCTAAACAAGCTGAGTAATACCTAAAACTGACTGAATGTAACCTATACCTAGCTAAATAAGCTCCAAACTAGCTGACTAAACCCTAAAACTGAC